>VZZY01018126.1:159943-225101 GCA_013400335.1 Eurystomus gularis
GACAGTGGCAGTGGCAGTGGCGGAGACAGTGGCAGTGGCAGTGGCAGCCACGCTGCCCACTGCGCTTCCACCACGGCGTTTCAAGCCTCCAAGCCCAGCCGCGGGGCTCTCCGCCGCTCCCCGCCCGAAGCCCGCATGCAAGGCAGGCGTGCCGGTAAGGCACAGCAAGGACTTTGCCCGCGGTTGCCTTAGTAACTAATATGTATTTTCCCCCGCCGGCGTGTGTGTCCCTGCCTGAATTGCAGTTTTGCCCCCAACACACGGAAAAGTTAATCTGAACCGTAAAGTGGTTCCTTTCTTCCTCCCTTCACTGACCTTTAAATGACATTTCCCACTGCTGGCAGGGCAGATTGCTCCCTCTCTCTTCTCATCACCTTTCTGTTCTGGGAAAGGAAATCCCTGAGCTGAGAAAGATGCCTTCAGGTAGTCAGAACGCGAGAAGGGAAGCACTTGTCACCTCTCTTTCAAGGGCTGAGGCCGCTGGGGCCAGGCTAGGACGCTTCTCCCATGAGCTAACTACCTTGTGAAACTTTCAAAACTTCTCGGGGGCGGAGGGGAGGGTGTGTGCCGGCTGAAGGTGCCGCCTTGCCTTGAAAAGCGGACGCGGAAAGGATCATATAATCTTACCGTATGTGAGTATGCATGATCGTATGTCAAGGCAAGTAAGTACATATTTTAATCCCTCTTGAAACTTCCTTTCGAGAGGCTTACTGGAGCAAATTGCCCTGGACATCTGCGAAAGCAGTCATCTCGAACTATGCGGCGTTGCTTTACAGAGCTCTGGTTTGACGTCGATTTCCCGATTAGCCTGTTTTATCCCTTATTTCTATGCCACCAGGTTAAAAAGACTAGGATGACGGCTGCCTTGGCGCCTTCGAGTGCAATGCTGTAAGACTGCGCTGTGATGGTATTTGGAGCAACTTGGGCACTGGCGGGGGGAAGCAGATGCCATTTCCTACATGTCCTTAAACCATGTGCAGGCAAGAGGAGCCCATGAAATTTGTAACCTGGGTCTGGATGACATCGTGCAACAAAATGATTGGCATACTGTTGGTCTTTTTCCCCGCTCTGCTCCTGGAGATGGACCTGCTGCCCAGGAGCGCCGGGCGGAAGGTGCTTCTCTCCGCAGCCTCCTCGCAGCGGTCGGTGGCTCGGATGGACGGGGATGTCATCATCGGGGCCCTCTTCTCAGTCCATCACCAGCCGCCAGCTGAGAAAGTGCCCGAGAGGAAGTGCGGGGAAATCCGGGAGCAATACGGCATCCAGAGAGTCGAAGCCATGTTTCACACTTTGGATAAAATTAACGCCGACCCGGTCCTGCTACCTAACATCACCCTGGGCAGCGAGATCCGAGACTCCTGCTGGCACTCCTCGGTGGCCCTGGAGCAGAGCATAGAGTTCATACGGGACTCCCTCATCTCCATCAGGGACGACAGGGACGGGGGCACCCGCTGCGTTTCTGACTCTCAGCCCCAGCTCCCGAGCAGAGTGAAAAAGCCCATCGCGGGTGTCATCGGCCCCGGCTCCAGCTCGGTTGCTATCCAAGTCCAAAATCTGCTCCAGCTCTTCGACATCCCCCAGATCGCTTACTCCGCCACCAGCATCGACCTGAGCGACAAAACGCTGTACAAATACTTCCTCAGGGTGGTCCCCTCCGACACGCTGCAAGCCAGGGCCATGCTCGACATCGTCAAGCGCTACAACTGGACCTACGTCTCCGCCGTCCACACGGAAGGTAGGTATGGGGCAGCCACAGCCTCCCCGGGAGCCCCCGGCCGCCCTCCGCGGGGGCTCCGCAGGGACGCGCCGGCGCTGGGTTACCCGCCGGGACGCCGGAGGAGCCGGCTGCTCCCCGAGAGAGCGCCGGCCGCTGCCACCCGGGATCACCGTCAGGTGAACGGAGGGATGCGGTTTCCCCCGGGGCGGAGGAGCCCCGCGGCTGCGGGCAGCGGGAGCGGTTTCAGCGGCGCCGGGAAGCCCGCAAGAAACCAGGCGTCTCCCACCCCTCGTCCTCATTCACACGCAGAGTGGTTTGTGTGTTCCTAAATGCAAGTTGGCAGGTGCGAGCAGGTAGATGGGGAGCTGCCAGCGGCGCTGGCTGCGCCGCGGTGGAGCCCGGAGGTTGTCCGTGTGGGGCTGGCGAGCAGGTCTTACGGGCTCGGTCGCTACCACCACGGGAACTTTGGCAAAACGGCGTCACGGCTCGTCAGGGACTCCTGGATTAGCTGCTGGCTTTGCTGCGTGTGAACTCCTTTTCTGGGACTGCGAGCACAGAGGAAAGAAACCTCTGCAGTCCAGGTAGCCCCTGCAAAGCCATGTCCCGTGGGGAAGAAAGGGCAGCGGGCGGTTTGTCAGCAGGTCACGCAGCTTCAGCTGTATTGCTGCCTACAATCTGCTCATTGTCAACAGGTTTTATTAATTATAAATGTCGAAAGAAAGCGTATTTTAAAAAGGAAATGTTGGTTTATAGCCAGACTACGTGGGTCGATATAAAATAGAGAAGTAATTGCATTTGACGAAAAGCAAGATTTCAAGTACAAAATTGCAAACCTGGCCACATTATTGCTGTAGTTGTGCAGCTATTCTGTTTATCTGACTGTATCTCTTGTATGTATTTGATTTACGATTCCCTCTGGTTACTGGGCTGACTCCACACCTTTCATTCTCACGGATGACTAAGTAAAAAGAGTTAAGAACATATATTATGATGAATAAATAAAGGAATCTCTAGGAAGGGTTGTATATACAACATTGGAAAACAACTTGGATTAAACCGGACACCTAAAACATGGAAGTGCTGCAATTTGGAAGGTGGGGGTGGAGAGAAGTAAGAGCAGGAAGCAGTGACCTGACTTTTGCAGTTCACTTATGCCGTGTTCGGATAAGAAAATGAACTGCTAGCAAGAGTTGGACATGAGCTATTAAGATTCTCTATTGCTGACAGATACGATTAGATCTTGTGGAAGGCCACGGTGAAAAATAAACATGAAAGGGGTAAATTCTTTGTTGATGTAAATCACCATCTCTCCCTTCAAGGCACTTTGGGGAGCTGTGCTAACTCACAGTGCCTGAGGAGGTGCCTCAGGGGACCTGCTCCCTCCCTCCCCCTCACTGTAGATGTGAACATTAGTGGAAATCACCTCTTTTGGAAAAGACAATACCTTATGAAGGTCATTTGTTCATCTCTAAAATATCATTGTAAGTAGTAATTTCAGTCATTGCTTGTGAGAAATTTTAATTAAATATCTATTTTTATGAATATGTTACTGACTGATGAAAAATGCTTGTTGCAAAAAATCCTTGTTTGCAAGGTACTTATATAGACTTTGAAATGATACTTTTGAAAATAGTGGCTCAGTTCTACCCCACAAGGCAACAGTCTCTTGGGAATTGTCACAAGGATTTTGCAGATTGTACAGCTCAAGATTCATATTTGCTTTTTAAAATTATTTTTAATCTGTATCTGACATACATTTATCATTCCACTGGAATTATGTAGCAAATTTCAACTTTTGTCTTTCTTTCCAGAAAGGCAAGTTATTAACTCCATCCCAATGTCTTTGGGTAGATTCCAAAGACCCTTTCTTTTTTTTTCCTCTTTCAAGTGAAATTAGTATTCCTGAAAATTGCTGTAAATTGTTACATTTCTGTTGTTTCAAATCCCATGCATTCACTGTGAGAGATCTGCTGCTGATTTGTTAAAGGTGGGATCATTCTTCGCAGACAACACAAAGCCACTCAGAATAATAGTCTGCATGAACATGAGCTGCTCCATCCATGCTATGTTTGGAAATACAGGGATAAAGTGTAGTTAGAAACATTCCTCCTCCACACTTACTCATAAGCCTCTACGCTGTCTTTATGGTGGGCTGCAAAATGTGCTGGGAGGAATTCTAGGGTATCATAGGTTGGAAAATCACTTCAGCAGGGCCTGTGAGAAACGAGCATGTTTCTAGGAACTGCACAGGTTGACACTGTGAAGTCATTAATTGTGTCACCTTCCGAGTACTCCGTATCCAGTCTGGTCATCTCTTGAGAGCAGAAAAGCTGCTTAGTTTCTACTCGACCCCTTGTTCTCATGGGGATGGGCAATCGTCAGCTGTTGTTGCCACCCAGCCACAAGGGGATGCAATGAGACCACTGAGCTGCCTGACTACCTGTGTCAGCTAGCCATGCTCCTCAGTCTACACTGGCCCAGGGCAGGGTCACAGAAATAGGCTAGAGGTGATGAGCACTTTCTCATACAGTCTGAACCATCCAACTCCTCTGTTCACCTTTCCTCTACTCCTGTACTCTAGCTGGAGTTATTTGAATGCCCAAAACAATGTCAGGCTACCCAATTATACCTTTAATGAAAATAAAAAATAAATACCACACAATCTGGTGCCCACTTTTCTTAACGTGAAGCCCACACATACCATGAGAATGAATATAATAAAGTCATCCAGGTAGCACGATGTCTTTAAGTAGTCCTCGATATCCTAATTTGTATTTGACATGAAAGTCTTTTTTAATGTGTCAGTATGATAATTAGTGTTAATTAGTGTTGACAACATTTAAATATATGCACTCTCTACACACTAGGACGTGAAGTTGCATGGAGCTTATGCCATACCTGTTTTGGGATGGGGTTTTTTTGCACAGTTGTTTATTAAGATGTATAAACATTGCACTTGGGTAGAAACTTCTCAGTTAGTGAATAAAATCTGTTTTCAAAGGCCCACATAGCACATTGTGCCTTTTAGATAAAAATTGACACATAAAGCTCCACACCCAAGAGCAAAGAAAGACGAGTTACTATGTTTGGTAATTTTATTATGTATCTCAGTTGAGCATAGTTGCACATCATGAGAGTGCATTTTTTCCAGAGTGGGCAGCAGTCATTAAATGATGTGAGAAATCTGTGCATCTGCCATCGGAAGGCTGTGTCACCGTATAGTAGCTGCAAGGCATTTTCAAGGATTTTTTTTTAAAGAATTCTTCAAAGGTAATTCAGGGTTGGAGTTCTTGGCATATGTACATCTCAGCTCTTAGGCTTGGAAGTAATTCTTATCTGGAAATGCACATAAGGGGACGTCTAACTCCGAGCCAAGGCTTCATGTGGAAGTCAAAGGCATCAAAAGCACATGTGTTAAGTTGGGCACAATCCCGAGTGTGACAAGGGCAGAAGGATCTACACTTGTTATGGGTTACTTTCAAAGTGAGATATTCTGGTCTTCAGTGAGAAGACTACCTCCAAGTCAGGTATGATTCTCAACTCACCAGGCAGCCAGTGGTTATTTGGTAAAACTGTGAAGAACTACAAGAGGACACTTCTTTGCCCAGAGAACAGACCCTGGGCTGCCTCCAGGATGAGGCAAGAAATGCTGAGTGAAGATGGCGGGCACCACCTCCATGTTCTGGTGCTGAAGGCATAGGGCTGTTTCCAGAAAATGTGGAGCAGTTGTGAGATTGTTGTCTGTTTTACCAAGTTCCAAAACCCATAGGACACCTGCATCCTGGCTAGTGATCAGTATGGAGTCTTCACGAAATTTTTGATAACTTGACTGGCGCACGCTCTCCATTGTAGTAATGTACAGGAAACTCATAAGCATGGTTATATACATTGGAAAGAGGATGGAAGGGAGTGAATCTTGCACTTTAATGCAAATTTCACAGGAAATAAGTTCTTTCAGTACAACTCACTAAAGTAGCTTTAAAGGTGCTAGGAAATAGTACTTCTGTTTAAAGATAAGTGTGGCAATATCAAATCAAATAGCTCAAAGGAATACTTTTCATACAATTGTGTTTAATTCCTCATAAGGTGTTCCTCCAGCTGTTTCTAACAATGTTATATCATTAATTCCACAGTGTCACTTGATGATTGATACTTTCTGATACAATTATGGTCAGTCAATAGAAAAAAGCAACTCCAAATGTTTAAAACTTCAGTTTACAAGTATTTCTACAGGTGCCAATGGTTACAAAAATGCTCTTAAAAGGTTAACTCTTTTTACAAGGAGTCACATGGAAAAGACAAAGGGAAATGGTTGCAAGTTACTCCTGGAGCAATTCCAATTGGAGTCCAGAAGAAACTTCTTCACTATGAGAACAATTAAACATTGGAATAGTCTCCCAGGGGAAGTGGTGGATTCCCCTACATTGGACAGTTTTAAGACTCAGCTCAACAGAGTGCTGGGCCATCTCACTTAAACTATTTTTTTTTTTACCTTGAAAGGTTGGACTAGATGATCCTTGAGGTCCCTTCCAACCTGACATTCTATGCTTTTATAATTCTATGATCATGAAGTGTCATGAATTGTGTGTGCCTAAGATGTGTGTTCACAAATGCATATTCCAAATTATTTTTTTCTCCATTTAACTAGCTTCACTAGCCATCCTCAGAAGCTTTGTGATAGTAAAAAAAGGAGAGAGATGTGTCCCAAGAAGGATAGAAATTATTTTGAAGACAAGTAGGGACTAGAATATTCCCAGCACTGGACTCATTGATTGTTTATTAGAAAGTACTGGGAGAACCATTTGAATTGATTGAAGCTGACAAAATTATTGTGGGTGACAAACACGATAGAGATCAGGAGAATTTTCTTCTTGAAAATATATTGCTTTGCAGTACTCCTAAATTCAAAAATAATCTAGCTTTTCAACTACACAACTGGCAGCTGCATGAGTTAAATCAACTGAAAAGACATTTAACGTCTGTGCCTGCCTTCTCAGCAATATTGATACAGTTCATATTTATCAGTCAACATCATAGGTTCATTTGTGCTTTACTTCTACTTTTTTCTGCATTATGCCCTTGCTTTCAGATTTTTGTGTCCCATGATCTTGTAAACTCCTGTAGGATGCTTGTCTTACTGAACACTGTTTTCAAAAAGTTAAACCATCTCAGCTTTCTTAAAAAGCTAAGGGAAAATGCCTCTAAAATATTCCTTTGAGCATATGGTTCATAATATGAAGGTTCTTGTGCTTAGGTTTCTCAGACAGAAAACCAAAAGCTATGTGAAGTGAAATCGTATAACTAGATATAGTGTCACCCATTGAGAAAGATTCTTTAGGGGTCTGATGCATCAGTGGACGGCTAACTGTAGTGGGAGACCAGAAGCATTGCACCTGCCATGTGTAGCCCAGAAAAATACTGATCAAAGTCATTACTAACTGGTGCTCACTGACCCATGCACAGCAAAGTGGGAATTTCAGTGTATTTTCTGGGTAGCAGGCGTTCGCAGCATAAGCCACTGTCACAGATGGCAATAATTAACACCTGTGCTGGAGGGCCAGAAACTGACTGAAACATGAACTCCAGTAGTGTTTCACCTAAAGAAACCATCCCTCCACCTATGGGTATCTAAAGGATGCTAAGGGATATCACCAGAGAGGGATAGAGAGGGGTGTGCAACAAACTAATGCCATCCAGTGGGTAACCAGCTCAGTTTCACCGGCTAATTTTTCAGACTAGATCTTTTCCCAAACACTAATATTGCTATTATTATTATTACTATCAATGTACAGCTTAAAGAACAATTTCTAGGTCTAGTTTGCCTATTGATGCAGCACAAAGTAGCCTCTTGAGAGAGGTGACAGGTTTCTTGTCATCTTTCAAGCCATTGTAGCTGTTGCTGCCTGTTGGGCTGCAGTCCCAGTTCCTGTTCAGGACAATGGAGTGCCCACAACCAGCTGTTCATGGACCCTGAAGTGGCATAAAGTCACAGAATTCAACTGATTTTGCATCAGTCTTTGTTCTTTACCAGTGAAGAAACACTCACAGGATGAGGTTAATTTTTAAAACCCTGTCCCAATTTGATTACCTCACACCATAGACAAATGATGTGTAAGAAGTATGCCTAAGAATGGTGTATATATGAAGACTCTTCGTAGTAATTGTTTTATGTGAAAAATAAACTGTCTTTGGCTGAGGAAATGAAATCAAAATTAAAGAAACATTAAAACTGCTGTACTGGTCCTTCAACAGTGGGCTGAACATTAAAAGAAGCAAGAGCAGGGCATGTATAGAGCATACCTTCACAGCCCCAGTATGTACCAACTTCCCAAATACCAGGGCTACCAGCCACCAGTGGACCTTTCCTTTATGAATTTGACTAATCCCTTTTTGTATTTATTTGTACTTCAGTCTCCATAGTATCATAGCAATGAGTTCTATAACTTAACTGTATGTTGTGTGAACAAGTGTTTCCCATTATTTACTTAAAACTATCCCTTGACAACTGCATTACCTTCATACATTCATGCAAAACTTCTCATTTTTTTAAAAATCTTGATCATTATTCTGTAATTCCAATTCCAATGTGAAATGTGAGGAAATGGAGATATATTCAGTATTCAGGGTGAGGATACACTGTGGTTAAACTCACTTGTGAAGTAACAATTTCAATATTGCTCTCAGGTCTTTCCTAATAAACTTCCAGTACTCCATTACCTTTTTAGCTGCCAACATGAATGTATGTTGTCAGAAAATACTTAAAAATTACCAGAAAACCTTTTTCTTAAATGATAAAGCGTACTTCAGAGGCCATTATTCATGGGTTTTCCTCATGTGTGTTACTTTTCATCTATTAACCCAAAAATTATTTCCTACAATCTAGTTCGTATCTGTTAACCAATTATTAATCCAGGACCTTCTGTCTTACCCCATATTACTTCAGTTTCTGTCAGAGCCTTTAACAAAGTACCTCATCAAAAGCTTTCTTAAATTCCAAGTACTCTATAGTGATCGTATCATTCATATGGTTACCTGCTCCAACAAAAAGTCTGATAAACTTCTGAGGTATGTATTTTCCCTGCAAAAGCTATGTTGATTCTTCCTTAATGTGGCATATTCACAGACATTTTGTTATGGTTCCTACCAATTAGCTTTGTGCAGAAATATCTTAAGTCTGCAGAAATATCATGTCTGTTGTTCATTGATTACCCTCTATGCCTCTGTACTCTCTGTAAATTCTGTAAAAAAGTGAAAACTGATATGTGAACATATACGATTACTTTTTCCCACTTTACCACTTTCATCTGTTGTGGTACTAAGGCCAGTTTAACTGGTGGTAATGTACCACAACAGAAAATTAGCTGATATTGGCAATTTGTTACAGTTCATCTTACAGGTTTGTTCTAAACTACAATTGACACTCTGAGACGATGGTTCGGTCTTATCCTACAGAAGGAATGACCTTTGTATGAAAACCATCCTATCTGCCTTCACAGGCAGTGCAGACTGAGAGAATTAATTTAACTTTCCTGTTTGGGTTTTATCTTCCCTGAGTGCTCTTTTCATATAACTGGTTATCACTGAATATCAGACAAGTTTCCCATTTCTGGAATATTTGAAGAATGGTGGGTTATTAGATCCTTTGCCTTTATGCCTCAAAATTGTTTCATCTTGTTTCATTGTGATTTTGTATTTCGTTTGTCAAGGTATCCTCTGTTCTCTTTCCCTCATTAAGACCCAACTTAGACTTTTTAAAGTATTTGTTTTATTTGTTTATTTATTTATTTAATTGTTTTGTTTTATTTTATTTTAACAGCTTTAGAAAATTTACTTTTCTGCTTGATCATGCTGGGTTTTTTGATCATTTTTGAGCTTTGGCTTTCAGCCTCTCATATATTTCTGAGAAGTCTCCATGTAATTTGTTAGCATTTCACTCTTTTGGCTGCTCCTTTTAATGTCCTTGAAATTAGCTTCCTCATTTTTATATAATTTATTTTGTTTTAAATTAAATATTACTGTTACTGATTTTTTATTTCACATGCAGCTTTTTCTGACCAAATATGATTAAAGTACAGTCACAGTTACAGACTATTTTTTGGATAATTAGGTCTTAACAGGGCCTTGTATACTGCTCAAGACTAAAGCAAGAGTTCTTGCTTCTTTTGTGAGTTCAATGAGCAGATTAGTAACTCACATGAAAAATAAATCAATACTCAGTATGTAAGATGTACCTTCACTTTCCATTATCTAACCTACAGTCTGTCAGTACTACATACAGAGCCAGGGCATGTTAATAGCGTTTTGTGACACGTGGGGTGCTTTTTAATGAAAAGTACTGTGCACCACAAGCTGTCCTTTCCTCTTGTGATGTGCCACTGCCTAAATGGCTTGTGTCTATCAAAAACCAGTGTGACAGATATTTAATTTTACTGACTAGTCCCATTGCTTGTTATACAATGCCATGGTCCTCCATTTGGACAATTTCCATTTGTATTCTCTGTTGAATGTTTTTAAACAAATTAATTTCTTCAAGTATGTTTGAATTATAGTAACAGCCAGCAATGATTTGTAAGTCCCTTTGAAATTTGATAGAAATGTTGTAAGGATAGGCACTTAGCAATCCTGCTAGACAAACCAGAGAAGGTAATGTCCTGTGCTGGTGTAGAGAGCAAATGTAGCTGTTAGGCTCTTGCTCCAGTTCTCAGTGAAGTTAGTTGGTGGTCCTCTGTTGAGTCCAATGAATCCTGAATGGAGCTAAGCATGGCCATCAGATATTATCTTCTCAGGCTATGGAGCTGACATTCCTCAGAGAGCACTGAAAATCCACAGGGCTTGTGAATTCCACAGCTAGAAGGATCTCATCATTAATTGAAAGTAGTGTAAAATTGTGTGGAGGCAAACTGTGTTTGTTGTATTTTATATTAGAGGATATTCATATACATGATTTTTTCCTTCCAACTAGAAGAAGGCTGAATCTAGTTCACTTCTTCCCATACATATCCCCCAGTGAATTTAACTCTTGTTTCTTTGTAAATTGTTTGAGGAGCAAACTTTTATTTTCTTAAGTGCAGTCACAATTTGCAGTTGTTTGACCAGCAACTTTCATCCTTATTCATCTGTGGATACAGATGGGTTTGTACAAGCTAGTAATTTCCCAAGCATTTATTCAAACAAAACTCATCCTGACAAACAAGCAGTAAGAACCAAACATGAATATTGCTTAAAGTGACAGCTATTTGAAAACTGAGCAAGTGTTCATAAATACTTTCTTAAAATGTCTGGCTAGGCTTCATTGAACATTGAATGCCTCCTCCTATGTGGAGTAGAATATAAAAGATAAATTTGTAATTAATTGTCAGAAAGTGAGAAAACCTTTCATGCTTATTTATATAAGCATCTCTTACCCACGTGATGCTGTGGAGAGGCTTTAGTAAATGGAAATTTGGCAAGTAGATCATCAGGCTGGGTATTGAAAGATGGTGATCCTCCTAGGGAGAGTGTATATTTCTGACCGCATGCTCCAAACATGTAAATCTCAGTCTTTTACCTCAGCAGCAAATATGTGAAACTGAATGTTGGCAGTGCTGTAAAGGAATGCTATATTATCAGCATTGCTAAAACTGTTAGGAAGATTTGATAGACTGCAAAGTTAAAATCCACTTGTACTGACCTGTTCAGAATGGGTTACAGCAGCAGGCTGACAGCATTCTCTTGGAGGATACTCTCATTTGCCAGGCCATATTTCCCTGGAAGGATAAACTCATGTTCAGGACCAGATTAAAAACTCTACATCGATATGAAGCAAAGTGCTGAGCTGGGACAGTTGCTCTGCTGGAACAAAAGTGTTCAATGTTTTGAGAAGGGGGAATGAGCCAGGCATCAGCCCTAGCATCTTGGACATCACTTAATCCTTTCTTATTCCCTTCCCCCTCAAGGCACTACAGTTGTGGTCCTCAGGTGTTACTGTGTTCCATTGTCAATATGTTTAGTGTTCCTCTTTCATGGGAGTACCTGCCCAACTCAAAGCATTCTTTGTTCACTGTCAGGTTTGACCAGGACTCCAACACCTGACAGCTCAGTCTATGCATACTAAGTGACATGGTGCCAGAGCCAGTCACCTACAGCCCAAATTGCTCCTCCTTCCCACTCAGTGCCCACCTGAAGGAGAGATTACAAGAATGACAGGAAGGTTTTCCAGGAGCTCTTTCTGGATTTCTCACTGACCTCAGAAAGAGATGGCCAATAGTCTGTTAAACACGTGCCCCTAAGCATGCCTGCAATGGTGTCCTCCAGTGTTGGCATCCTACAAAAGGGTAGGGTAGGGAGGTAGTAAAGGTTTGTGTCTGCAGCATGAGGACAGTAATATGCAAAACTGATGTTGAGTGAGTCAATGAATGTTGATTTCAATATATTATGGAAGACTAAAAAATGGACAGTGATGACTTATGCCAAAAATCCAAACACAAAAGACAAATGAGCTATGCCAGACTCTCTGACTACCAAGACTGCCATCCCCAGAAAAATATAAGATGATGATTCAGGATTCAGCTAACAAAAAATTGTAATTAAATGAAAACCAATACAGCAAATAGGTCTTCTCGAACAAACCTTATTTTATTCTCTGATGAAAGTGCAAACTTGGTAGCTACTGATAACAGGGAGCATGAAATTTCTGTAAGGCACTGAATTAGTATTAGAGGATATTATTTTTATTAAAAAAGCACTGTGCAATGGCGGGAAAACAGACACTGTGTAAGTTAAAACTCATCACACTGGTCTCTGCAAGTAAAGACTGACCATCGAATGAGTTTATGTCTACTACACTGCACAGAGCTTGGCAAATACCTCGCTATCTTCATCAATGATATACAAAGCATAATTGTTGACAAGATATGCAGATTTGTGAAATGACAATTAATGGCAATGAGAAAAGGGAAGATTCAGATCTCTCAGTAAGCTAGGCCCAGTCTAAGAAAAAACATGCTAATACAGTCAGATGTTAACCATAAATACAGGAATAAAGCACACATGCAACCTACATACGAGAATGGTGTCCCTGAAAGAAGTACTAAATATACTATATGGCAATAGAGCAGCTGCATCAGAAAAACCTAACCCAAAATACAAAAAGCTAATGTCATCCTTGAGAGAGTAGGAACTTTGCCTCAATCTAAGGATTATTAGTATTAATTTTGCTATTCTTTGTTCAGTTCTCTCATCAAGATTTTAAAAAGAAAGTTAAAATATTTAAAAAAGGGGGAACTAAAACTCTAAATGATTCAAGGGCTGAAAGAAAATGCCTTATAGCAGGAATCTAAACCAGCTTAGTCTATCTGGTTTGTCAAAAGGAGATACAGTTTGATTTATAAAAAAGCATTTAATTTCCTCCATGAAAACAAAACCAGTAGGAACTACAGGGCTCTGAATCTTAATGTTTAAATGCATAACAAGCACCAACTGCTGGTAAGCCAACAAATTCCAGTTAGAACAAACACTTTTACTTGTGACGGTGATTAACCACTGGAACAAATGACTGAGGAAAGTGATAAGTTTTCAGACTTTTGATGTTGTCTGATCAAAATTTGCTGCAGATGTTCCAGAACAGCTTTATTCAACACGCAATGGGCACAGTGCAGTGGGATCTGGAGTGAATGTATAGGCTAGCATTTTACAGGTGGTCAGACATGAAGAGCTGACAGTTCTTTCTGACATTAAACCTTATTCATTTATGGATAGTTTTGATTATGTAAGCAGGCAGGAAAAATTTATTTAAAGAGTAGTTTAATATTCATGTGTTTGTTCATCTGCTCAGTTGCCTCAGAAAATTCAGAGTATCCTGTGCTGTTGATACTGATTATAGGGTCTGCTGTTGCAGTTTACATGCATTGTTTTAAATCAGAATTTGTTCCCTGACCAGCAGTTGATGCTTGTTATGCATTTTACCATTAGGTTACAGAGCCTCTTAGTTCCTACTATTTTAGTTTACTTGGGCAAAATTTTTGACTTCATGTGGATTTTATGCTGCAGTTATTTTGTTACTTGTGACATAAATGTTGGCCCCTGTGACTGAAGAAAGCAGCAAGTTTTCTGAAAGGATGCAGTGACATCTTTCTTTAGTCCTATTAGTTAGAATACTATTTTGTACCTAAAGTGATATAATTCATCTGACAGCCCATGCAAAATAAATTTAAAAGAAACAAAAAACGAAACCAAAAACACTACAGAAGAAAACAAGAAGTTGGTAGCTAGAGTAATTAACATTTTTACCCAGCGGTTTTTCTAGAAAAAAAAAGTGGTGGTGAATTTTGTGAATATTTGTTTTAATTTTAACAGAGCAAATATGGGCATCAATATTTCCTGGTTGTTTCAGAACACAGTCAGCATGTTATAGATGCTATTCCTTCATGCAATGAACATGTTAATGTGCTGTTACAAGGCAATTTAGAGTATAGTAATGTTTGAAAACTCATTGTCCTTGTCATATCTACTTATGCCTTTTCTACTGAGTCCAAATATATGTGAAATAATGTATTCCACTTTTGTCACAGCTGTGGTATTGCTTGTGAAGTGTGAAGCAGAGATGTGCTGGTATTACAAGTACCCGAAGTCACATCACTTGCTTTTTATAGTTCATATCCTGAGGACATATGAATAATAAAACACTCTTTAAAATTCTGGCAATGTATCTATATTTACATTCAGAACTATAATTCTGCTTTGATAAAGTCAATGGGAGCTATTGACTGAAATTTAGCCATACATCTTACTCCATGGAAAGATCCTTTAAGGTGCGGAATACTCTTGCTTGATCCTGAAAGGCATGTGAAAACTGGCTTAACTTTAAGCATTTGAATTATGGAGGACAAGACTTAACCGTACACTTACAGGACACAGTTTCTGGGGATTGCTCACATCACAGCAGTGTCCAGTGCCTTACAAGATTAGGCACAACGTGCTTATCTCACATTAAAGACAGGCTTTCTAGTGATAATATCAACATTTATAAGCATTGTAAAGTGGTTGTAGTGGTTAGGCTAGAAGGAAACCAAACAGCCTTAGAACTGTGCAAATCAGTGGATTATGAAAACTGATGAGTGGGTTCACTGAAGAAAGGCTGCAGCCTGCTGGAGAAAAAGGGCAGGATTTTGGGTGTGCTGCTTTGAAGAGACAGGTAAAAGTTGCCGCTGTCTTTCTTAATTTAAAGCGGAGTGCTGAGATACTGATTAGCTTGGCTATCTTTTCTAATTTTGTAAATAGAAGATCAAGGTAAATAGGCAGCTAACTGAATGCTGAAACTTCATTGTATTTACTTATGTAAGAACTAGGGTTATTTTAAAGTATTTCTTTGTTTTGCTTTTATTACTCTTTTGCTAGAAACTGGATTACACTCAGGTAAATATCACCTGGATTTTTTCCTTTCTCTTTTTTAATGAATACTTTTAGAGTGCTGATTTGTATGTGCTTAAATTCACAAGCTCAGACAGCTCTTTTATCTTAATACATGCAGGAAAATAACACGCAAAGCAGAAAAAGAAAATAACTACCTTTTGTGTCTCCATCACAAAAAGACTTCTGTAAAAGGCTAGTGGCTTTTTGGTGTTGCCAGCCTCCTTATACTAGTGCAAACTTTAACTTCCAAGGAAACTATCTTAAATTGTCTAGCCTCTAACGGATACTATTTTAAATTTTAGAGTACACAATATTTTGTGAAACAGAATTTTTTAAAAAATTACGAATTACAGCTCATATTCAGAATAAGCACTCTGTGTGCTTCATTGCTTGCTAGGCACATTTCATTGTGTGCCAGCAGAACACAGAAGGAGACTGGGAGCTGCCACAAACAGCACTGGGCTGCCTTGTTTTGGGGAGAAATTTGTTGAAATGGAAAGATTCTTGTAAAATAATTTGATATAACCAAATCAGCACCTTCCAAAGGGAGAAACATCCTACATGAATCTTCTAACCAGCTCTGCCTCTAACTTAGGGACTTATCATCCCAACCCTCACACTCTGTTCCTTTGTGTATCAAGTTCTCCTAGTCTTTCCTACAGCTTCCTCTCCAAAGCCTGTATCTCAGAACCTGTATTAATACCTAGAACAGTTTTTAAAAAGCTCAATTGACTATTTATTGTCTTCAGAAGGTATTGCTGTCTGGAAAAGCACACATTTATTGCCAAATCACTCTTCTTCCTTGCTCTTATTTTCAGGGTTTTTTGCCATAAGCAACAATATTTCAGTGATTTGAATAACCAGATGTAAGCATCTCTGGTCCCTTGATGACCATGCCCTCAGTCACCAGGAAGTACATTTGCTTTAGATAGAAAAAAAAAAAAGAATCTGTCTGAGCTGATCTGCAAAAACCCCTTATTTTTCAGATAGGCAAAGATTTAGAAAAAGGCTTTGTAGTCATTACAATTAGATCATAATTAGCCTTTTAGTATTGTAAGCTATTTTAATCTAAAAATAGAATTCACTTTCAGCCTGATTCCATTGATGTCAATGGAAGATTTGCCACTGATCTTTGTGGGTAGAAGTTTTGGGTATAATTGTTACACAATTTCAATGCAAATGTACATGCATATGAGGAAAATGTACATCTATATGAGGAAAGAGGCTTATAAAACAAGGGAGCTGAGGAAAAGCCTGTACATCTTACTAACAGAAACAGTGTATCTTCAGTTTGCCTTACTTTTATGTAGAAAGATTTCAGAGATACATTCTAAAAATGTAAATCTTTATAAAGAATTTCTTCATGGTAATGTACATTTGAATTTCAGTCTCAGGGAAACTTGGTTTTATGCTGCTACTAGTTATCTTTGTGGTGACAAAGGCCATTGTTATTTAGAATAAAGGGGAAAAGATGTTCTCCATACTGTAATCAAGAGCACCAATAGGCAAAGGCATACATTTTAATGAACAAGAGGGTGGGGAGGGTGCACACCTGCAAGCACAGATGTTTTACCCTTAATTTATGTAACTTTGATTTTATTCAGAGCACTTAAGTTCTGCAAGCATCAAAGAGTTCTACTTCACTGCTAATTAGGAATAGATCCAATAGACAAGAGGGATACAAATATGTTTCAGAGTTACATGAAGAAAACAAAAAAATGCGAGCATTTTACCTTAACCTATAACCCACCTTGAAATGGTACTTGGCTACAGCTCGTCTGTAGTTGATTCATTCATGTATTTATTATGGAAAAAAGTGCTTTTGACAACTGAAAATAAATTATTTCAACATAAACAAAATGTTTTATTTTGGGACACTCTTAGTAAGAGCCAACGAGAGAAACCTGATGCTGGTTCTTATTTTCCATGTTATCTCACTGATCACACTAACTGGAAGAGATTCTGGACCACCTTTTCCTCTGAGAAGATGGGAATGCCATTTTGTGGTGCATTACTATCAAATGTCACACTGCTGCATTTTGTAAGAAGTTTTTATGTGTTCATTGTTCAAAGTGGTGGGTTGAACGTGGCCAGCAGCCAACCACCCACACAGCCACTCATTCACTCCTCCCCACTCTGTACCAATGGGATAAGGAGAGAAAATAGGAAAAACAAGAGTAAGAAACTGTTTTGAAATAGAGAACATATTTTAGGAATGCAGAGTAGAGGCAGAGGTCCAGCTTTGGTGCCACTTGAGCAGAAGTTTGCTAAGATACAGTCCAACTCAAAATCATATGATTCTTCAAGCATCTTCTTCATGGACTTCTCACACGGTATAATTCCATGTGTGCACTTAACGTGTTTTAAAATCCATCCTGGTAAGTTCCTTAATACTAATAGTTCACCTGGAATAGTTTTCTAGAATTTTATTCCTTCTACAATTAAGAGCTGCCTAATGCTTTGGTTTTCGCTTTCTACGGTGTTTTGTTGATGCAAGATTGAGCTCTTGGATAACTGAGTTATATCTTCTTGTCTTTCATGATCTTAATGGCTACTCTTTGAAACTTCACCAGTTTTCCAATATCTAGCAATACTAGATAGTAAGAGTGCAGAAGCAGTCTTAATGTTGTGAAATAGAATTAAGGTAGTATGATTTCTCTGTTACTACAATATCACACTTATTTACATAACTAAAAGAGAATTCTATTATTTTCTAGAAACAGCATTACCTTCAGTGTTTATCTAATATATATAATACATATAATAGATATTATTATATATTATATAGTGAGATTATATATTTTTTATGTATGTTTATCTATCCAAGACAGTACTTGCATCCTGTGATGGATTCCAAGATCCCATATGTGTGGCATATTTAGTTCCCAAGAGTTTAAATTTATGTGTGTATTTAACTGCGTATTTATTTGTCTATGTCCAGTAGATCATGCTGCATTAGTAACTTGTCTCCAAATCTTTCTGTCATTTGCAAATGTTATTGGTAATTCTTTTGTATTTTTATTTTTTTCAGGTCACTGATTAATGTTAACTAGTAAAATCTAAGAACAGATTCTTATGGGACACAATAGAGAGACACCCATTGAATTAGTGTTCCTTCACTGCAAGTATATGTTGAAACCTACCAGCCAGATTTTAATCTATTTTATGTATGCAATACTTATCATTCCAGGTTCATAGACAAAATGTCATGCAAAATGAAAGTAGATGTCCTGTGGAAATCTAACTGTATTGCATTGACATTATTACTTTTAATAACCAAGCTTGTAAATCCATTGATAAAAGGTATTTTGGATAACTGAGTTTGAAAAATGTCATTTCTGCATACACAAACAATTGGCACATGTTATATTGTCCCACTCCTTAATTTCTTTCCTACTCGGGTTCCATGTCAGGTCCTGACTTATTTTGTCCAAAATGAATGTTGGGCTGACAGACCTGTAATTATTCAGGTTAACCACTTATCCTTTGAAAGTATTGCACAACACTGCCTTTTTTGCAGTTCTCTGGCACTTTTCAACTTCCAACAGCTATTGAAAATAATTTCCGGTGGTTTAGAGAGCTCATCAGCAAATTCTCTCAGAAGTTATCTGAACACATCCATTTTAAAATGCCTGCTTTTTGGAGCTGCCACTTGATTTCTTTCTGAGTTGGGAAGGGAAATTACCATTCATCATCATCATCAACACCGTCATCATCTTCTGGTATGTATACATTATCTGTCTCTTTCCCAAAATACAGAACATAAAAATTATTAAATGCTTCTTCCTGTTCTGCAGCATCCCTTCTAGCACTGACACATCATCATTATCCTCGATCAGTATACTTTTCTTTCTTTCTTTTATTTTCTGAAGTTCCCAGCTTCTAATGTTTCTCTGTCACTTTTTGCACTCTCATACCACTGACTGTAGCCAAATGGCATAATTTTCTTTTTCCAAAACAGGAAGGCCAGTTCAGATTGAAGAAAGGAACGTGGCTGGGAGTGCTTACTGGGAGAGGCAGAGGAAGGCACAGCTCTGCTGCCCAGTTTGTCTGTGTTTAGTCTAGCAGGCAGGGCTGGTTGGTGCCATTCAAGGCAAGAGATGACATATGAGGCAGTAGCTGCTGCTACTGTGGGAATGGCAGCTCCTGAGAATAGCGGTCAGGGCTCCCGGCATCCACATCTCGGAAACTGCCAGGAACAACCAACCTGCTACTTCAGAGCTTTCCCCCTGTCCTGCATCCCAGGACCCCTCCTCCCTTCTGCACATGCTTTTGACAATCTTTGAGTCAGCTCCAGCGACAGAGCTCCCTGCGCAGCAGATGGCTGTTGCTGTGTATGTTCAGAAGATGGCAAATCTCTGATGATGTTGCTCAGAAAGGTTGCCCAGTCAACATTTGGGCCACTTGAGTCATTGTGGTGCCTTTAGCTGTGCCAACAGTTGGGTTTGGCATTGAAGAGAAACATATTTTTTTTTCACAAGGATAGTAAGTATAGCAGACATCTCAGGGGAAGTGTCTATTCCCAGTGTAGTGTTAAGTTGGATCTCAGCTCTATTAGCAAAGAATGAAAGATGGTCATTTGTGATTAAATAAAAAAATTTCACAGCACTGCATAGGTAAGAGACAAAATCATTCATCCCCCCCATGATGTGTATACATACGTGAACATACAGAAGTGCTTTGGGTGTTTTTCATTGACCTGCCATTTTGTGTTCATTAATCACTGCTAATACAGATATCCATTCAAAATAAAACATCATTTAGAAAGGGAGAAAAAAACAATTAATCCACTCAAATTAATTTGACTAGATGAAAGTAGGTTGCAGAAACCTCCAGAAATGTTAAGAAAACTAGAAAACCAGTCCCTTTGACTTTCTTTAGATTTGTTAGATTGAGTGCAGGCATCATGTCAGAAGACCAGCAGTGCTTGTGAGAGAGCATTTATCATGTGCTAACAAAAAGATGAGGAAAGTTGAAACATATTCATTAAAAGTGAAGTACTAAATTTTCAACTAATTCATTTTGATAGATGATATTCTGACAGAGTTGGTATCTATAACAAAATGTGACTAAAGTGGATGCAATTCAGGAAGTGATGTTTCTTTTTTTTTCCTAGCACTATCATGTCAGTGTAATAGATAAATCTGTTTAGCTTTGACCGTCTGTACTCTTTGTTAGAGGCAGATCTCTATATACAAAAATAGCAAAGCCATTAGCTTCTTAAATTGTAAGTAAAATGAAGTAATTAAACTGATTAACATTGCCAAGGGAACTGTAGTGTCTAACCTCTTTTTCCAGGTAGTGTGCGAGGTGACATTTTAAAGCAAGACTTCGTTAGGAGCCTTTTCTGTCTCAAGTTGGATTTTTTCCGTTGGAAATGCAAGCATTATTTTATTATAACTATTGATGAGATTTAACGGAAGATGGAGTGCTGTGAGGGGAACTCATGCAAGTTACTTTCTTGTAAAACTTCATTTACAGCTCTTTGGGATGTAGGGTTGAAGGCAAGGACGGTCGTCATGTTCCAGCAAGATATTGCAGAGGTATTTCAGATATAATTATTAGTCATGATGTTTGTTTGCTGGATATTGAGACAGACTCTACGGCTGGGAAGTGCCAAGTGAAACTCAACACCACAGAATTTAATTCTGGATAGATGTCGTGCTGTTCCTAAGGATTTCTTTAGATGTTAGGATGAGACTTCTCTAACACTCACGAGTGAAAGTGATTCCAAGGAACACAACAACAACAACTACTTTTAGCAAGCAGTACAGGGCAAAAAGCCGCAAAGCCACTGCAGTAGCTAAGTGGCCAATGAATGCCTCCATGAAGAGACATGGTTCTCCCTGGGCAGGTGAATTAGCAGTGTGCCAACAAACATGGTCCCAGTGCCACTGAGAACCTAGCTACTCAGTTGTCTTTCTGAGTTTGTTTATTTTCCCCACAACTGAATGATGAATAATCTTATGGAGCAGAGAACAGAGAGGACAAAAAGAATAATCAGATACAGTTCCTTTGGCTGCAGATTGCCATGCAATAAATTATTTCATAAGGTTCCTGTATATTAATTCAGTAAATAAACAATTTGCCTGTTTTTCCTTTTTTTAATAACTGCAGTAAAGTCTTAGAAAATGTCTTTAAAATATTATCTTTAAATAAGAAGTTAAATTTACCTCTAGCAGAATCTAGCAATTTACATTTTTTATCAGATCCTGTTTTGTTTGCATTTTAATCTCTTCAGTTTGTTTTTAGCATGTCTTTTTGGCTTGATATGCCCTATTTGTAAGCTAAGGAAGATGGAATAAGATGGTTTGGAAATATTGTAAGAATTCTCAGAGGTATTGTATAAGCCTGCAACCCTCAATTTTTTTCAGCAATCATTTGCTTGAGCCTCTATTTTGTAAAAATAAAATCAATAGAAATTTAGTCCAGATAATTTCAGACTTTTTTAAAATGGAAACTATTTAAAAGTTTGGTTTTAAGATCATAAGAATTTTTAGGAATTTCCTAAAAACCACTGACTTAAGGTTAGAGCAGGCAAACTACTTAGCTAAACAAATTCTTATGCAAAAATGCATCCTGATAGTCATGAGCCAGAAAAAAGGCTTTTCAGGGGTCAAGAAAAAGAATACAATGATCTACCTTTCACTTCAACTGACTTTTAGCAGATTTCTGATTCCTTGGTAATCTTGCCTTGGCTGTTTCACTCACTAATAAGATGTACTTGATGGTTCTCCAGAGTTCAGTAATGATTTTTAGGGTTTTTAGATGGCTCTTAGATTTTCTCACTCTGTACACTGAGGCTTTTAAAAATTAATTTATCTCAGAAGAGATAATCAGTTTATCTCCGAAGCTCCCAAAAGCCTATAAGCATGCCCTGTCAGCTATGCATTTTTGCTCTTAAATATGGCCCCTCTGTACTGCTGTAACTCTCTGGTAACTCAAGTCTCCTTGCCTCTATATAGACAGTGAGAACCCAAAGAATATGTACAGGAATGTTGGAACCAAGAAAAGCAGAACTTAGAAGACAATTTTTGCTGATATTTATTAAAATCTCCAAATGTAAACAACTTTCATCCCTTGGCCTTTCTCTGCATCAAGTTGCAACAGCATTTTTTAAAATGTCAAAAATATAAGCCCTGAGTGCTTGTTTTTGCACTTGTATATGCACTTACCTCCTGATTCAATCAGTGAAACCTGCATCCTCAAAACAGAGTAAATTTTGGCCCTCATTGTGCCATTTAGCATGCTTTCCAACAGCATATCAAGTTATCAAAGCTGAAAATTGAGGTCTGCCTCAAGCGTCTCCATCTTACAATATGTTAATACGCATAACCATATGCTTTTCTGATTATATTAAAACCTGGACAGATGTATGTGATAAGATTGTAGTTCCTTTGAAAATGTTATAGCAATGTGGCATATCTTTTTAAGAATAAAACTAATCTTAGACACATAATCTCATACACATAAAATATAAAACCGAACTGTTGTTATGAAGGAGGGAGGACCATAGAAAAGCCTAACAAATGTCCAAAAGATGTATATGCTCATACAAATTCTGTCCATGATTTTGAGGTTCTTTGTTGCCAAAGACTTTGCAGGAATGAGCTTGCTCACAGCTGTGCCATTCCTGTCATCAGGTTGACATTTCAAGAGCAGCCCTCTGCATTTGTACTCACCCTCCCAGATACTTCAAAACCACAACCACCCCGCCTTGTGTGGGGCTGCAGTGACAGTGAAAGAGAGGCCGTTGCATTAATGAAATAGTCAGGGCCAGACAGTCCTTGGCACACATTTCGCTTTGTGTCCATATGGGAGAGTAACAGTTCGGAATGAGTTGCTTTGCATTGCTCATGGAAGTTGTGCATATTGCATACACGAGGGAGCTTCTATCTCTTTATTTATTCCTCTGGGTAAGCATCCTAGAGGGGTTTGAGCTGAATGCATAAAAGAAATAGGCTGAAATCTGTGACAACAGTTTGTATATGATTTTATTTATCACTAGCAGTCTTTTCTCCCTCCCCTCCCCACTGATATTTTGTCTGTGCAACCAGGAAGTCTTGAGCTGGATCCTGATGGCACCAAAGGAAATGAGCAGTGGCTAATTTCAGTACTAACTTCTGAGACTCCAAGCCATTTCAAAGGAGATAGAGAAAAATTTGCATTCAGACCGTATTTTAAATTTAAAAAACGTTCACTATTTATTGAACACATGGATGGTGAAATATACAGCGGCATTTTAGAAACAGAGAAATCCTGGTGATAATGAAACAGCTAAACACTTTCTGTGCCTCTAGTGTGTAAGTGGGATTTGCCCAATCCCTGAGCATCTCCACTCTCATGTAGTGCAGGCTCATATATGCTCTGAACTTCCCTATTCCAAGCAGCTGTGGGTTTGTTTCTGTATACAGTCATATACAAAAACATCACTTGTTTAATCCAATCTAATAATAGCGTCTAATAGGAAAGGACTCTTCAAAATAGGCTAAGGCATACCAAAGGTGCTCTGTAGGATCACTGCATCAACTTCTCAAATAGGCAAGTGCATGCAAACCATATAAACAAACTATGCAGTTGCATGAAAAGTAGTCCTAAGAAAGAAAACATTTTAAATAATAAAAGGGACATATCAGCACCATCCAAAGTGGTACGTGACTAGTGTATCTCCTATTTATGTCTTAAGAAGAATCATTAGCTTCTTTCTACAACAGTATGGGAAGTATCAAGATGTTCTCTGTTCTTCTGGTGAAATCTTGGTTCTGTACTAACAATCATGAAATCTAACTTGCTTACTATGGAGGAGAGGAGGTTATGTGAGCCTCCTACAAAGGGCTACCAGGTCTTCACTTAAGTGCCAGAAATGCTTTGTTGGAGAAAGAGTTTATATGAGACATCAGTGGTATACAAAATTTGCAGTGACATCTGTACTTCTGGCATTTTTCTCTAAGAAGACCCACTTCTCCTCCCCAGCTATTTAACGCTTTTATGAACCTTTTCCGAGCTTGCTGTCATAAATAGCATGACTGTTTTATTTTGTTCTTTTACCACTTGGCCAACTTAACACCTATGCTTAATACTGATTTGTGCTTCTGAAGCTTAATGGCAATTAAATTTATTAAAAGACAAAATGAACTTTTCAGCCCATCTGCAAAAAAAAAAAAAATTAGAAATAACAAATGAAAAAAATTAAATTGTCCAATATAATTAGAAAATGGCAGTATGTTTATTTTTGGATCTCATGTGTCTTGGTATCAGCACCAATTCTGTCAATTTTATTTGAATTAGGAACAAGAAGCAGATGATATTTGGCCTGAAAACATTCTATGCGTCTGAAAGATTCAGTATCGTCTCACTCTATGTAGCTTACATCTTGTCACAGAGCATTATGTTATTTCATACCAGAGGCATGTTAGTGATACAAGGTTATACAACACCAAAATGGAATTGCTTTTGGATCATACCCCCATGATGCATGGTCAGAACTTTGGGGACTGATCTTCTAACATTCCCAGTTGTAGAAGTACATCTGTTCAACTGCTATACTCCTCTTTGTCGAAAAGTAGATCTTGTTGCTGGAGAGAAATATATGGAGTATTTTAGTGCACAGATCAGATCTACCACACTCGCTGTCACATGATCAAGAGGCATCCATGCAGTCATTGATTCAGCCAAGGCAGAAACATAGAACACTCTGAAAAGCCCCATTGCTCCTCTACACCACTGATGGAGACCCTCGATGGAGATGCACGATAGATGAAGAACTGCATCAGGAGTGCTGCAAGGGCCTCTTGCCCCTAAGGCCTCCCTGGTTTGGTCCAGAGAGTACGGGAGGTGATCTGGGTGTGCTCCTGGGTGCAGTTGTGGGTGCAGGAAGACTCGGGTTGTCTGAGCCTTCATCTCTGCAGCACAGCCTGGCAAAGACATATGGCTGCAGAACGGCCGTGCTTCTCAGTTGGTGTGCAACATGCTAGCAGCCAGAGTCAGTTGCTCCTAGCTGGAGAGGTCAGATAACGGCTGCTGCTGTTGTGTGACAGTCATGGCAGTTTAATTCTTTTTGGGCTTGGCTAACTCAATACTTCAGTCCCAGTTTGTGCTCCTGTAGCTTAATGGCAATTCAGAGAAGAGAAGATGGACTCTTGATTTTGCTCTTCATTTACAAGCCGTGCTTTGAAGTGCTCTACAATATCCCATGTTTTGCGGCTTATCCCTTTGTCCTACTGGCATTTAGCCATTTTTTTCTATCTGACAAGTCTGCCATTCTAAAGTTCACTCTTTTATATTACTTCTGTGGGCTACACAAAGTAAACTAATAATTTGTTCTTTGCTTGTGGTAAGCTAGATTTTACATTCATTTCCTGTACTGGCTCTGCCTGAATTCTCAGCATTAGATCACCTTTTCATCTGCAGATACTATAATAGCTTTGGGGGAAAGGTATTTCAAATGTTTCACCAATCAGGATCAGATATGCCTTTCAATATTGTTAATTCAAACACTTATATTGTGATAATCCTTGACGTTATGAACTCTATTGGAAATGCCGGCATGAATATCTCACCTCAACTTTACTGTTGAAAGAACCATTCAAAATTAGGATTTTATTTTTTGTTTTGTTTAATTTTGAATTTATTTCTGTCAGTCTCAAATCCTGCAAGCACTTGTGCTATATATTTAACTTTCCTGCTGCAAGTCTATTAAAGCATCACTGTGAGTATTCAAGCCACTATCTGTGACAGTGTCTGTAGAACAGGGACTTCAGCTTATGGGTAATTGAAAATATTTTGACAAAGTGCTTTTTGAAGGGGGGTTGTTACTGAAAAAAAATTTATAAAGTTAAATTCAATCTTTTTGGAAATGCTGATTCTGTAAAAATGAAACACTCCTGTTCACATACTTTTTTTTTTTTTCTCATGCGTTCCAGTTCTATTTTCCTAGGCCTTGTTCTTAAACTGTTAAAAAAATAGATTCACTTCTTATCTTCAGCTTTCAGACTTAACACCTAAACTTTTCTGGCCTGCTTTCTTTTTCCTTGTGTGAATCCAAGAGGCAGAATCATTTAATATGCTATTCTGGGTTTCTTCCAGCTATAATGATATAATTGATTACAGTTGATTGGTCATAATAGTCAAAATTAAAAGTGGGCTATAAGTGAGGGTAGGCAGAATAGATAATATTAGGAAATTATATTTATTTTCATCAAAATATTTAATGGACATTTAAGGCAAAGTAGCTACTGTCTTAAACTTATTTACATTAAAACACAGTTCTTTCTAACATCACATAATTTGCTTCTGAATACTAACATTACAATATCTAGGGATCTGATAAAGCATACACCAAAAATTCTATCTATTTATTTGCAACAAACCCCAGAAGTTTATTTCATTTAGATGAACAGTTTCTCTGGTGGTGGATAGATATGATTAGATACAGTTTTTTAGACAGAAAACTAAGATTTATTACTTAGACATTATTCCAAACCTGATATAATTCACATCTAGAGCTGTGGCTCACATAAACAAGAATTATTGATGTCCAAAAATTGTATATAAGCCAAAATTGCCTTAAAGGGCATGAACATTTACCTCTGGGGTTATAGTTCAAGACAGTAGCTTTTTGGCTATTTGTTTCAATGACACATGTTAACAGGCAGTAAGAAATACAGTTTAATAGTTCATTTGGCCCTCTGTCCTGGGCTGGGCTAGTGTAGGGTTAGTGTTCACAATCAGCTGGGCAAGGCTGCAGCTGGGAGAGGCCACAGCCGGGATAAACAACCTAAACAGCCAATGGGTTGTTTGATCCCATATGACATCATGTCCATTATATAAGGGGAAGGATGGCCTGAGGAAGAAGTGTGTGTTTGCAGTGAGTGGCTTCAGTGGGGGCTTGGAGCAGGGATGGTGTGTCTCAGCTACTAGTAAGTTTGTATTGCTTGCTTTACATATCATTTAATTGCTGTTATTGCTACTCCTGTTGTTTCTTCTATTTGTGTTGTTCTATTAATCTGTCCTTATCTCAACCCATAGGGTTTTCACCTTTTTTTTTTTTCCTCCTGGTTCTCCTCCCACAGCATAGAGGAAGGAAGAGATGGGGAAGCAGGGTAGTCACTGAAATCAAAGTCTTCAGTAGGAGTAGGTCTGAGCACTACTGTTTAAAGAGGAAGTGAGAAGAAAATGCACTTCAAGAAGTAATCTTGTTTCCAACATACTTTTCAGATACCTCACAAAGCCATTGATAATGTAGGTTATTGGGAAGCATTTGTAGTCTTGCTGACTCTATGCAGTATCTCATGATGTTTGGACCTCTAACTTCCAGCCCATGAAAACATAATTTGTAAGTATCTTGGTTCACAAAAATAAAATAGCCAATTTTTAACCCTTAAAATTGTAAGTTAAGATCAGAAACTGGCAACTCTGTGCCCTCGGGTTCAGACACCAGATAAAGAGTAGAAATAAGTTTTAAAATTTCTATTAATTCCATTATGTTCAAACCTTCTTTCATAGTACGGTACTTGTATGTGTGACTTTTTTTCTTGATTGCTCAAGGTTGGCAACAATGTTTTCAATCTTGTGCTTGAAATGTGAGCTAACCGAATTGGCAAAGCATGAATAGAACTGAGCATACACTTCATTCCTTCTTTTTGAAATGTCTGCTCAATTAAAAAAAAAGCATATTATTTTCCTACTTTGATATCCCTTTTGGTTGTTCTTTCCATAACAATTTTTGTAAATTATTTTGCTAATTATAATATACACAACAAGAGTAAAAAAAATTATTTGTAGGAGAGCATTGAAACTTTATTATATTTATGTTCCCTAGCCTCACCAAGAAACCAAAACCCAAAAAACCTGTGACTTTGTTCAAACAGTGCCAACCAGCAGAACTAACCAACAGTTAATGTTAGGTATCAATGTGTTATTTTTAACATATTCTGAAGAAAACTGGAAGCTCCTTACTCATAAGTCATGAACAGAAACACTAAGCTCAGCGAGTAAATCTGTTACAAGTACTGTATATGTCAAAGGTAGAGCTGAAACAGTTTTACTGCAATATAAAACTCTAAAGCTCCTTTAGACACATAATAAATAAGCACTGGGTGTAGTCTTGAAATACATTTAGGAAAAAATTCTCATTACTTCAGGACTGATTTCACCTGTGCTTGTACTTCTGACAAGAATATCAATTAGTTGATCAAGATGATGCACCTGCCTCATTCAGGATGAAGGTTTAAATATAACCACTTAACAGAACACTTTTGGGGTGGTGGAAAGAAAGAGTGTGTCCTCTTTACTGAGATAATACATCAGTATGGTGAGCTGTTGGCAAAATGTGCATACCATACTTTGTAATTAATGACAAAAAGTAACCTAGCATTTAATAAAATCAGGTGGATTTTCTTATTTGAAATATAGCTTCATTTCTCTGAAAAGTTGGATTATGGTAGGAAGAGTGTATTGTTAATTGGCTGTAAAAATAATGTAAATTCACCTTTTCTTCTGTTCTTTTCTCTGTACTCAGTTTTAATTGACTTCAGAAAAACAAAAAGACTAGTCTGGGCTCAACAGCTCGCTTTTTGCATTTCTAGAAGGGCCTTAAGTTCTGAAGAAAAGAGGCTGTAAGCACAGATGGCAGAGCTCTGTAGTGTATCAAATATGACTCAGTTCGTTCATTTAATGTATCCTTCTGGCTTTTATATGTCTAGAGTGCAGTTGTTTGGAAATTTCTGGTGAACCCAGAAAACTTTGCTAAGTTAGTTTAAAAGAAGATAGTGTTTACAGTGCTGTTTCAATTTCTGATAATGAGTTATGCTCTCCCCGATGAAAGGATAGTGAGGCTTCCACCCAAAGCAAAGTCTCTCCAGCACTGAAAAAGGAAAAAAATAGCTAGGGAAATGCTGACTTCCACTGAGCTACAAATTGGCCTGGGAGCCAAGCAGGTGGTGGTAAGGTGGTCTGTGATACCTACAGGTGGTAGCAGGCTAAAGGCAATTTTAGAACTGAGGAGATAAGTGGCTGGACCTGATCTGAGCAACAGGGAGCAGTGGACAGTCCAGCTGTCTACTGGAGATGAATACCTGTAGTGACTGTCTGTGATGGGGAACCTATATTAAACTGTCCTTAGAGGCTGATGTTGGTAGGACCTGTTTCTCTCTTCTTTATAGCCATTGTGCATAAAGAAATTGAAATAACTACTTCAGCATTCTTTGTAAAGCTTTTTTTTCCCTAATTTATCTGCAAACTACTTAGAATAAAATAAGAAGTATGGTTTTCTTTTTAAGCTTTGCAGTTAGACTGGGACTTTAGGTCTACTGCATTTTTTTCTTTTGGTGTTTTCTCCACTGTTTTGTCCTGAGTGATAACAGAACTGGAGCCCACACCCATGCAGAATACTTACTGTAAAGTGGCCAGCCCTTTAGGGTTTGTGAAGTGCTCTCGTAGTCTAGCTCACCATCTTTGATGTTGCCACTTAAAAACCTCTGAGGTGAGATACACTCAGTGAAGATAGAAGATGATGTTGAGAGAGCTTTCTGAACTCTGAAAAGAAAGTGTGTGGTAAAGGGCCTTAGGTGGCAAAGTCAATATTAAATGAAGAGGGTTCCCTGAAAAAGGAAACACAAATCCTATTTGGAATAATGGATTACTACTAAAATACAGCCTCTCCTGACATCAGTATGAATTTAGCCTTGAAAAAAGTGTTTGAGCTTTGCCCTTTCCACAGTGACAGAAGTCAGGCAGAGGTGGGATGATGTCAGTTCATTGGTCCTGGAAGCCATGTGCTAATAAAGATATTTTCTATGAGTGTAGTATTTGTGCTTGTGTTTATACCAAAATAACACACATGTACAGATGCATTTCTACAACTTCTCATTTTTTGTCAGCCTGCTACATTTAGGGAATAAATGGAGACTTTGGCTTTTATTTAACTCCCTTAATCAAATGTGTGGACAAATACATGTAAGTGATTGAATTATTAGTGTTTAGGAACTGACTGCTTGCTATCTGAGATGTGTTAGCTGATTATGTATGTGTTCCCAACCTGTTACTAACATAGTAGTTAAAATCTGATGGTTGAACTGTACTTCTAGTTTGCAGTGGACTAGAGTATGCACATGGTTACTTAATATGGTTCAATTAATAAGAAATACATAAAAAATGACATAACTCAATTATTTTCTTATTAACTGACCCTATGCAAAGATGCCCTTGTGGCATACGGAAACATGGGATGTTATAGGAGAGGAAACTTGCACTCTTTTTTTGCCTTTTCTTTCTTCAGTTCAGTGGTCCAGTCTTCCCAGACTTGTATTTGACAACTACTCGCTTAATGTCATATCTAATATTATCACCAGTTTTTACAAAGTTGTTATTGCAATATATCAGGAAGTAACTTAATAATCAGATCACATCCTTGCTCTGCTCTTCCCAAATAATCCGCCTTTCAGTAGAGAAGCTTTTGAGTAGTTATCATGCTATCTTCTTGTTCTATTCTTTTCACTCTGCCAAAAAGCAGTTCATTAGCTGGGGAAAAGAGATGTTTTTATAGTGAATCAATACTGAACACAGAAACAAATTTCATACCTCCAGCAATGTAGCTACAAGCTTGGGCGAGGTGAGCAAACAGCTCATAGTGTTAAGAGAGGAAAGAAGAGGACAGGGAATAGTTTCTCACTTTCGATTTGTGAAAAGAGGAACCTTCCTGCAATATGACTTGCCTCTGTAGTACCCTGCAGTGAAGTTAGATTTTGCGGCTGTATTATTGGTGTACTTTGTTGTGTGTTTGCAGGGTATATATTTTGTTTGGTTCACCTTTCATCTAGATTGTGGTTGTTGCTGCTGTTCAGAGGAATAAATGCAGCAAATAAGCCCCTAATGGCAAGGAATAGTTGACATCACCTGAAGGTATTTCTCATGGCCCAGTTAGGTTAACTATCTCTTGCTCCCTGACTTTTATTTAAATGCATTGGAACATTTGGGAGTTGGACTCAATGATCTCCAGAGGTCCTTTCCAATCCCTATCATTCTATGATTCTTCCAGGCACAGTCTTCTGCTGTGGGTGTTTGTTGTTGTTTTTGTAGATAGGTCTCTAAAGGGATCTTAAAAAAGGTAGTTGATATTTCTTATTACACTGAAAGCAGAGTGAGAGAACAATCTCAGTCTTCTTCAGCATTATGGTTTTCTTTCTATAATATTTTTAAAGTGATGTTAGCCTATATTTCAAAGGGATGTTCTCTGCAGCACAAATATGAACAGTTCACACTTCCTTATGCTGCCCCACAACTAATCCCTACCTTTGAATGAAATCAGACACTGATTTGTGGGGGACACGTTTTGGTTATAAACCCCCTGACAAGACAGCACTTCCAGTCATGTGGTTGGGGAAGACTTCCACAGCCACTGTATGCATCCCTTAAGAAGACAATCTCCAGGATTTTCATAAGTATCTCATTACTGAGGCTACATTTCCACTCTATTTCATAAGTGAAAAATAAATGGTTCTCTTGACAAAGAGAAAGGGGGTAAATTTGCCAAATAGGTATAATAAAAAGAAGAGCATAAACACTTTAGATGGAGCTCATGGGTTCAGCTCCTCACACTGCTCAAGTGTTAATACAAGCAAATATTGTTACTTTCAGTATAGCTGTGGCACAAATGTAATACTTCCTGTCTCACAGGAGCAACTTGTGAGGCTAAATTTTTGGTACTTCTTTTTTTCTGTCTTCTGTTGATCAAGATAACATATTTGATTTTTACTACTGCATCTTAATGGTTCTGTAAAATATTTAATATATGGAATGCAACAAGTCAGAATAATTCCCACTACATATAGCTCTCACCAGCATCTTCAGATGTGGATCCCTCTCTGGAATGTCCTTACCTAGGATTTTTACTCTGAAGCAAAGCTGTGTTTGGCCTTGAGGAATGTCATGCAGCCATGATAGGGTTAGAATTTACCTTTATACTCCTGTACAGACTCCTCTTGAAGCATGTATATGGGAAATATCTGATTCTCTGCATAGGGTACAAGTTGAATAGCTAAAAAAAGGGAAGAAAAAAGTTGTTCAAAATTAGCAAGGCAGTGTGGGGCTCGAAGTGTTACTAGCTCACCTAGTTTTGTGTATGTATCAGGGAGAAAATTTTTTTGTAGCCTCATAATAGTAAATACTTTTGCTTTTCCCAGCTGGTTACAAAAGGCAGTTGCAGGTAAGGCTATTGTTTCAATGGCTCTTTCAGAGGAAAAGTGGTCCTCAGCCCATGGTCCTCAGTCAGTAACTCTTCACTGACCACTGTGTTGCACAGATTTAATTACATGTTTCCACTTTTAGATGTTGCATGTGTGTGGATTGAAATGGATGTACCCACCAAGCTGGTACAGACGGATGTGTTCTTGGCTGTTCTGTGGAATTAGTGTTTTCTTTTCTATACATGCCTTTACATTGCGGATACTCTGGTAGCTGAGGGCATTGAACAATGTATCTAACATCTGTCTCAGGATCATTTTCTCTCTGACCCTTTCCCCTGGAGGGGGAAGGTGTGCAGCCTCCTGGCTTGCTTTGGGAGCACTGCAAACAGACTTTGAGAGGACTTCCCAGTTGCAGACATGTATGTTATATAATGCTCTTGTGAGCCGAGCAAACTCTAGCCTGACATCAGATTTCTGTCCTTGTGCTGCTACTGAAAAGCTGTTTCTCTACTTTCTTGTACGGGCTAGAAAGCTTTCATTTTCAGCTTCAGTTTTTCTGCCTTTTTGCTTATTTCATCTTGTATCAATGTTATTCTTGATTTAATTAGCTTTTTCCTTCTAAGCTCTTTATCACACTTATTGAATTTATAGGCAACAATCTTACTTCTTTAGTCTATATTTTGGTAGGCTGTTGTACTGTTAGTGCGAGTGTGACTGTGTTGGAGATAATCGTTATTCCATCAAAATTAAAGCTGAGGAAAAACTTTTGAAGCTGATTTGATTTTTTAGTTTCTTGAAATTATTAACTTGAATTGCAGCAGAGTTAGTGCTGTACTGATCTATGAGGAAAATCCTATCCTACCTTAGTATTTAGGTAGGAAGTCTACTGTGTTTATTTTCTAATATTCATTGCCTAACTGTCTAAGAAGATTCAGTTTAGTCCCCTGCCTCACCTTGGGTAAGACACTAAGAATAATCCTACTGGTTTCAAATGAGTCTTTATTGCACAGGGAACTGGGAAATACATCTAATTTCCTTCCAAAGCATAAGGTGCTTGCTAATGGCAAGTCATCAGTGAGGCTGTGACGTGCGGAAACAGACTCTATAACCCAGAAGGTTATAAAGTAGGTATGTTTATTGTGTGCAGATGCACGGGGGATTGCTCCACCACAAATGTGCATACCTGAAGTGGCAAACTATCTCATACTTACACAGTAAAACACTACATGACACCTATACATTTATTACGTAACCCTGCCTTCCCTCGCTTCGTATTATAATTAGCTTATCAGTCCTGCACTTGCGCAGTTCCTCCTGGTAATTGCGGGCAGGGGTCTTCAAGATGCGGGCGGTGGTCTCTGGGAGGAAGGCCGTGGGTCTTCCTCATAATGTATTTTTCACGTCTTGCCTGGAATGTGGTGATTTGGCAAGTTTTGCAGAATTGAGCCAGTTCTGGTCAGCTCTTGTCCTTGGTAAACATCTGTTCTTCCTTACTGGTCATTCTTCTATTGATAAGTTTGTGATATATGTTATTTTGTATCCGTCAGTTCTGTTCTTTATGACTGGGAATGTCTCTGCATATGTTAGTCTTTCTTATCTGTTTTAGCCTCCTTGGTTAGTAAATCCATAGTCCCTTTGTTAGAGTGTCAAGGCTCATCCTGTTAGCTATTTCCTGTTAGCAATTTAGCCTGTTTTCCTTCAAGTGCTTCATATTGGTTAGCATGGTGATTCCTTCTATTCTACTTCTCATGTTAATATCCTAGTTGTATTCATTATATCAATAATTATTTCTATTACTTATATCAGCTGTCCCTCCTCAGTCTGAGACCTGAGTCAAATCATATAAGCAGTAAGGCTGAGAATGCCCTCTGTTATCTCCTGGGGTAAATCCTTTGGTGACTGAAGGTTATGGCCTATAAATACATGCAAATGTCTCCACTTGTGTCCTTCTCAGCATGTGACAATATCTGAGGCCACATTAACCCAAGTATGGGGTCATGGGACAGGGCTGCAATGCTGAGCCCACAGTGGGAGTGGAGGGCTTCTTGGTGTGTGTTCCCATTAGGCACAGCTTTTCCTCTCTTCTCCCCTCCCTGCAGCTGAGCAAGGCCATGGCATTGCTCCTGCTCTGGCGTATGTCTAGCTCACAGACCAAAAAAAGCAGACTGACCTGCTTGCTGTATCTGGTGTTGAGTCACAGACTGGAAAAGAGGCCATTCTGCTGTACTGCAAATTTGTGAGAAACTAGGGCAGTTCAGTGAAAAATGCTGGGGAACCTGAGTTGTTTTTATTTGTCACTAGACATGGCAGGTTTGGCTGCATCCTACTATGACTATAGTTGTCATAATATGTCTGATCTGTGGCATATGACCCACCTTTCTGGAAAAAATGCATCCTACTGGATTTATAAAGAATGCTTGAACTCTGTCTTGCTGAGTTTTCTCTCTAGTGGCTGTGCCTTTTGAGATGTGAAAATTTTTTTGTGCAGGAAGAAAGCTGATTCAGAAGTCTTCCTCTTTGCAATTTGCTAATTTGAACTATTGCTGCAAAGTGGGCAGATGGACCTCTTCAGTCACCCCTTGCTTGAAAAGGTTTGATTCTGGAAGTGATCAGCATATCTCATGTTACTTCCTCAAATTAAACAAATGTTATGAATGTGGATAGCATAAAATTAATGCTTCTTTTACAACTATTTCCTGTTATTGTTAATAGATGTTTTATTGTAGTCCATCTGCTCCACTTGCCTGCTTGATGTTAATCATAAATCCTGTACTTGTGGTAGGCATAAAATATTCAAAGGAAACTTGAGATTTCACCTGTCTCCATAACTGGAGGCAGTTTGAGTTTTGTGAAACTCCTGATTTGGCTTCCTAAATGTATAAATAGAAAAGTGAAGGGAATCTGAGAATCAGCTTTAGTATTGTCTGGACCACAAAGTTCAAATATTTCTATATTAGAGTTATTTCTGAAGTTCTTACAGCCAGAAAGTCTATTCCAAGAGAAACTTAGTGTTCATGACAGTTTAAGTTTATACTGGTTAGTCAAATTAGTGTAAGTGGCTTTCAAAATGCTACCAGATCAGTGTGTTTTAAATTTACGTCCCTCTTTCATTCAATTTTACAAGTGTGGACTGCGTGTGGTACAGAAAGGCTTGTCATTAAATTCTTTTTTCTCTTTACTGTGACCGTTTCTTAGACTAGCACAACTGATTTTTGCCATAGAAATGTTAATAAAACTTTATTGTTATTGTCTGAGCTCTTTGTGCCCTTTTCTACCTATCTCTTGTTTGCCTTTAATATCCACTGGTAAATTAATGTAAGAAAATAAACTTTCAGTTTCCAGGACAGTTAAGTCCTACTCATACGTGAGCATCTTGTTGCTTCACTGAACTCTGAGTATATTCACTTTGGTGGATCTCCTTTGCCCTTCTGCTAATGCTAGTTCATTTTTTCTGGGAGGAAAACTATCCCTTTCCCATCACAGTCCCCCTTAATTGGTTAAATTGGAGGTGCTGGTGGACAGCTGTCTGAACATGAGCCAGCAGTGTGCCCAGGTGGCCAAGAAGGCCAATGGCATCCTGGTCTGTATTAGAAATGGTGTAATCAGTGGGAGTAGGGAGGTGATTGTGCCTCTGTACTCAGCACTTGTGAGACTACACCTTGAGGACTGTGTCCAGCTTTCGACCTGCTCTTTTGTTCTGGTTTGGAGAAGGTCCAGAGAAGGGCAATGAAGCTGGTGAGGGGTCTGGAGAATGTTGTATGAGGAGCACCTGAGGGAACAGGGATTGTTTAGCTTAGAGAAGAGGAGGCTGAGAGGAGACCTCGTTGCTCTCTACAACTACCTAAAAGGAGTTTGCAGTGAGGCTGGTGTTGGTCTCTTCTCCTGAGTAACTAATGACAGGGTAAGAGGTAATGGCCTCAAGTTGTGCCATGGAAGGTTTAGATTGGATATGAGGAAGAAGTTCCTTACTGAAAGAATGGTTAGGCATTGGAACAGGCTGCCCAGTGAAGTGGTGGAGTCACCATCCCTGGAGGCATTCAAAAAATGAGCAGATGTGGTGCTTTGAGACATGGCCAAGGGGTTAGGGAGATGTTGGATGAAGGTTGGACTAGATCGTCCTAGAGGTCTTTTCCAACCTAAATTATGATTCTACAGTTCTAAATGCATGATGTAATATAAGCTTTCTTTGAACCAGGAAATTATGGGGAAAGTGGAATGGAAGCCTTCAAAGAGCTGGCTGCCCAAGAGGGTCTCTGCATTGCTCACTCTGACAAGATCTACAGCAACGCTGGGGAAAAGAGCTTTGATCGCCTGCTCCGCAAGCTGCGAGAAAGGTTACCCAAGGCTAGAGTGGTGGTTTGCTTCTGCGAGGGAATGACAGTGAGGGGGATCCTCATCGCCATGAGGCGCCTGGGAGTGCTTGGGGAGTTCCTGCTGATTGGAAGGTAAGGCTCTGAGTATGATTTCTCTGCCTGTCCTCTCCTTGTCATCCTGCAGGCAGTCCTTTCATTTCAGAATGGTGCAACTCAGGCTACATGTAATTCTATGTTTAATTGTCTGATGAATGAAAAGAAGTGGAAAGACAGCAAGGCAGATCTCAAAAAGGGGATATGAAGATGTATGCCAATTGAATTGGTGGCATTAACTTTTTCTGAAGTAAAATAGTACTAGCTCTTTTATACGGATATATGACATCAGTGCTTTTGTGCTTCTGCAACACTAAGGGGATGTTTCTTACACAGATCTTAGGACCAAAGTAGGGAGTGAAGAATTTTGATTTCAGAATGTGATCTGGAAGTGTGATGTGTGACAATGTAATGTGTTTCACTAAAGACGTCTTCTGATAATTTGAAACTGCAAATTATGGAATGGCTTTGTTTGCTTAAACTTTTTCCACTCTTATGATTACAACCTGGCATTCTCAGTTGTACACTTTGTTCTGATCTTTGCTGTTGAATGCTAGGGCACTGATGCTATACAGACTTATTTGCTTTTTTAAAAGATCAAACTTGCTGATGGCCAAGTCCGTATGTATGTGTGTTATTTTACCAGAGTAAGAGTGCAGATGCGTATTGGACAAAGACTGTCTATCAAAATGAGAATGCTTGCTGTTTCCCTCTAGAGTTTTAGCTTTGTAGAAATTCATTGAAATACAGTGATTATTAGTTCTATCATATATAGTCTATCCACGTTTTCATTTTTGTGATAGTGGTTATTTTGAGGCTCCTTTGACTTTCGCTTTGATTTATGCAGTGTCTTTTACGTCTGGTTTTCATGTTCAATGAATCTTGTTCAAATGATGAAGACTGACATTTTCTGTCTTCTCTGTTAGATTGATAATGTCTTTTTAAAATCCTATTTGCTCTTTGTTTCTTTCTTATCTATTGTTTAAATACCATTCCTTCAAGGCCTTTGACAATTGCCTCCATGCCTATTTAACTTCTGTTTAATTTTTATTCTGTTGTCATTCTCATCTATGAGACTTATTTTTGAACCTTCCTTTCCCTAAAGTCTTTGTGCCTGTCATTTTCATGACTGGAATGCTCTCCTTTTACTCTGCTATAACATTGGTCTTTCCATAACTGTGGCGCTCCTCAAAATGTACCATTATGATTTCAGATAGCTAATCTGGCCAAAGTAATAATGTAAAAGCAATCAATGGCTCTCTTTAATCATTTTTTTTGTTGCACTCTTTGATTGCAATCTATTTGACACAGACTAGATCTCTATAAGGGTGTGTAGATAAGATACAGAACATCTGGAAAACCATCAGCATTAAAATGAAGCCAAGAGTAAGGTGGTGTTGACAATGGTATGATCTAGATTTGCGCATATGTTTTCCATCTCCATCATTCAATAGGCACCTGATTTTGGTGCTCCCTCTTGATACCAAAGAAACTCAGTCTCCTACCTTAAGCACCAAAACTAGATATTCTGGTGGTACAAACCTTAGTTTCCTATTAGGCTATTTACTTGACCCCCTACCCCACAGATGTATGGAACAGTTTGGCTTGAAATTTTGACTACAAGCCTTTACCAAGTATCATGCTGCTCTATTTAGTTCAATTGTTTCATCTCAGTTTGCTCAACAGTGTTCCTCTGAGCTTTTTCTCATAAATATTCACCTATTAAATGCTAACAATGGAATTTCTTTGAAAATAACAATGCATTTTTCATGTAGGTTTTCATATACCCTTCTTTTATAGTGATAATTGGTATGCAAGACTCCTTTTTCAGGCTGGGTAGGCTGTTAGGCTTTTGCTTTGCATAGTCTGGATTGTGCTCAATCCAGAATTAAGTATTGAAATAAGTATTATAGGACTTGCACATGTTTATGTGCTCACAGAACTAAAAGAAAAGAGATTTTCTTTGAATTGTCCTAACTGAATTTTTTAATGGAAAAATCTAGCAGATTTATTCAAAAGTCAGTTGCAGCAAAACTGCAGTGCTATGAATTTGGTCATCTATATACAAACGGAAACCAAGGCACATGTTAACATCACTCTGACATACTGTTTACTCTTTTTCTGTCCAAGTACCCAGCTAAGCAAAAAAACCAAAAGCCTTTTAAGAACATTCTTTTAATTGGGGGAAGTGGGAGTGAGCGTGAAATTAAGACTTTTTGCAATAATGAGCCAAACAAAACCTTTAATTTACCCACAGGTTTATTATCAGCCACACTGTATCAACCCCATACTCTGCTCTGACTCACTGTAAAGATGATGCCTTTAGAAAGGGCCACCTGGCTAAATAGCTCTATATCTTCAGTATTGCTATTGATCAAAGCAGACAGGAACAGCTTAGCTTAATTAAGTTCAAGGTGTCAGAGAGGGCTAGGAACTAAATTTGACTTCAGTTTAATCTAGGAATGATATGCTGGGAGTTATAGGGGGTTACATTGAGCCAGAGCTGGGTTATCAGATACTGGGGACTTTTTCTGGGGTGGGCTAGCTCTTCTCAGGCAAGGAGATAAGACCCTATTTGTACCTTATTTAAGCAAATATTCACAAATTCAGATTGGAGATCTAACTAGAAGTTCAATCTCCGTTGCTATGGGAAGTAGGAGTCCATCGTATTACTGAGAAGAAGAGAATTCCTATTTCTGAATCTGGAGGGAAGCTGGGATTAAGGCAGGACAGGAGAAGAGGCTACAGTCTCACTGGAGGGAGAATGACAGATGTTCTGAAATTGATACAGTGTCTAAACGTGGTGAAGAGTTCAGTGTGAAAATTTATTAAGATATGGAATTAAGGATGATAAAGCTTTAAAAAGGGACTGAATCAAAGGGAAAGGAGAAGGCAAAAACTGATTATGGCTTTGTATGAAAATGATTGAAATAGTATTGGAGTAACCAAAGGCAAGAATTATGCTAAGAAAATAAACTGTACTCTTAAGAGAATTCAAGTGATAGCTTTTTTAGCAGAAATGAGTTTTGATGCGAAGAGACTGTGCAGAAAGATGCTCAACATCATGTGTCTAATCATGTTTATGGAGACTATTGGGTTTTATATTCCTTAATAAGCATCAATTAGGTTTTGTGAGAATCTTGCAAGATGGATGAATCTCCTGTATATCCCCTGAGATGATGCATCAAGACAAGGCATGTAACTGGTTTACTTAGCTGGAATTTTAGAGGGCACTTCCATGCTGGACTTAACAACAAGAATGGTGTTCACTTAAATACAGAGTCAAAAAATAGAAGAAATGCACCTATTGTTTTTGATGGTAAAATGGGATTTAAATACTACAGTGGATGATTGTTGAAGTTTTTTGTCTTTTCCTTCTCTCTTCTATGGGATGTGAGCTTAACTAGGTTTTGGATATAATCAAACCTATCTCTTTCATATGGGCATCTGGAATTAGTTTACAAAACATGTATTAGCCCTTAGATGTACGTTTCTGCCCCAGATTGTCCAAGAGAGGCCCCATACTGACAGATTTGAAATACTTGGTCTCCAATAGTTTAGACTTGGGAAAAAGCCCAAACTCTTCATTACAGTCTTCTTTCCAGGTTTATTTTCCCATATAAGCTTTAGAATTGCCTGTCCTTGCATGCCTATGTATCCAAAGGCTTCCTGAAAGGATTAAGTGTATACGGATTGAAGGCAGTAGGCCATATAGTTGTGAAATGGTACATTTAAGATATACTTGAGTGCTTGCAGAATCTGTGGTAAGAAATAATTCACAGAAGGTAACATGCAGTTTAGATTCAACTTTGAGGGTTTTTGTTCTTGGAAAATGGTCGTAGATCACTTATTTGATTTCTGCACAGGAATTTAAAAGAAAAACCATATCCAGGCTATTTTTCAGAAGAAGAATAGATGTGTTTGTATGGATTGTTAATATAAACATTACAAAAAATATAACACTTTGCTGAAACCTGAATACATGTGTAAGTCTAAAGTGGAAGCAGTATTGATTACTAAAATACAAAGGTGTAAGGCATAAGATATTTTAAAGTAAACGCTTACACAGCTTTTTTAAAGTGGTTTGAAAGGCTGCTGATTTAACAAACAGGACATGTGAAAAGCTGTTTGAAGGCTATGTACACTTTATAATGGTAGTCATTAGTGTACCTTTTTCATTAATGTTGCTTTTAGAGAGGAGAAAAGGGACTGGGATTTTCCTGTTTCTGAATGTGTAGTGCAATTGATTATCAAGGCAAAGTGATGCTATCTTTCACTTGCTTAAAACACTGCAATAGGAAAGGAGGCAAAAGCATGCAATTAAATATCTTGAACTGCAATGTGGAACGTAGTGCTTAACACTCATGACAGTAGAACCTGTTGGGACAAATCCCTCTTTGTAGATTTCTCGTTAAAACTTCCATGATTCTAAGGCAATTTGCTTCTTACTTGGCAAAAGAAAGCCAAGACTTGGTTCAGTGTTTTCATAGTTGTCTTGGTGTGGATTCTGCAGGGAGAGTTAACTAAGCTAGTAACATGCAACAGAATGCAAGGAAGGAACAACCTTGGTGGAAATCTACCTTTAAACTTTTTGCGAAGTCTTCCAACACTGAAAAAGTGCAACAGTTTAATGTCTGCATGTTCTTTATGAATTAATATGGAGGTTAGAATCATTGAGCTATTATATAGTGCATGTGTTGTTGATTAGGCAGTATATGTTGTATCATGCCTCTGTAGAAATTAGTAGCTGGGTGGCTGTTGCTGACCTAGCAGAATATGCTGTACTTTTATGTCAATGAATCATATTGAATAATTCTGCTTCAAGGGTCTTTGCATAATTTACTTAGGGCCAGATTTTTTCAGGCATGTCTGTGTGAGGCCAGGATTCTTTACGAATGGTTAGGAAACAAAGCACTTTATATTTCTACTGACAAAAGTTAAAATAAGACCCTAATATTGTGAACTTTGGAATTTCTGCAGTTTACTTCTGGTGCTTTTTGGTGCTCAAATAGGAATGTAACTTAATGTATTTCTAGTAAAAAATAAGAAAAACCCTCCCTCAAAATGTAAAGCTCCACAATTATTTTCATGTTTTATTTCTTCATTCTAAACAGCCAATTAATCACCTAGTTTTTTCAAGAAAAACAACAAATATTAAAGATGAGCCTCTCCTGGAGTACTTATTAAAGAATAATTATTTTCATATTTCCTGCCAACTCTTGGTATAAATATAGCTTTTTATGCTCTAGTATGGTAATATATATCATCACCGTTACTAAAAGTTCCAGTCCTTGGTTCACTAGAAAATGTTGCATTAGGGGTAAGCTACTGACTGAAGATAATCAGAATTGCCTGAGCTGTTCATACAAACAGCACATGTTTTGACAGGGACAAGCACATCAAGGAAAAAAATTTGGTTGCAATTTAAACACTTTTCTACTGAATCCTGGAAAGAAGTGACTGAAGAGATTTAGAGCTACTGTGAATAATCAGCTGGCTATATTTCCAGTGCAGCAATTTACTGCTTGTTTAAGCCTTTGACTCATTGACCAGAGCAGGTAACATAAAAGCAGGGTACAATGTTGTGGGGAAAGACCATATATTTCTATGTATTACCTGATTTTCATTTCTCCCTTTCCTTTCATAAATGTCCTCAGCCTAATGGCCTTGCTGTGGAGAATCCCTGGTGCCTTTCCAAGGCTAGAAAACGCACCCAGCATTCAGCCATCTGAGGAGTTCAGTTCCCCCGAAGGGAGGCTAGCCCTGAAGCATCTGCATGAACATTCAGTGTGGAAGTTTTAGGTCATGCAAAGGTTGTAATCTGACAGCCAAAAGCATAATGTTTCTAAAGCTGAAATCAAACTGATATCAAGGCAATTGGCCTGTGGTGGTAGATCCAGTCAGGAGTCAAAGCTGGTTCTTTCATGTTACTATTGCCTCTTCAGCAACACCAGCGTTGTTTTGATGCAGGACTTGAAAGAGCAGAACTGGCCAGCTCTTGCCCATGTTTCACTTCAGTCATAACTATCTGCATCTTAGTTCAGTTATTTGTACATCAAAGAACCAGAATAAAGTTTTTAAGCCTTGCAGATTCACTGCTGCCTGATAACTGACCTGGCACTTATTTTAACTTGAGTTTAAACCATATGCATTATTCACTGTGAGCTATTTGTGGGTAAGCTTTGGTACCCTGGGCTCATACAGTTATTTTCCATGCTGGTGATTTGGCTGTATTCATTTTTTCTGTGGGGAGTAAGTTTTAAGTCTTTTCCTTCTGGCCCTATTTCCCTCAATGACTGGAGGGAAGCAATATGAGTTAGAAGGAAAACTATACTACTATTGCTTCGTTTAGTAGAAATGGACTGTGTTATTTTTCCACTTTATAGAATAAAACCGAATTCTTTGGTTTGAATCCCAAGGAAGCATGGCTTAGAAAAGGCTGAATATCAGCCCCTGCATGTTAACATATGGATTAATAAAGCTGCAAAATAGTCCAAATGTAAGAACTTCTGTATGCAGAAATGGCAACCTGAATGTGATGCCAGTTATGGTTTCTGCTGACTTCTCACAGCAGGTTGAATCACTCTAAGTTGCTGTTTATAATGGGAAATCTCCAAATTTTCTCTATTCTTCCCCTAATACATCTCAGAATATACACTTATATAGCAATAAGGAGACATACATATTTTTTGCATTCCTTATTTGTTCCTTGCATGTTGCATTTTGTTCTTCCATCTTCATCCATCCTCTTTTGGTCTTCCTGTCTCTGTTTACCCCAGTTCCAAGACTTTCTTGCTGATTAACAAAGTGAACTCTTCACCTTCCACCATTATGGGGCTTTTATTTTCGGTTGTAAAAAGTCTGCACTGTTAGCTTAATTTTCTTTGAAGTCAGGAGGAGTTTTAGTGTTTTCTTAATCAGAAATGGAGATGAGCAAAATGTGTTCATGAAAATCCTAATCATATTACAGAGATACCTCAGAAAAAAGGTTAATATCACAATTCTGCCTTATCTGTTTGTTCCTATTATGTTAGGTAGATTTGTTCTCTATGTTCTTTTTTTTGTAAGTCTCACCCAAAGCTGTAATTAAAACTAATAGTTTAGGAGTGATGTATCCTCTTTTTGTGGATGTGTGCTAGCAGTAAATAAAGGACCCATGCCCTCCTCAAAAGCAGATGTGCAGCTATGTAAGACTGGCCCTTTTGTTTTCAACTGTTCTTGGTGGGACTTAGCATCACTATTGCCATTAAAATACAGCATAAAGCATTTGCTACAATATTAATCACTATTGCCTTTACAGACCTAAAATACTGTAAAGGGAAATGACTTGAGTCTGACCTCACACGTTATCAAAATTTTAAAACTAAATTCTGAGGATAGGCAATGGTATAAAGAGAAAAACTAGGCAGGTGTCCTGACTTTGGAGGCTGGCTATTGATCATTTTCAGAGTTGCAAACTGAGTATGTGTGAGGACTCACTAAAAAGCAACACAATGTAAGCAAATGAATCAGATGCTGAAGCCTATTGAAAGTACCACTAAGACCAGTGCCCAGACTGATTTTGAATGGAACACCTAGAGTACAGAATTAGATGTGTGAATCTGCATGCATTTCAAGTGAATTTGCCTCAGCAGTGTGATTACAATGTATGTTAAATGAACCCAGAATGGCACAAGAAACTTACCACTGTCTCCAGCAAGTGAGAATAGAAAGAGAGGATGATAGAGCACAATAATGTCTCTCAGGAGCTCAGTTGTGCAAGTATTACTGATTTCTTTTTTTCTTTACCATTATATTTGTGGGAAAACTTCTTAGATGAGCAGACTTAAGTAATTGCATAACCTGCTACTCCAGCAGGGTAAGAGTTGCAGTTCTGGAGAGATGCAGGCAGAATCAAGAAGTAGGAAAGGTAAAAGGCTAAGAAAGCAGAGAAGGTGGTGCTAAAATGTGAGAAAGAAAACATATATTGTAGGAAGAAGGCAAATAGAATGGTGAAGTGGGAGAGGATGTGTTTTAAGAGTATGTGTAAGAAAGATGGCAAGTGATAGTTTTGGTTTCAGGCAATGACTGTTTATTCTGATGCAGATTGAGATATGTTAAGATATATGATGCAAGTTGAGCCTATAAATTGCACAAGTGAAATGGAAGCAAAACGGTGACTCCAAACTGGAGAAGGTGATGGACTGCTAGCCCATCAGGATTCAGAACAAGAATGCTTCTGCTGATACTGAAGCTCTCCAGTAAAACACCAAGGGCTGAAGTCTGATTTTTGTGGTGCTGTGAACCATGAAAAACCCTCTGGACAACAGTGCTATTAAAGTGCATGTGAAATGAGAATTAGGTTCTGATACAAAGTGCTTACCTGTTAAAACAGGAAAATGTCCATGTGTTCTAGGTTTGTGTTGTAGTGAGTATCCAGTGCTTGTGATTTGTATGAAGATCTTTTCTTCCACTTTTTTCTTCTCTGTGAAGAAACATTTCTCCTGGGAGTATCTGCTAACTAGCTGATTTGATTCAAGCCAGATAACTGACATTCCTTGTAATTTTCATCCTTGGCATGGAAATTACAGATGTGCTTGTTTGTTAATGCCTGATTCTTGTTTAAAGCTTCCTAAGCTATTTACTTCCACAAAAGCTCAGCAGCATCTGTGATTTTTACACACATTTCCACACATTAGTCAATTACAGAGGGGATGTCTTCTGTGTATTTTACATTTGCTGGCTTTTAATTGAATCAAGTCTTCCTAATGAAAAAGGGAACAGGAGTCAACTGGATTTGTTTTCATCATTTGTTAGATATAACATCACATTTGTCCTCATGTCTTTCTAGCTACATGCACTATTTTTAAGGTTGTGCAGACCACAAATGCTTTGGGGAAGGGACAATCTTTTGGGTTTGTGCAGTGCCATACACAGAGGGCTCATAACTGGATTTGCTAGTCACTACTGCAACTCATGCAAATAGTAATAATATTTTAAAACTGAACAAAAATTACAGGAAAATGTACAGGAAAGACCAAACATCAAGCAGAAGAGGGGGATTTTTCTTCTGTTTTAAAAAGACTTGCTGCAGTGTTAGGATAAATTATAAATACTTACTAAAGCCCCATTTTGACATTGCATGGGGGCCATGACCTCACTGCATAAGTGGAGGTGTTCAGGATCAGCATAGAATCATAGAATGTATCTACCCTTTTCTAGCTTAAAATCATTACCCCTTGTCCTGTTGCTACAGGCCCTTGAGAACAGATCTCCCCCTGTCTTCTTATAGGCCCCTTTTAGATATTGGAAGGTCGCTATAAGGTCCCCCTGAGCCTTCTCTTCTACAGGCTCAACAACCCCGACTCTCTCAGCCTGTGTTCAGCATGAGCAGCTGTGCCACATGTTCTGATGACCATGGAAGAGGTTGGCTGGAAGCTTGGAGGGGAATGTGTCTGCAGCAGAGTGCTTATGGTTCTTTCAGACTGTATGGTCACATCGAGTAAAGCTTCAGTTTCTCTGGCAGAGCTCCAAAAACAGATACTGCAAAGTGAGGAAGACCTACCTCAAGTCATGCTCCTTCTCCCAACTTGAGCCAATGAATGTTGTAGTACAAAATCCAGCCCTTCATCTTTTAAAAACTTCAGTTTTCCTTAAGCCAGAGCCCTTGGAGTAGAGAAAACTATTTTTGAGCCACTTGTAATATTCAAGCTGTGTCACCACGCAGGCAGGGCTTCATGTACCTACCCCTTACCTGTCCAGACTCTCCAGGTATCTGTTACTGGCAGCCTCTAAAATAAACTTCATCTATTGTTAATGCCTAAGTCTGCAGCATAACAAAAGCTGAATAGTGGAGACATTGTAAGAATAAATTGAATTTAACATTAAAATAAGACATCAACTGTTGTATTGACTGCATTATTCCATCTTGTATGTAACTTAATATAAACCTCTGTGGCTCATTTAATGAAACTGCCACAAATTTTCAGACTGAGAAGCAGAAGGAGCCTTGCTGTGGAACTAAAATCCAACCGTGAGATAGGTAGTGATTTATATCCCTCTTGAAGAAGCCAGGGCCTATTGATCATTATGGAATATATAGGGAGCTAAATGACAGAGGCAAATGTACAAAGGGAGAAACAGCTGTATAGTGCTCTAGGTGATATGGATCTGCTTATCTTGGGTTTACAAACAGGAAGAAAATTTATGCTGTGGTGGGTAGTAGTCAAGAGAAAAAACCTCAGAACTATGGTCTTTCAAAGTTAGGTATCTTCAGTTGCTTTTTTCCCTGCCTTCTTTTTAAGAGCTGTTGGAATTATACTTCTCATCACCTTTTCAAAAGTTTGGTGGCTGAACTAAACTATTTTGTAACAATGTTTGTAACAAGCAGAAACAACTTTTAATCGCTTAATAGTTTTTTTCAGAAGGAAGAAAAACTTTATACTTTGCCAACCTGAAACATTTTTGTTAAATCCAGAGCAATGTTGTCAATTTCAAAAACAAATATGCTATTTCAAAATAGAAAGTCAGAATGTTCCTATTTTGGAAATACTGAAATTATTGCTTCTAGAGAATGTCAAAATAAATTGTCATAATATTTAATTCTCCATGCTTTCTAAACAGGATAATTTTTATCTCCCCACAAGTGTAATTTGCAGCAGATGTTTTATTCATCCATGTCTTTGTAGTTTTAGTAATGCTTTTGACTCCCCAAATCACAATCTCCCACCATTTTTGGTCATCTGAGACTCCATCTCATTCTCATGGATAATGAGTGATACAAGTCTCCAAGTTTCCCGCCCCCCCCACTATGAATGACTCAAGCACAATATAATTATAGACTCAAGTCCTTGGGAGCATGGGACACTGGAACACACTTTCTCAGCATCATGAGATACCCTGAGCACATCAATTCCATTGTATGTTTGTGTTGGCTTGCCATGGAATAGTGACTTGGCTTCAAAATCTTTTCTCAAGGTCAGCTTTCCCTTTGTCCTTAAGGAACTTGGTGGTGTTTGAAAAAGCTATCTGCAAGACCTCTGAGGTGTTTGGGATCAAAGCTGTGGCCAATGCCTTGGCTGAAATGGCAAAGGGGAGTTTTCTGTAATAGTATGAAGCAGTTGTGCAAAATACAAAGCTTCTATTCCCTACTGGCACTGGGATGTAGAGGATGTATGTGAGTCAGGTGCTGGCTTCTCACCAATACTCAATATATGCATAAAGGGAACACAGAATGAACACTCTCTAAAACAGCTCCCTAACAAGCAGCTGCAGCTGTGGATTACAGCAGAAAAACTCCATGATATATACAATGCTCTATCAGTCAGGGGATGAAAGAATCACAGAGAACCTTGTTGAGGATCATAGTTCTAGTGTTTGAGGCTATGCTTTTCCCACAGTGCCTGAGCAAGGAAAGAAGTCACCCTGAGCTCTCTACAGCTGGTTGAGTTGCCCTCTGAAGGTACCTGTCTCTATGTCCATCCCTCTGTCTCCCCACTCCCCTGTTTCACTGCCTACAGGGGCAACATATAGTCATGCTAGAGAAGTTCCGACCACTAATTCCAGCCTTAGGCATGTGAGATTTGAAAACATTTATATAGAAAGGAACAAGTTTCTGTGAAACACTCCTGCCTTTCAAAGCAGAAAAAGATTTTTTTTATTGACAGCAGCAGCTCTGCTGCTGGGAAAAGGCAAATCTTTGTCAGTAAAGAGGCAACAACCTCATTTCTCTTATGCCCTGGTAGCAAAGGGGTCCCTGGAAACGTTGGTGAGAGCTGGAGGTTACCTTTTGGTGTAGTTCTGTTTGTCCTGGATCACTTCAGTCTTCTGGGAAATGTGGTGGTTCCTCCCACATAGGCTTCCATCTTCTGTCCTTACATTTCTTATTTGGATTATATGGGCTGGGGCAAAGCTAGTGTGCCTGTTGGTATAAATCTTGCTGTCTTGTCCTAGTGATGTTTAAATTAAGTCAGACTGTGTCTAGCATGAAATAGGGTATAGAGCACTTCTTTCCTGGGGGTTCTGATACTACAGAACTAGTCATGCATAGACCTTGGCCCTTTGAAGGCATTAAGTGAATTTGGAATCATAGGTCCTTTAAACAAAAAACATTTCTAGTAATTTCAAACCCATTTGTATATCATATACATTATCTTCTATGCTGTTCTTAAAATTAGAATAAAATACTGTTCTGGGCAGTGGAGAAACCAGTGACTTTGGAAATATTGAAATGTTGAATCTAGAAAAAACACTCAAATCTGAACTTGAATTAGACTCTGGTCTTTAATGATTATTCCAGTATTTGTCATTTCTGTCTTCACAACTGTGATACTTGAGGTATGATAAGAAAAGGTAAAGATTTTCCTGTTACCCTGTCTTCATAATAAGTAATGAATTTAAGTTGATACTGGTGCTCAGTTTTTAAAACATGCTAAGCTGGCTGGTTATTTTGTTTACTGTTAGCCTCACATCTAATGGTGAGTTTACACTCCAATCCTCTAACTGCATAACACAGAAAAGTAGTGTCCATCCACAGAAATGGAGTTCCTTTTAGGAACCGGTAAGATCACTCAGCTGCTTACCACAGCTGCCACAAAATAGTGCTTGAAAAGCAATAGCAGGAGATTAGTCCCAGGTTTAAAAAAATCTGTTTTGGCACCAACCATTTTCAGAGAAGCCATTCATTGTGAACTCCGTGGTGTCTCATATAGGATCCAGTGTTAACAGATTTTAAACATAGTAAGAATGAAAAAAGGGCTACACCTCAATAACGTACTTGGCTTGACTTTGAAAGGTCAAGGAGGTACCATTGCTCCTGTTTGACAATACTCTCAAGTGTAGCATTAAAGATGCACAGAAGAACATTTTAGTAGATGTCAGTCTGGTTACTGTCATAGGATATTATAGAGAATGCACATGATCTTGGGTTTAATGTTGATTCCTTGAAGAGACTTGAGAGGCAAAGGTAATTAGAGGTTGTATGGTCATTATGAAAATTATGCACTTATAATTTAACCTTATATTCTTGAGTAATAAATAGGGTATTACTAGTATAAAATATAAGTGATGAGAACTTTATAGTTTAAGAAGCACAGGATAACATTTAGTAGGGTAGCAAAGCATGAGTAAATTTATAGTCAATGTATCTTTAGCTTGCATTTAATCATGCTAATTAAGATGATTGGAAAACACGGAAGGAGAGAAGATTCAGAAAAAAGAAAATAAGCTGAGACTTGCCAGTCACAAAAGTCAGAAGATCAGCTTGATCAAAAAGCCAGTAGCTGTATTTGTAAGCATTGTATAGACTAAAATGGCATGCTAGATATAGATATATTTGTTAATTCATATATTCAAGGATAAGTATTCATGCTATGCAGTAGTCCTAGAGTGTGACACAATTTTATATCAGTGATAAAATGTTAAGAGATCTCTGAAAACAATATTCCTCAGGCTTTAAACGTGCATTTGTGCCTCAGTCCCTGTCTGTTGGTTCATCAAAATTTGGGTTGTAATTTTGGCTTTGAATTCAGGTAACTGAGGTAACATTTCTTTGTAATAAGTAGGCCATCTATTTGTCATTTTCAAGACAAAAAAATAGACCAAAATAAAACCCTCTTTTTATTATAGTGTCTGTATAATCCTATATCATACTGCTGACATATGGGATCTCCTTGTTGTAACAAGCTGTTACAGCTCATTGCCCTTTATTTACTTGCTCTATGCTATGTTTAAGGTTTTATTTAAATTCTTTTTTTTGTCTCATGCTTTAAGAACTAATCTTTTTGAAAGGTAAATTCATTGAACTTTCACAGTTTCTGTTACACTTTTTCAGAGTATATCTTGTGGCCAAAAAAAGCTGATGATGATTTGGGAGAAGAGCATGTCTATTACACCAAAATGCTCATTAGCCAGCAGATAAGTTTGTGCTGATACAATAACCAGCCAAACATTCAGAACTGAGAAGATGGCCATTTAACATGTGCTTCCTTGTTATTTCTCCAGTCTTATACTTCGTCATATCTACATTTTCATGCCCCTTCACAAACGGAAAAGATGCACTTGTATGATTTACGTACTTTGTTAGAAGTATCACGCAAGCTCTTTCCTGGTGCACAAATAAAAGGTAGATTTGTGATGTTGAGACATTTTTGTTATGCATAACTTTAAATTTAGTTGTAAGATGGGAATCTTTTGCTTCCAAAAACATAAGAGTCCCTAACAGATGTTGTACTTGACAATCCCTGAAAAAAGTTGAAGATGGGATGCGTAGGGAAAGCAAAATTTGAAGTTGTATTCAGTAAGTTTCTTACTTGGCACTGATGGGGTGGGTACTACTGGGCTAAGGGACGTGAGTCAGGAAGCTATGGTTCATAATTAGGGCCAACAGTGTTGGAGGTTTTTCTGTCACAGAAGCTCCAGAGGGGGGATCTCTTGAGAACCTGATGTATCACAGGCACCTTGGGTAACCTCTAGACTCCTTTCTGGTTTGTAGTTTCTGTTGAGTGACACAGAACAACTCACTTATCTTAAAAGGTAGAGTCCTCCTGAAGCTTGCAAGCATGCAGAGATAGAACCTGTTGCTGATGTGGTACATTAAACTTTTCTCAAATTCAGTTTTTTTACTTGAAGTGTTACGCATCTTACTGTCTTCTAAAATTTAGTATTTGAAGATTCTCAAAGGATATGAATGTCAGAAGTAATCTTGAAGCTGCTTTAGAGAGACAACAGGACCTAGATTTATGGTCAGGTTTTTGTCCATATTGACGTTAAGGACTGATATCATATTTGTGGTAACTTGGCTTCATATCAACGGTGGTATGAATACACATTGCAAATTAAGCAGAGCAGTGTACTAACTTTTCAATTTAAAATATGACTAATTTCCTGAATTTATTGTTTGTATTAGAAAATTAGATGACATATTTTTCATTTACATCAGCATACAGGCTACACATTTGAAATTAACATGGCTAGATGAAACAGATATATTTTAATACAAGGCAGATGCGAATCAGTGATTTTTCTGTCATAAAAGTACGTAATTAAGTAATCTTCCGACCTACAGGAGAAACTGAACCTTGGCTGCAACAAACGTGTAAATAGCAACCCTGTATTTTGAGGAACAAAGGGTGATATTTACAGCAAAGACAGCATATTATCAGTGTCATCATCTCTCTGTAGTTAGCAACTGTTTCTGAGAGGTACCCCAATGTTACAATTTCAACAGTCAAGATCTGGAATACATGGAACACTTGTTTTTGTGGGGTTTTTGGCTTGTTTTTTTTCTGGTGTAGAAAGACTCAGTGTACAATTGTGTATTTCAGGCTGCCTTTTGCATAAAATCTGTTGATGCAATTTTAAATATGAATGGCCCTGGTGTTGTTGGCCAGGTAGTCCCTGCCTGGATTCCACAGCCCCCAGGCAAAGTCTCCTTGACCCATTGTTGATACTCTCTTCAGGGTACAAAGCAAAGTCCCCTTGAATGCACTGCTAGAGCCAAAAGATATATTTGGTAGGCATATATGGCTGGCTTACAAATACTTCTGAATAATTGTCTTCTACCTTGAGAAGGAAAGCCATCACTTCACCTTCCTTCGCTTTCCATTTAACTAGTGTCACGCTGGTTGGGATTTAAGTTGTGCAGGAGATATTTCAGAACTGCTTGGCATGCCTAGGGGTAGGTTTTTCCCTGTGCTTAACTCAGGGCTTCTGGTCTACTGCTCAGCAATAATTTCCTTTCTTCCATCTTCTTTCTTCTTGGTTTGTCTCTCATCAGACACCTTCTGTCTCTTGGAATTCAGAGCAAGTGAAAATCTTGCTAAGCTCTTTCTTGATTACCAGCTGACACTCTCCATAGTTGCATCAAAATGAAAAACTCTGTGCATCAACACATTATGACTGTGATATATGGCTGATAATTTCACATAGCTATGAGACCAGGGTTTGATTTTTTTAAGTATTATGAAGTTAGTCAAACTGAAAATAGTGAAATGCTTCCCTGTTGTATACACATTAATTTATAAGGTGAATTAACACTTATTTTCAATGTTTTCTTAATGTGCCTGGAAGAGTAGCAGAGAAAACCAGAGAGCATATACTAATTAACATGTTCTAATAATGGAGTGAGCCTGTCAAGAGTCTCAAGTGCAGAGGCTTGAATAACTATGTTTCTTCTGCAAGTGTCATTATTCCACATCATTTGTTCCCTAAGTTTCCGTTTTCACCAGACCGTCATGTAGAAGCAGGACATGATGCAAGGCTTGTTGAGCCAGTGTATGTGGTATCAGTGTATGTGGTAGGGTTGGGGTTGCAGTGCTCTGCTGGGGGTACAGACACAGAGTTCTCATGGTAAGCTGTGGCAAGTTAAGGACAATTTGTCATGCTTTGCTGACCATAATTCAGAAACAACTGCTGCTGATGATCAGGCCTGGATAAGAGCATACTTGCTTCATAAGAAAAGTATTTTCATGCCTTGTAGTCTGGCAATTGTTTCATTTATGGCAGCATAAATTGCTTATGTACGTAATGGAGAACACATGCAATTGAATGACTTTTTTTTCAAACCTTTTAATACATCAGAATACATGTACCTTAGAGACTGTTTTTTGGGGGGTGTTCACACTCCACAGCTTCTACTTGGTTAAAAAACTGCGGCAAACATGGTTTCTATTATTCCAGATAAGATCAAGTCCTGAGACAAACTGTGTGAACCCTGAATACTGTGTGTGTGGTCAGCTGCTACTGCATTAATAGTGAATGTTTTGACAGTTCTAGCACAACTGAGTTTCAGAAGATTTAGGGTCATTAAGGTTGGTGTCCTGGTTCAGACAGGACAGGGTTAATTTGGTGCAGCCAGGCTATTCTATACCATGCTGACATCCTGCCCTGAGGCCAGTTCCGGTTCTGTGGGCAGCTCGAGGTGTAAGGCTGATCCACTGGGGTCTGTCTGTTCATATGGTATTGCTTAATTTTGTACATTGCAGTTCTGTTATTACTGGTGTTGCCACGACTGTTTCTTATGTGTCACTGTATTAAACTCTCCTTATCTCAACTCAAAAAGGCATTTTAAAACTTTTTTGTTTGCAGTGGGGGGGCAGCCACAGCGGCCACGTGGCTTGGCTGCTGGGACTGAATCACCAAAACTTTATTAAACCATTACAATTGGACACCAAAAATCATGCAGTAAGGGTTACTAAGACCAGAAAGTGTTGGATTTCATCCTTATTCCCATCAGCACAAACACCTGTTCTTTGTTTTTTTTCCAGCACTTTTTTGAAGTAATAACCTTCAATAACTCTAGCTGTACAGGGCTATGGGCTACGTTATTGGCCTATTTTTCCTCAGAGGTTTTAGGATTGTATTGCTACTTCTCTTTGACTAATTTTTCTGAGTCTCAACTGGAGACTATGTGTTGTTTTCAGCTTAGAAAAGAAGGGAGATGATCATCTTTAACTAAAGCTTGATAGGAATAAAATGCTAATTTATCAATATTATTTCTACCTTGTGGCCCTGAGCAAACCACTCCTGAAAACGCCCAGTCTTTTTGCAGTCTGTGAAGTGAGCATAGTAATGCTTTCTTGTCTGCTTCTCTGCAGGAGTGTTGTGAGAATTAATGTGTTAATGCTTTGCTATTGTTTTACAGATTAGAAGTTCTCTGTCTATTCAGGCGTTATCTAGGAATACTGATTGCATCTGTATATTTCACTCAGTTGTCCCATGCTGAAAGCCAAATGCTACTTTGGTTATATAAGAAAGATCACAGGAGATAAATGTGTGCTAACTGGAATAGATTAATTGTTTTTTAAATTATTTTTGGAAAAAGCATGAAGTTAGTTTTCACACAACATAATACAGGAAAAACAGCAGAAATCTAATCTATGTCCAGACCTAACCGATATAGTGTAACACGCAATAATATAATGTTCCAAATGAAAGAGGACAACCGTCTTTGGCCTCCTGAATAGTGATATCAAATTATGTGTCAACTACATTTGAGTTCTGATGGCATTGCTTTTGTTTCATGAGGAACTGGATTCACATCAATAAACATTCAATAACAGACAGTCATTGGTTTGATCTATGCAGTAAGTTCCTCCTTTCAGTAGTAGGGCTGGACCTGAATGCTAATAGAAGTCTTCATATCCCATCACCATTTCTATAAACTATACAGTTCTTGTGGATATTGATTATTTAAAGAAATTATTTGAAAGCACTAAGATTACTTTCTCCCTTACATCATACTTAAAGGTTTCCCAGTCATTATATGTTTGGTTTTAACTGAAAAAGCTCTGTCATGAAAGGAAAAAAGAGAGGATGAAATACAGGTATACAATTTGGTTCTGAAGTATCTGGTATTGGCAAGAAATGTACCATCGGTCAGTAATAAGAAATACTATGTAAAATAGTTCTGTAAAAGGCTAAAATTCTGAATAATGATGACAGAAGTACAGCCAGAAAAATAGATATCTAGTATTTATTTCTCTTAATAATAATAATAATAATAATTTAAAAAGCTGTTGACTGTGTCCCAAGGAAGCTTAAGAATCTGGGATATTTAATTAGCAAGAATGATTGCATTTATAAAGTTGCTGAAGTTCTTATTTCACAGGCTTTCTGGAATGCCCTTAAACTTAACACATGATTCCCCTTCACAAGAAGAAAAAAAAATTCTGAGTACATTCTTTAATAATGTAGTATAACTTTTACTTTATGGGCAATAACAGTTTCTACTGGCAAAGCTAGATCCAGAAGAGATGAGCATCTGAATACTCAGTTATTAAAATTTAAGTTCTAAAAATGAATATGAAAGGGAATGAATTCAGCTGAAATTTGTTCTTTTTCTTACTCTAGCCTCTACAGGAACAAACCACCCTGTATGAACAGGCCATCTGCCAGCAGCGTAGAATAAGTATAGAGCCTCTTGGCCAATTTCAAAGAGATTTAGCAAAGTTCTTCAGGACTGACAACAATCAGCATCTGTGCAGAGGGGATGTCCTTTAGCTCAGTGGGAGGTAAAGCTACCTCTTCTGACTCACCAAGCAGCATGCTGACTGCCTGGCGAGGGAAGAGATGGATGGGGCAGAGGTACTTCCATTGAGTCTCAGGTCAAAGAAAAGAAGGGACTAGTGGAGGCTCTGTGCATATTCTGTTGGGGGCTACGTAGAAATGAGCTAGATAGGGAATTAGTGCTTCATTAGTTGTGGTGGTTCTGGAATTAATTTGTTACAGAAATAAATTGCTGTAAATGACTTAGTATTGAATACCCATTAAGAAAAGTATTTGTTACCACATGATCTGAAAAATGCAGTGAATTCCAGTGTAATGAGGATATAAGAAAAGATAAAAAGTGATACTATTCTTTAATGTAAGAAAATTAGCATTGCAAATGGTGTTTCCTATTCGTTCAGCTTTCCAGCATTGTAATTGTACTCAAAGTGGATACTGATCTTGATTGGAAACACTTTTAAATCTTAAAAAATTGGAGATTCTTTTTACAGTTAGTATTTAAAGACCTTTGTAAGGCCTGTTTAATCTGAAGGAGTTTCATTGCTGTACATACAGACTGACACAAAGTGAAGTCAAATACAGTAACAGCCTTGGCCAAAGTGAGGTGACAGATGGATTATTTGATTCAAAATAGAAAATATGGCCTTAGCAGCATTAAATGAGATTTAATGACTGGTCAGAAATGGTATCTACCCACTATGGCATAATAAGGTTAAAATATTAGATTTAGGTTAGACATTAGTAAGAAGTTCTTTAATATGAGGGTGGTTGAGCACTGGAACAGATTGCCCAGAGAGGTGGTGGAAGCCCCACCCCTGGAGTCATTCAAGGTCAGGCTTGATAGGGCTCTGAGCAACCTGACCTAGTTAGAGGTGTCCCTGCGTATTGTAGGGGGGTTGGACTAGATGGCCTTTAGAAGTCCCTTCCAACCCCATATATTCTCTGATTCTGTAGTAAAGCATGAGGTCAGAGAATTCTAGTTAAGGATTTGGCTAAATTTCAGAGTGTAGTGTTAACTAGTGCTTAAAGCAGAATCTACCAGGAAACTTACTGGAACACAGCCCTCCAAACTCACACTATACTGAGCCTATACAGCAAATGGAATTAAATTCTTCTGAGCTAATGAATTCTGAAAGTGATGAAATGCCTGGGTTGTTGATTTGTTTGTTTCCTCTGAAGATGTGTTGCTTTCACATACTGTGTTATCTTGCCAACTACCACAAACTACATCCTTTGCCAGTTTCCTTGGAGTATTTCCATTACTGGAGTAGGCTACAAAGCAAATTCACATTGACTGCTTGATCTAGTTTGCTTTATAACATATCAGTGAAGGAAAGTGTCTTTACATTGAATGAGAGTGAGCTGGATAGTGAATGGTGATGTGCGATGAACATGAGGTTACCTTTCATGGCACTGATAGGCTGCTCTTACTGAATACACTGATTAGCATATGTTAGCATAAGAGCAACCCTAGGGTGTTTAGTTGCTTCTATAAAGAGGGTAGGTGACAATTTTAGGATTACTTTTACCAGAATACAAGGATGTGATAGATGTACCCCACAGATCTAATCTTCTGGCTATGCTCTCTCTCAGAAGGACTCAAATGTTGGATTTTATGCTTACAGCTGCTCTCATGTGTTGAGAAGATAGTGACCCAGATGACACCAGCCTTTTAGACTACCCTTAAAAGCAGCACAGAATAATTTCAGCCAAGTAGGGTGCTGGATGCCCTCTGTTTAGGACTGATGGGAGTGGACTGCATCAGACAGATGTGCCTTTTAATTTTTTATGTTGAAAACAAGCGCAACTTCCTAAGCATCTGTCAGTATGTGCTTTTGGTACAGCTATAAGCAATAAAATCCTCAGCACTCTCCAGTGTTAGAGGGCTAAATGATAACTTGATGACATTTTTGACATCTTGTAGTTCAGCATGTTCAAGACATGAATGAGTAAGCTAGATAGATGAATGGAATATGAAGGGTATGACTCCTACATTTGTCATACATCTTAGAGAACATCTAGATGAGCCTTTTGCTTTATCCTATCAAAAGGATTTTGCCTGTGAGGCTATAACTGATGCTAGTTTTAGATGAGGGTTGGTTTTGATAAATACCATTGTTGTCTGAAATTTAAAATTATATATTAGTACCTAAAAGGTATCTGTTTGTGTTGTATCCAGTAAGTTGTTACTTTATTGTCAGAATCCTCTGCAGTGAAATTTCAGAAACTGCCAAATAGAGGAGCAAAAACAATGTACAAATTTGGTTCACAAGCATGAGAAAGTTAAATTATGCAGGACTGGTCAGAAAACTTTTTCTTACTGCTTTTGGGGAAGTGGTAATCATTTAGTCTTTTCTTGGGAAAATTTTATTGGATCTATTCTGCTCCCCAGAGAGGTTGTGGAGTCTCTAGAGACTTTCAAGACCCATCTGGATGTGTTCCTGTGTAACCTGCCCTAGATTCTATGGTCCTGCTTGGCAGGGGAGTTGGACTTGATGATCTCCAGAGGTCTCTTCCGAACATTCTATGATTCTATCGGGCTTGGAAAATACCAAGGAACATTTGCCTTCACAATTGTGTGAATACACAATATATCCCACACTATCAATTCTATCTTTGAACTATGAATGTGTTTTGTTGCCATACCAACAGTTTCTTTGAAAGTTCAAATATGCTAGACATGATGTGAAAGATTTTTCCTTTCAATATTTTTGGCTTCCTAATCATTTTTCGTAAGATCACCTTCTGTGAAATCCTGTATTATAAAGAACAATACCACAATGTGAAAATAAATTGATTCTTTCATATATTGTGAATAGAGTAAGGAACAGTTTGATATAATAGAGACTTTGGCAGTGGACACTTTTTCTCTCTTTTTAAACCAGGCTTCCCCTGAATTTAAACAGAAAGCTTCCATGTAACTTAAAATAAGTTATTCTTACTTGACCTGTGGGTTTCCTTTCTATACGGCTTGCATCTTCCATAAAGCTGTCATGCAGCCTTGTAATTCAAAAGACACTTCTTTGCTTAGCAGCCTGGTGCATATACAAATCACAGCTTCTCTTTTTGGTTCCTATGGCACCTATGCAACTTGCATAAATATTTTAATCACAGACCTAGCCTAGTACGGGCTTGTTTTAAAATTTTATATGTAAACAGTGAAAATAGAGATGGACGTAGATGGAAGGTGATGCCAGATGAGCAGATGGGTCAGAAAAGCTTCTCCTTTTTCTTAGGGAAAGACTGATGTTTGTTTGTAACTATTATACATGTGTGGCTTGTTGCTCTAAAGTATAATATAGACAATTAGGCATACAAATATATTCTTCTGTATATTTCAGGAAGCAAGTGTGACTTTTACATCATTTCCTTTATCTTACATGGATGCATAACTCAACCTCGGTAGACTTCAGGCATGCTATTGTCAGCTTTCACATACAGTGTTCAGAGGTAGATTCTGGAGCTACTTTTGCTGTAGAAATCTTTCACTGACTTTTTCTGTCCTAGAAACAATCAGCTAAGTTTATCCTTTCAGATGACAGATGTAACCCTGTAGCCCAGTAAATTTGGAGATGTTAATTGCCTGCAATAAGCCATGGGCTTATTTCTAGGTTTTGTCTGGGCCTTCCTGGAGATTTGTTTTATCTTGCAGCATCAATTGTCTAATGACCAAGTGATTATTACCTACTCTGTTTAGCTTTTTTAGCTCTCTATGATTGTGTGGTTTTGATGCTTATTGTTATTTCTGCAACTAGTAGATACTAAAAAGTGAGTACTGTGCGTGGAATGAACTACTGGTAAATCTAGAATAAAGTGCAGCACAGAGCAGTAAAGGTGTGGGGTGACAGTAGAAGTCTTAAAAGCACAGGCATAGATTGATACTGGAGGCTCCAGGGCTACAAGCAACTCACCAGTGGCCAGCAAAGGTATGCAACTTTTTTTTTTTGTAAAACCTGTTTCAGGCATAACAAAGAGAACAAAGAACAATAAAAAAGAAAAGATAATATACAGTGAATTTACCTGTGATGTGGGCTTACTGATCAATGAAGAAAGTGTAGAGCATGTTAGCAAATGTAAAAATTACTGAGGAGGAAACAACATCAGGATCACTCTCCTCCTGGAAAAGTTCTCTGGTCAGTGAAGACTCCTCTTTTCTTCCTTCCCTGTGTCCCCCAGCTTTGACCTTAAGAAGGTGGGCAAAACATCAAAGGCAGGCGTGAAAGTTTGGATATATGTAACTTAAACTGTATATAATTATATACGTAATATATTATACTACACTTTACACTATGTATATAATTTTAATATAATTGTGACATGACTAGATTAGAAATAATGGATGAGGCTAAGATTCTTGATTTTCCAGATAAGGTGTGTTCCTTTTGTCCATAACAATTTTTAGTGTAAGTGATGGGAATTAACAAATCTGTAATTTGGAAACAAATAGGCAACACATCTATGGTGAACGTGGTATATAACTGGTGCCACCCTCTGCACTTGAACCCTCTTTTAAATGGAAAAACTGTGTGCCATGATTAAGGTCACAGCTTAAAGATTCATTGCATTTGGGTGGGATCTGGGTGATTTCAGTTGAGCTCTCTATGGACATAGGTGATCTCATGCATTATTCACTGCTGCTTCAGTTAAATAACCTCTGTTATAAATAAATTACCTGAACAACCCTGTATAAGTAAAAGATTTCAGTGTTAAATAAATCATATAAACAAACCAAATCCTAGGATTTGGATGGTTTAAATTAAACTAGAGAGGAAGTATGTTTTGCGAAAGTATTTTGAAGGGAGAATGAATTATTTTTTGCCCTGTTCTGCTAAGCCATTCTGTGTTATTCATTTTGGGAGGTTGCATTGCTTAAATGCCATAGTAAATGCATGGATACACAGGGACGGCATCACTGCAGTAACATATGAGTTGGCATTTCTCTAAAACCTTCTTTGGTAGGAACTTAGAATTTCCAAAAATGTTTTCCATTTGACAAAATTTCTCACCTTTGCTGTCTAACCAAAACTGCTTACATTGTTAATTTTGTTATAGGGAAGTCTAATAGAATATTAATCAACAGGCTTTACTTGTATTAATGTAAAAAGAAAAGTAATTGCACAGTCTAACTCTTACTTATCTACCTGAACACTTCATTCCTGAAGTGGTATGATGACTTCAGTCAAAACATTCATGTAATTGCTCACCAGTGCAAGAATAACACATTATAACCAATAGCATACAGAATACTTGTATTTGCATTTATTTGAATAAAAATCATATATAATCTCCTTCATTAATGGAAATAATTCCCTGATTTATTTTTCAGAATGGCTTAAAGCTTAGTGGTACTTAATAAACCATTGAGAACTACTATACATACATGTAAATCATAAAGTAAGATGCTTTTTTTAATTTGAAGATACTGATAAATTATTTTCTAGTAGCTCAGTGATTAAAGAAATGTGATGCTGTCAGTCTCAAACTTGAGTGTTTAAACCTCGTAATACAAAAGGAAATGTAGCCTTTCCTTCTAACATTTTTGAGCTAAATAAATATAGTGCAGATGTGCTACGTTGGTCATTGCTTCTAATTACTGAACCTTTGCTGTGACTTTAGGATCCCTTTTTGGAAAAACAAAAGTCAGTGTCTGCACTGTAACTCTATTCCTTCCTCAGAAAAGAAATATGCACTTGGCAAATCTGTTTAGCATTGCTTCTTAGGAAAAACAGTAAATTTGAATATTGTCACAGAGTAAGAGATTGAAAAATGTAGTGCTTGATTTTCCATGGTTGTTTTAAACAGAGTTGAACTGTGGAGGTAAATGAATATACCTGAGGTTTAACTAAGCTGGTCAGAGCTGTTAGAGGGGGAAGGGTCTCCAAGAGCTCATTCATTGCATGACAAATTTTAAGAGAACAGTTGAATTAGGGACTTTGCCCAGTAATTCCACCCCTGACATTAAGTTCATTCCTTTGTAGGAGGTCATGACAAGGCCCTCCTTTTACAGAGTTTTGTGTATAAGCATTCACCTGGAGTTTGCTGTATTCAAACCCAAGTTTTGCTTTTGCAGATGAAGACATAATGTGTTACTGTGTAAGGGAGGAATAATACCCAAGCATAGCATCTGTGTTTGATCCTGCTGCCTTTACAAATGCACCATTTATGTTATTATAGTATGGAATGATTAAACCCTATTTTTCAAACATATGGTTGAGATGTTTAATCTATGTCTTTATTAATGATCTTTAAGATCATTAATCTTTAATGTCTTTATAGATTAAGACATTAAAACTGAAGTGTCTCAGTTTAGTTGTCTGTGTATGTCTTATGACCAAGATCACACTATCACTGGAGAGCAAGTTAATACACCCTAAAAACTTCCTAAAGCAGATGCATGCTGCCTGGCCATCTGAATCACTGTCTAGTCTGTTACCTGCATTTGATTAAATTCTTTTATTTTAATGGCAATTTTGACATCTAGATCACATATATGCATATAAGCAAGCATGCCTCCATGTAGACACAAACTGAGGTTTCATAAAGTGAGACTGAATCACAAGCAGCATCCCTGTTTTGAGATTGTGTAGCATTCAGTACAATGTGTGGAATTTAAGTTGCATTGGTTTTAATGAAAGTGCTTATGAGATTTTTGGAGAGACCAACTGTGGTGAAATGACACACTTAGACCTATGAAATCATGGAGTCTTAGTTTCTCTTTTCAAAACAGTTTTAAATAGCTGTTTACTACAAAACACAAAACCAAAATGAAACAATTCATTTTGTACAACTGTCCTCAAAAGAGAAATTTTCAAAATTTTTTATTTCTAAGTTTCAAACTTACATAACTCAAAACTAAATTCTGAAATCCTCTGTATAGTTGCCTTCTCTCACAACTGTGATGAAAATTTCTGTACCAGATCATGCAAGCATACAAGTGTGCTTTCACTTACGAACGTGTTGTAAAATGGGCCGACCCAGGCCTTGCAGTTTCTTTATAGAGTCGTCTTTTCTGAACTGCAAACATCATATGTTGCATATTCAAAAAATGTGGTATGCTCAGGGAGTATAGCCCCAGAGAACATGCAGTGTGAGATTTACAGAAATTCAGGGGGTAATGGAGGAGTCAAATCCACAAGGGTCCTCTAGGTATTTTCACTTTGATGTGAGATTTAAACAGGAGTATGTCCATCTGAATGCTCACTTGTTGGTTTAGTTTTTTAAGCAATGGGAAAGTATGCATGCAGCTGATAGCATCTAAACTAAATGCAATGGAGAGATATAAAAAACACAACTTGGAGCTTCTCATTTAAGCCAGTGTGAGGATGTCTGCATGTAAGAGTACTCTGCTCACTTTGTATACAAGAGTAAGTCCTTACCTAGTTGCTGTCATGATCTGTTTGTGGGTTGAACTGCTGGAAAATATGATCATTTAGTAGCGATCTTATCAAATCTTCTCTTAGGATATAGGTAACTGACTCTTCAAAACTTCTGTTCTCCAGAAGGTAAAAGGTGTTAGGAGTTTACACTTTGGCTGACAAGCCATTTATCAAAACTAGAAACAAGCAGATCTCTAAAGCTTTTCAGTTGCCTGCCCTATGAAAAATCTGGTTGTGTTTCTATAGCAACTGCAATGGGCCAGTAATGATGTCATCACACAACAACCAGCTAAATGGTGTATCACCTTATTGCAAATACTGGATACAAATAAACATTGAATCATCTAATAGCTGGTATGAATAATGTTCCCACCTTCTTTAACAATTTACTACAAAGAATAGAAGGACTCATACCTGACTGGTCAAAACAGTAACTGCGTGCAGCACTTTGAAAGAGGAGGAAATGTCTTTGTTGCCAAACTGCACTCTTTTCAAACACATACAATGTAGATAATTACTCAAAATATTTTTGATGTTTGTAGTCAACTTGAAAACCTTTCTGTGGTGTTAGATGTAAATTCTGGGAGATATTTGTACTTCTTTTGCTGAAAATAATTACTCAAACTGAGTCATTGGCGCACCACCACCTGGCTGGCTCTGTAGAGTGGAGCTCTCTTAATGATGTGCAAGCCCAACACTGACTGGATATAACAGTTGCTGCTTGATACTCTTCTATGCCGGTTACCCTTGGAAAAAATGACTTGGTTTATCGCCAAATTTTGGAAGGAACTGTTTTCTTATGGGAGGTAGAACTATCATTTTCCTTTGATTATTCACCATAAATCAATGACCAAGTGAAAAGAGTCAGTAAAAATTCAGAACAATGTTTATCATTTTTTATTAATTTATCAAGATGATTGAATTTTATTCTGCTGAGTTTGTATAGAAAAGCTGAATAATGCTTCTGATAGGAATACTTCCTTCCCCCCAAAATTATGGGTTTCATCATTAGTTGTATCTTGCTATCTGATATGATTTTCAATGGGCTTCATATCTGCAGGCCTCCATTTTCAAGCAGAGTCCTTCTGGGAGGAGTTGTTCATAGGAGTTGTATGCCTATACTTCTCCTGTATCTGAAAAATTACCATCTTTTTCTCAGCTCTTCTATAAGTCTGTTAACAAGATCTTGACGTTTACGACCAAAGACTGCATGACTCTTCCTGATTCTGCCCTTTGTGTATTCATTTCTAGAAAATTAAATTACTAATTAGTCAGTAGTACTCTTAGCCTACTTGGTGACTGTGTTTGAAGAGATGCGTCTCCTATTTGGACAGACTTTCTGTCTCTATTATTCAAAGAATTTTGTTTTCTTTCATGGTTGGGAAGGACAAATGTGAGCTCCTCAGTTGTCTTTTTGTATTTCTGTTGACTATCCTGAGAAGGAGCTTTGGACAATCTGTGATGTGAGGTGGTACATAGGCTTTCCTCTGACTATGGCAAGGTGTCTATCCAGTCTTCCTTGCTTCCATTTTTGGCCTTAGGTTCCTGATCTTGCTTTTTCTTTATTCCTGCCTTCAATCTTTGCTTTTAACTTCCTTCATCTCCATGGCTCTTTGCTTCTGTTCTAGTTCTAGCTATAAGTCAGCAGTTTTCTCCAGCTTGGCCTTTCAGTGTCTTTCTCTAGCCCTGCCTTGTCTCCCTAGCTGCCTGATCTAGTCCTGCATTGATTTCTTTATCATATTGAGTGCAAAAACTACTGCTATCTACACCCTTACATCGTGATTGAGAACTTTTTCTTTATGACTACCTCAGCATTCCCATTACTGCATTAGTCTGGGGAAGAGAACACAAGCAGGAATGCCAAAGTGCAGATATGATCTTTGATGTAAAGGGCTTATTAGAAAATAAAAAATGCCATTATATAGAACATAAGCAGAAGAATGGACATGGCACACAGATTTTTATATCTGTAAAATTAGTTTGCTTATCGAAGTCATAGCATAGTGAGAGTGCTGTCTTTTTTTCCTGTATCCTAAGAATGCTGTGATATGTTCTGTGCGCTTGTCAAGCCATAGATGGTTTGTGCAGGAAATCAGGCAAGAA
>VZZY01018128.1:0-25475 GCA_013400335.1 Eurystomus gularis
TGTCCTTAGGCTCATCTCTAGTGGTCCTGGCTTTATGTGGGATTCAGGGATCTAGCTGGTTTCCTTTGTCAGTTGTTAATGTAAATATAAATATTTATGTAATACTATGAAGAACTAAGCACGTTAATGTGAAGAGTTGTGCCGCATACTTGAATTATTTTCACATGTTTAGATATTCACCACTGAGTCATTTTACTCCTGTTATATGAAGAACAATAAGTCTCCTTATGCTTTCCCCAGGCCACTTAGGATATGTTTTAAATGAACAAAAAATCTGAGCCTTCTTCACTTGTTCTCTAATGTACATTCTTTGGACCTGGCATAAAATCCCATAGCTTTGTTCAGAATCCTTGCCACTAATATCTTTTTTGCGAGACAGGCAAATGTCTCAGGCAGCAACCTTATCACTCGTGTCATGTATATTCAGTTTATATGTTTATGCAACCAAGCATCTTGTTCTTTTTGAAGCAGGTATGAACACAAACATGTTCTTTCAATGGTCTTTGAACAGTAAGCAGTAGTATTATCTCTTTATTGTTTTGTTAATTGATTGTTTTGTTCAATACATTATTCTTAGATTGACTTTTTGCTAATAGACTATGTGAAACTGCACATTGATTATAAAAGTTGAAACTTTGGGGTTGATAACCATGGTTTATTTTCTAAAATGCCATGCCACACAACTTGAAGCTGTTGAAATTAGCTGCAGTTCTTTCCACAGAATGGGTCATAGGTCAAAATAGATCCAAAGATTGGTATGAAACAAAGCGAATTAAAGATCTGAATCCTCTAAAAAAACCCATGTGGTAGGTTAGTAACGTACCTCATCGTTAGCATTTTTTGGTAAGTAGAGTTGTATGGAAAAGACAGCAAAAAGTGGTTAGTCAATATATTACTTCCAGAGGCTTTACTGAATTTCTTGACTCAGCCACCAATAAACCTTCAACATTTGAGACACAGCTTAGTAAGTGCAGATGCTTGCCAAATTTCTGCAACCAAAACAATGCATCCTTTACAGTAAAAGGAACTGATGTCTAAAAACATGACAAAAACATCCTCTGAAGCTGTAGGTCAATGATAAGCTTATTCCATTCAGAAAGGAGAGATTTCTCATTTCAAGTTCAAATTCTGGACAAAACCAAAAGTATAGCAGCCAGGTGATGACAGGAGTTCTGTTTGCACAGACTACTAGAAATTGTTTTGAAGACTGTCAATTTTAATGTACTGGCACACAGTACTGGAAGTGAAGCTCTGCTTTTCTGACAAACTATCAGTGATGATAAACTAGACATAGAAACAAGCACATAGAGACAGAAGAACTACTTAGTCTTGATGAGCATCAAAAATTCTGATTCAATGGCTATGTTTTAAGACAAAATAAAGAATGGCTGTTCCTTCCTGCTTTGAAAGTTCAGCAAGATACTTTTCTTTAAAAGATTCCTAAGACAGTATACAATTCAACTGAAAGATTAGAGGAAAGTAAAACAAGAATCCTCACTATTGAGTTTGTCTGTGAACAAGGCTTTCAAAAATTAGCACATTTTGTTGATAAACTTTCATCTCTGTCTCACTCATCTACAGTGAGCTTTTGATTCGTGGAGTTTTTGCTTTTACTATAGATAGTGCTGATCTTATTCTTGCAGAATAACTCATTAACAAGAAGAACCTGGCTCTGTGCTTCGTTGTAGAGATACTATGGTCTAAATTTTAGCTTTCCAGTAACTAAGTTAAAATAGGAAGAAAGTAGCATTTATTTAATTCATAGGAAATAGTTAGTCTATGAGAAATCTTTGTAACAGTCCTTGAGAACAAGAAAAACCTTTTCACCGAGGTATACCGTGTATCCATAGTCAATCAGAACAAACATAATGAAATGAAACTGCTGTGCAATTTAAAAAATATATTGAAAAATAAAGTGTAACTGTAAGGATAAAGAAGCACTTGAATGGATCTCCTGGGTAAAGTAGCTTAGTCAGACAAGTAAGGTATAAGCAGAGCTAATTAGCATTAACGTAGTGGGATTGACTGGATGACTCAGGTCTCTTTGGACTGTACTTTTCTTTGAGTTATCCCAATTTAAAAATTTTTTGCCCTTTCAAGAGGAAATTCTCAACTAGAGTGATGCTGGAACACAGGAAATAGAAGAAGGTATTTTAGTTGGAGAAATTGATCTACCATACTTCTCTTAAAAATGAGGGTGAGAATTACAGCAGTCCTTAGATGTTAAATGTCATAAAATGGTGATTCTGCTTGTGTGTACGTAAATATCACAAGTACAGTATATTAAAAAACCTTTCAAACCTATCCAGTGGAGTTTGGATTGTCTACATTTTTGTCTTTGTTGCAATATTTTCTAAAATCCAGTGCAGATTGAATTTCCTTAGTGGTTTTTGACAGTATAAAGTATATATGAGCCCAAATCCAGACCAGATAGCATCTGCCCTTCTCTCAGGCGTTCTAGTGTTTTCACTGATGTCATGAGGTTAGTGTGAGCAGTAAAAGCAGTTGGTTTTCTAGGTTCCCTGGTGGCTTCAGAGCTACATCCAACTTCAATACTTTTCCTCTAAAAAAGTACCTTGTAAATATAAAGATAAGCCTCGTAATGTTCTGGTGAGGCAATCTAGAAGTATTTTCTGCATTTTGTAACTGGGAGAAGAGAAAGACTGCATACCTGGAGATACCGAAACGAGATTTTTCAGACTTTTGGTTGGTTTTTGTCATTAGAGATTTCCTTGGAATTCCAATTGCTTACTCAATTTATTTTTTCTCTTCAAAAGTGAAGCCAGTTACCTAGTGTCCTGGCATTTGTTAGAGGATTGGATCCTCTCTGTCACTGGAGAGGTGCGGAGATCAGAGACTACCATTAGGTCACAGAGAGGCTTATCTCTCCAGGAACGTAGCTGTACTATTTCCAGTGACAGCTCAGCCATTTGGGCCATTTTCACCTAAGAAAGAACCGAGGGGAATACATTTATTTTGACCCTATGTAATAGCAAGTGTGTGCACCCTGTTCCCCTCAAAACTTGGAAGTCAGTGCACAGTGGTTGTGCATTAAGTCATTCAGAGCCAGCTGAACATATTATATCTGGCCTTCTACCCAAAGTGGTTTCTTTTGGAGCCAATGTCTGTAAACTTATTTGCAAACATCCCAGATTTCAGGATCTTACTATGCAAGCCAACACATTAAATTGTCACCATAGCTGGGGTTATCTCTGCACCTCACCTAATAAATATTCCCTCTGGAGCCACTAGGAAGCATGCAGCTGCACCAAGTCAATCTGCAGACCAGTCCAAATTCTACACAGTTTGCATTAACTGGAACAACTAAGTCAAGCTGGATCTGAACTCATCCCAACAGCCAAGGTGTAACTGATTGAAGAGGAGCTGACTCAGCCTAGGCTGGATTTTTTCAGATACATTGTAGTGTCCTTGGACCAAAAATACCAGTGCCCTCTCTAGGGCCTTAGTTAGCCTGTTTTTTTCAATTACCTCCTTATTATCCTAATTACCAGGGTTGGCTATAATGTGCCAGAAACCCTGACACTGCAGAATCCTAGGATCTGCTGAGAAAGAAACCAAAACATACTTTTAACTCCTAAGTACTGAGTATTTCCTCTTCTTCTCAAGAGGTGCACTACAGAAATAAAGTACAACGAAGGGCAAAATGATGGATAAGCATGTGGAACGTCTTTTATATGAAGAGATTAAATAGGGATTCATGAGCCTGGAAAAAAGTAAGCAAATGTGATATGATCTAGACATACTGTAAAACTGAATGTTGTGAAGGCAAGGAGAGGTTTCCTGTAACACAGAAACAAAAAAACACCAGTTGATATTGTTTGACATGGGATTTAGAATGAATGAAAGATAATTATTCCTATGGCATTTTCTTGAAACTATGGAAGCCGTTGCCATAGGATCTTGATAAAGCTAAAATGTAGATGCTGCCAAAGGGTGATTCCACAGTTTAGCAAAAAGGATGACCAGTCAGATCTATTAAAATAAGGGATGCAATTATAACCATAAATGCAAGCTTTCCTTAAACTACAGATTTCTGGAATCTGAGAGACTTTAAAGGGTATTATTGTTATGTGCTCATTCTGTTCTTATTCCCTTTAGGTAAACCACTGTCCAATGTCAGACATAATACTGAGCTCAGATAGACTGTCCAATGTACTGATGTTTAGGGGTTTTTTAGCGTTTCTTATTATTTTTTAGTGCTTTTGATGATTTCCAAAGCATCCCATCTACTTCTCTAATTTCTGTATGTATTATCAGTGCTAAGTGACCTGTTAAAATAATTTAAAAATGCTTTAGTAGTAATTTTTGAAAAAGTAAAACTATAAACTATTCACTTTATTTTTGCAGCTGTTTTGGTTTTTTCCACACAGAGTTTGTTACTGTGTTGCACACTTACTTTCTCCATTGTACAGTAAACTCAGCAGATGTATCAGGTAGACAAATTATGAAGTTGTTGCTGAAAAACCATCAAAGAGATTTGTGCCGTGAACATTTTCATCTCTTGGTATTAGTCACTATATTTTAATTTCAGTCTCTTGACAAAAGAAAGACTTACCCTCCTTCAGAAGTGCTTGCTCATACATATGTATCATGCTTAACCACTCTGGCAAAGGAGAATTGAGGTAATTTTAGGACAGAGAAGTACCAGCTTGTCTAATGAGCTATGGGTGTCTTAAAATTTGCTCACATTAGACCTAAGCATGTTGGCAGGAATTGTGTTGATCCACAAAAAGAAAATGTCTACAATTGAGTCAGCATTAGGAAGTAAATATTGTTTACATTTTGACTCTACCCATGCATATGGGGCTGTAGGACCAGGTGCAGTTTATTTGTGCGAAGGCATAAGGAATTCCCGTAAGTCTTTTTTCTGGGTTTCAGCATGGAATGTAAGTCCAGGAAAACAAAGTAATCTTCACATGAATAGTATTTTCCAGAGAAAGTGTTTCTTATCTGATTTGATAAGAACCCTGCATGGGGCAGGGTTGTTTGCTCAAAGAGAAATATGGATTCTTTTAAATTCCCAGTTATATCTGACTTGCTTCATTTATTATAAACTAATGTGAATAAATTTTAATGTTTTGTTTTGGTTTTATGTGGACACTAGGCTTGCTCACTGGCCTAAACTAGGAACTTCCTTCCTACTGACAAAAATAGTCAAGGTAACAATAGATTTGTGATAGAAGATACTGCACATTTTTTTAACCCTCTACACAGTTCCTTTAACATCCTGGTGTCCTTGTCATGCTGCCTTTGGATGGGTATAAGAAGTTTACCTGGGCATTTTTAGAAGGAAAATCCAAAGAAGGAAGAGTGCTAGATTAGCTATGGTACTGCATACTTGCACATTAGTAACCGAATGGAAGAGTTGCACTGAAGCTTCCTGCAATATAGAGGAACTGAAGGAATTAATCTTCATACAGAGGGTGCCTCTGTGCCTGCGTCAGTCCTGTCAGATCAGACCTGCTGTCTTGGCTGCAGACTAAGGAAAGGGCTCCCTTGGTACCTAGCACAACCTGACATCACAGCAAGTCTAGCTTTACTAAGATGCCAGCAGCAGCTTGAGGACATGCTGTCAAATAGGAGGGATATTGGTGGGCAAAGAGGGAGACATTCGGAACCTTGTTTCACATACATTTTTAAGGACTGATGGATCCTGTCTGTATAAGCTGATCTAGGTTAGATAACAGGAAAATAAACATATAAAATGAATATGCTGAGGGTTTAGTTGCTTTTCTGATTTTTCTTTGAGCTCTGGGTGTTGACACCCATTTTTTGCTAAAACCTCAGCACAAGCCTGAAGTTTTAAAAGTATGTTAATTCTTTGTATTGCAGAGCCCAAGTGCCACCAATCACTAGCTCTTTTGGAGATTTTATTCATTAGCATCTAGGGAGTCCCCTCTGAAGGGAATCTCCCTATTAGATGTGCACTTTTGTCCTGCTTCCACTCAGCTCCTTCCATTTACCCACAGAGTATTGTTTGTTTTGTACATTGTTTTTTCTCACTGTTGTAATTGATGTTGTTACTGCGGTTGTTTCTTGTGTGCCATTGTATTAAACTCTCCTTATCTCAACTCAAAAAGGCATTTTAAGCTCCTTTGTCTGAGGTGGGGGGGGCAGCAGCAGCGGCCATGTGGCTCGGCTCTCAGCAGGGACTGAACCCCCACAGCTTTGGATCACATCATGTGGAAATGTCAGAACACACAAGCTGGATTCATTTCAACAGAAATGAAGCTAAAGCATCATATCTGATGCACACTTAGTGTGCTCTAGACACTAATGGGCCTTAAGACCCTACAAGCAGTCTAGAGCTACACCATAACAGAACTGGCAGTATTCAGATCCAATTGTTTTGTCCCCGCAGACCTATTCCCATTGTACTGCACTGCTTGCTAATGTAGGTACAGGCTCTGTGTTGAAAACATAATAGTTGTCAGCATGTCTAGTCCAGGCAGTCAAAAATGCTGTTTCTAAGTAATTTTTGTATTCTTACCACTTTTCCTATGGTTCAGAGATTTTAGTCTTCATGTCCATTTTATCTTTAAAGTTTGGAAGGGGTAGAAATAATGAATATCCTATGTCTGCCTTTCCTCTTGCAATGAGTAATATGGGTGTTTCTTTTAAAGTTTCTAGTTAATGGCAAAGAGAAACTCTGAAATACCAGGAACACCAGGAAGCAGAGCTCTTACAGTGAGGTTTCATTTATAAGCTTACAGTCACTGCTGAACTGCTTCAGTGCTGCATGATTGGATGTGACAAGTGCTGGGTGGCTGACAATCTTCCAAGAAAACACATCCCACTTCAGCCATCAGCTCATGGGTGTGTGGTAGGAATTGCTCGGTGAAACTACCTAACTTCTGATAGGTAGGAATAGGATTAGATTGCATTAGACTAATTAGGTGGTCATAGTGGTCCATATAAATCAGTTTTCTGGCTTGTATGCTACCAGAATCTTGTAAGAGCAACTGGATGTTTCAGAGGTGTACAGTTTGCACCTGGATTTAACACATTCCTTAGCCATGAATCTGTCTTCAAACCACATCTGTCCCTTTGAATGATTTCCAGTTTTTAGGCTGAGCAATCCCTTAAATGCCATTCTGCTATGTCTTATCAGTTTCCTCAGTATGAGACAGCTTGTATAAAGCAATCAGTTGCTATCAAAAAATAATTATTTTTCCTGTTCTCTGATATAAGTATACAAAAGTCTTTAAAATGCCCCTAACCCCAACAGCAGCAGTTTCCCTTCTGTTTTAATCTGGTCTGTTCTTGTGACTCAGCACAGTTTAGTTCTTTTAATAAATTTTAATCTAGTGTTTTAATCTATAAAATGCATAATTACTAAGTTCCCCTTGTTGGAGCATATCTATGCATTGCCTTATATATTTATGTGTGTACTTATATATATGCACAGATACATACACATATGTTTGCTATATATGTATTTATGTATGTATTTAGTTCAAGCATAGTTTGTGCAGCTTTATTCAAGTTTACAAATAGTTTATATAAGCTAGAATAGCAATTGCAATAGTAAGAATGAAGAGATATCAATGACACATTTCCTTGTAGCCACAGATTCACGTATGCTATCATACAATGATAATTATGGTAAACACCATATTTTATATCTTTGTTTTTTACAAGGTCTGCGCAGCCTTTTGTTTGAAGCTGCATGTTATTCTTGTTGAAAGTTATCACTTTTAAACCAGGCAAATGTACCCTTTTAAAATAAATGCTATTCTGGAATTATTTTTTTATCAGTAGCTAAGTTTTCTGGACTTTTAACATGGACTCCCTATGTACTCTACCAGTACAATACTGGCTGTGGATACATTGTCTTTTCAATTTATTAATTACTTAAGTGTTGGTTAGACTTCTGGGCATAGTCATGGATCTTTTTCAGCACTGGTTTCATAATGTAGGTAACTGTTGTTTTAGCAGAGAAATCCTAAGAACTCCACAAATGCTGTTGAAAGTTCATTATTTGCAACAGCTTTGCAGATCAGGGAGGTCAAAAAGGAAACAGAAATTTATGCACTCTGCTTACATAAAAGAGCTGAATTCTATTACATATTACTGAAACTGCTAAAGCTTCTAGCAGAAGCTTTGTGAGTATATGTGTGTGTGTGTGTGTATGTATATATATATACATTCTAACCCATAGATTATCCTTGGCTTCATAACCACTGTGATTTGGATCTTTCATCTTCAGTTGGGTGTATTGTGACTAAAGCACAAAGTGCAGTAATAGGTGAAAATATTTATAAAATAGAACATTAAACTTATAACCCTTGCCTTACTACTGTAATACAAGAAGGAGAAATTTTAGTATAATCAAAAATTATGCTCAGTTTGTAATTTTTCTTGCTCTTGTTTGAATATTCCATGTAATTTTCAGCTATTGATCAGTCTTCACATATCTCTCTGAGTTAGACAAATACAGCATTAGTATCTCATTGTAGCAACTTAGAATGGAAAGCAGAAAGACACATGTTTATAGATTTATTGATATATTGTGGGGTTTTTTTCTGTACTGAACCAGGTAATGGGCCAGGAAGAGAATTAAAAGTTTGTATTCTGTTTTTATGTGATTTTACACCATTTTGTAGTATTTCAGTGTTTTTTCGTGGGGATGGGGGGGTCAGTTTGGGTTTTTTTGCTGTTGTTTTTCAAATATAACTGCAAAACCAGAAAGTGTCTGGAATGTTATGGAAAGTTATATGTTTATGCTGGAAAATATTTATACCATGTTACAAAGTAGCACTAATTTGTCTTTGAGCAGTCTAGTCATGCCTGACCCTCCACTGAATGGGACTTCATAGACATGAAAATCTGTTGCACTTCTGTCATTCTTTCACCACTGTTTGGGTGCCCTTTGAGGCATATTTCAAATTTCAATCTCGTACCCAGTCTGTCAGCATTAACTATGTCTAAAGCCTGTTAGAAAGCAGGGGCATTTATTACTTTTTGGACAAAGAAATACAGACAAAGCTTCTTTGTTACTTCTTAGTATACGGGTAAGCACCTTCAACACATTTGTTCACAGAAGCTTAGTCACTCAATATAGTAAGGCATTTCCATAGCATGTCAAAGAATCTATAGATCATATTCATTATATTCAGGATATCTTAATGCAGTAGAGCTAGCCAGAAGAAGAAGACATGTATTAACATTGAATTAGAGAAGGTTAGAAAGACCAAAATGCTTGACTGCTGTGTTGTAGGTGACAAGCATCCTTAATTCATTGTGAAAATATTTCTGAAAGAATATCCTTGAAGTTTGTGTTTGAATTTGGGTTTTCCCATAGGGTTCTCCTTGTCATGGGCTTCCTCAACTTCTATATACCATTTTTGCTTAAAGAGCTTCTAGTGCTCAGAATTCCTGAGCCTGCATTTAATCTTACTTTTTTTCCCCCCATTTGTTTATCAATGAGCAGTTTCTGGCCAAAGCTGTGGTTGGTTATTACTAGCATTAGTACAGTCACTCAGGTTTAAAAACTCATCTGTTGCCATTGCAATCTTTCTGTCTTCAGGTGTACCTTTTAGCTTTCTTTGGTCTACCTGTTCTTTGCTTCTATGTATGAAAGATCTGACCATCTGTTTCACTGTATACTCGTTCCTAATGTTTCTATGACACAGAATTACAATTTGGCTTCTTATTGTCACCATGCTTGTTTGCTGATGCCCTAAGAGCAGGGTTGGCTTATTCGAGTTCATTAACATCTTTTCTGTGTTGGAATTAAGGTGTTTTAATGCTTCTGAATACCTATATTCATTTCTTCTCCTGGGTTCTTTTCCCTATTCCCACATGCCGTTTTTCAGAGGAGCAGGATCTCTGACTGTTTTCCTGTTAAACTCGTGCTGTGGTCCAATAAAACATGTGCTTCTGCCTTGCTTATAGGTACGTGGACATTCTTATATCTAAACACATATTTACTAAGCTTGCTGCATTTGGAAGATCAGGATTATTGTTTTGGTTAGTTCCAAAGTGATTTATGTCTTTAACTTTTAATGGTCCAGAACTGAAATTGGTATTGTTCTTTGTAGACAGCAAATTAACTGTAACTTGGCTTACTATAAAACATGAAAGGTAAAAACATAGAATAGTAGTAATGAGTGAGATAGGTGATGTGCTGGATTATATTTTTTATGGAAAATGGAACTAGAATCTTATAAATGGTGGATGGATCCTCACTGTTAACTTACTGAATGCTGCTAGTTCTTTTATCTATGGCTCTTTTTCTTCAGATCATATTCCTACTGGTAAATTACAAGCGTATTCTGTTTAAGAAATTTTTCAGTTAGACTATTCTGAAGGTTTCAAATAGTTAATTATATGTAAGTCTGACTTACAATTGTATTTTTCTTTGAATCAGAATCAATGTCATCTTGTCTTTCTAAACTGAACCAGAAGGTTTTGGACAAAAGCCACATTTACCTGTTTTGAGACGGTCTTGACAATATGTAGGCCAGTGTTTGGTATTGTCGTGCAGTGATGTTTAGCTAGAATTCTTTCTTTGTTCTCCTTGTTAGATTTTCACTACAGCTGAATGGAGTGTCCTTGGCCTTGTGAGAACTGTGTGGGCTTTGCTAACCGTTAGTCAGAAGAGCACAAAGTCTGGAGTCCCAAGCCTGCTCACTCTGATGTTTGCAGTCTGTAGATAGTACGAGCTCCAGAAAAGAGTTTCCTAGGTGTCAATATGCTCATATCTTTCTTTTGCGCTCCCATGTGTTTGAGAAACTTACAGCTTCATTTACAAGAAAGAAATAAAGGCTGTAGTTTAAGATTCTCCTTTATTAAAAAGGCTCAACACCTAGGAGAGGCCCCGTTCAGGGGCAAAACACTGTTACTGCACTTGGTCCTTTTGCTACTATTAAATATTGCTTTACAGCAAGTATTGGAAGTGGATATACAAATCTGTGGGGCTGATATTAAAAGCAAAATTTGCGTTAATACAGACAATGTTTTTTTGTAATGGTTTTATATTGAAAATGTATTTTCTAATCTCTCACTCTTTGAATAATAATAATTGGATTGCCAATATTATAATTTCTCGGAGCACTTAACTGGGATTCAGTTCACAGCATGTGCAGTAGACATTAATCAGTTCATGATCAGTTATAAGGCAGAGCATAAAAGAATCCATTATAAAAGACACCTAAAAAAAGAAAATTGGCTTCCAACTCCACACTAGAAAACACAATGTTTAAATTCACGCAAAACAGACAAATCCTGTGTTTTCAGACCTTGGGAATTCACTTTTAAAATAAAGTATAACCATTTTTTTGGCAAAACCAAGTACTTTATGTATGTCCTGGTAATTTATGGCCTGGGGCTGACAAACAAGTGCTTTAGATAGGGCAAGCAGAATGACAAGCTATACTGACAGGTGGCACTGAGAAAGAGGGTCATTAATACTTTTGTAGTTTCATTTCTCTAGTACTAAATACATTGTTTTGGCATTGTGTCAGGGATTGGTGTGTACAGTGCTGCAACAATTTGAGGTTTTCCCTGGAGTAATGATCTATGTTACTGCTGTTCCTGCCAGACAGTTACTAATCTGCTTCTGAGAGGTAATCCTTCTTAGGGGTCATGCCAAGGCACAGTTTCACTTGTGACCTCCCAAACTCTTCCTAAATGGCAGGTAGCCTTCTCACTCCTCCTCACCTGACTCATTGTCTTTGAAGAAACAGTGTCCCACTACTGTGAGCTTTATCTTTGGTTTTGATAACAAACAATCTGTATTCTAGAAAGAATTTTAGTTTAATCTTCTGAAGTAAAAGTTTAAGTTCTTGTAAGGATTCAGATGAGAAACATAAGGTAAGAAAATGAACATTATTCTTCTTTCTCAGCTTCTTTTACATCCTCAAAATGCATTTTGACTGGAATAGGTGAAAGTAATAACTCACCAAGCAGCAGCTCACCTTCTGCTTGCTGTTCTTCAAAGGGAAACCTAAGTTAGTCTAGTGCTAGATTAGGTGTAGCAGCTTTTACTGTCTGTCACCTCCCATTCTGTCTTGAGCAGCTGCTTGTGACATAGCAGTGTTGCTCTTCTAGTTCCAATTAAATTAATTTATCTTTTTTTAAAAACTCGGCTTCCTGATTCTTTTATTCAGATGCTTTGCTATCCTTCATCCTTTATATCACATTGCTAGAAAGAGATTGTTATTTGGCCCACAACTGGTGCGAGCAAAGTCAGCAGGCATGAATAGTCTGTATTCAAAACTACTACTATACTTTATGGATCATAGCACCCCAGGACAATTCTGGATGACAGGGATGTCAGAAGGTCTCTAGTCCAACCCTCTCCCCAGAGAAGGCTTGGCTGTGGGTCTAAACCATGTTGCTCAGGACTTTATGCCATGGCAGCTGCAAACCTTCTGCTGGATAGGGCTGCCCTTTGCTCCTACTCCAATTGCATGAGGGCCACTTCTTCCCACCAGCTGTACAGCAGCCCTGCCCTCATGCATATGGGCTTGTCGGCTGTCAGAGTTTGGTGTTACCTGCAAACCTGACAGTGTGCACTCGCTCACATCTTCTGGTGTTAAACAGGACAGGCCCCAGTGTAGAACCTGAAGGTCACCACAAGGTAGCAGCCTCCAGGCAGATATGACTCTCATTGGTAACCACTTCTGTGCCCAACTGTCCAACCAGGTATTTACCCACAGGCACACACCTAGACCCAAAGATCCAGTTTGGATACAGGGACATTGTGGAAGAAGTATTGAAAACCTTACTAAATTCATGGTAAATTTCATCCCTTGTTCTCCACTTGTCCTCAAATCCTGTCATTTTAACACAAGAGGTAACAAGCTCATTTGGGCATGATTCACCCTTAGTCAAATCATACTGACAGTTGTCCATCACCTTCTTCTTCCTTGTGTTCAGAAATGTGACCCAGGAGGACTCATTCCATGATTTTCCCCAGGACTAAAGCAAGACTTCTAGTTACCAGAGTGATCTTTTTGGCTCTTACTAAAGATAGATCCATCATGTGATTACTCACTGTTGTCAGAGATCTTAAGTACAGGGAGAGACTTCGTTAATGAATACTGAGACGAAAGGCATTCCCTGTTTAGCTGAGCTCATCACCTCCATGGAGAAGCCTCGTGTGTCTGAGGTGTACCATCACACTGAGGACCACCTCCTTCTCCTTCTCTTTCCTGTCCACCTGTACTGAAGGGTTTTTACTTGTCTGATGCTTACCCCAGTTGTGTGAGCTGTCCCACCACATCTTAGTCACTGCAGGTTTCTTTCCCCATCCCTGTGCAGTTGTGGACCTACCCTGGGGTGGGAACCCTACCACCCTGCAGTACTGTTCTTGAGGTCTCTTTTGCTCTCACTGCCCAGCACCCTTTCCTTTCTACCCTTTTACTTCTTTACGAGGCTCTGGATTGTCATCTGTCTTCCCTATTGTTTCTTTTTGAAGACTTTTCTCAGTGTTATTTGATCCTTCCACAGAAATTATACCTTCCACTTTATTAACACCAAGGAGACATTTTGGTTTTATATAGTTTCCTTCATCCTACTGGGAGACTGCTAAAGATGTTCCCCACCTGCAGTCTTGCTTGTGGCTTCTGATGCCACCCTGTGTACAGCAGCGTTATTTATATTTTAGAGGAAATGTAAACTCAGTAGAGGATGAAAGACATAAGAAGTTGTTTATAGCTGATAAGCCTGACAATTATTTTCTGATAGCTTTCTGATTCTGTCATATTGTTGTGATTATAATCTTGAAGCTCTCAACCTATCATTGCTGTGGGAATTTCAAATAGGTTCTGTAGATGTTTGTATTTGTAATCTCCTGTGCGAAAGTTTGTTTTCATAGTTCAAACCACCTTTCTTTTTTGTTTTTGTTTTTGTTATTTTTGCTGCTCAAATAGAATATTTATATGTGTAAGTTCATATTAAGAAGGGACATAAACAAGGTTAAGCTCATTTGCATTGTCCTAAGGGGTTTGTAATTTAAACTGTGGTCATTACTATAATGATGTCATTTTTTCCATATATTTACATAGCCATGCACAGAGCTTCTTCCCTATATGGAAACCTCATGAACAGAGTTAATTCTCAATTTATAGCCAAGCTGGGGGCTAAAGTGTTATTACTAAATCTTTAATCCGGAAGACTTTGACAAGTATGAATTTTAGGGTTTTAATTTGAAAATGACATTTACAGAAGTCCAGTGCCAATTATTGCCACTAAAATTTTCCAGTTTCTTGGGATGCCAGACAATTTGTTAGCTAAATCCCCTGCCTTACTCAGAGAATGTCAATAGAAAGCATTCTAGTGGCCTAGCTGTCTTTACAAAATTGACAGGTTCTGCATGCTTTTGTTTTAGATGAGCCGTTTCAGAAAATCTTGAACATTTCAGTCTTCAGTCAGGTGGTTGTTCTCACTAGTTAGATAACAGCTATATCAAAATGGCTATATCAAAACCTGTGCAGTCTCAGTGATTTTTGGCAAGAACAGAGTGTGAAATATCTTCTGATTTAAGTGAAAGTTCAAGTTGTTTACAGACAGTCCCAAACTTTAATTTTCTTTCTGACCTTGACATCACAGTTTCAGTAAAGGATTGGGAGGAAAGATTTCTAGCTTCCATTTTAGATTTTACCTATAATGTCTTCAGTTAAGTCAGGAAAGTAAGTCCCGTATTGTTCAATCGCTGACAGTGCAGATTATACTCAAAATTCTGGAGTCAACTTCTGGTTGAAGAAGTCACACCAAGTGATGGTTTTTCAGCAAGGAACATGCTTTTGTGAGTTCACACATTTGAGCTCAGCCTCACACAGTCTCAGTGACTTGCAGGAACTTTCATCCATGTTCATGCACAGTCACAGTTACAGACAAGACCTGTCTATAAGCTATTTATGACCTGAAGAAGTTTAACAAGCATAATATGAGATAAAAGTAACAGTGTGTTCTTGCCCATAAGAAGACGATAAAGGCTCAACCTTTGAACAGCAAGATGAACATATCTAAAGTTTGTGCAAGGTCATGAAATCTTTCACTCTTATAAGCTGAATAAGGTCTGCAGGGTAGTTGAAATACAGTTTGGTTACCAACTGAAAAAATAGCTGGAATTATTTCCAGTTCTAACAGTGTGCTGCTTGTTGTCAATTGCTTCATGAATGCAGTAGCTATTTCAGGCAATAAATTGCTCCCACACTCTTTGCTGTAAGTATTCCTCCAGGTATCCAGTACTCGAACATGTTTTTATGGCCCCGTAGGCAATACGATACATTTCTGTTACTTGGCTGGATGAATAGAGCAACTCTTTGAATCATGCTCCCCATGTGAATTATTAATTGAGAACTTCCCTTCTGCTGTATTTGCTGAAAAGGGCAGTCATTCCTGTTGATAACCGTTCCTGTGTGCCAGTGGAAGTCTGCAGAAAGTGAATGCAAATTGTATGAAAACAATGGGAATTGTTTAAAAAAAAAAGGACTGAATGATAATGATAATAATAATTTGAATAATTAAATATTTTTAGTCTTTGCTCCATGAGTCTCCTTGTTGAATGAGCGATATATTTATTTAATCTCAGAAGAAAGGTGAGAATTCATTTATGTAATGTCTGCTAGTGCTGCAACAGCTAATGCTAATAGGTGTCATTATTTTGTTAGATAAGTTAGCCAAGTTCTTCCTTTCTGGAAGTTGTAAATTGTGGCACAGTCATCCTCTTCAATGCCTCCCCTTTCATCCTTTTGCCCTCAGTATATCTAAGTGCTGTGGAGTACTTACATGAAAAATTAAAGCCTCACTAAATGCATAGTGTGATGGTATGTTACATCATAACAGTACAGTTCCATCAAATGGAGCAAGGCTGTTTAGTAACCCAGAGTTGTGGAAGGGGTCAGCTCTCTTCCCAAGCTTCCCCTGTCCTACTCCTACCTTCCTAAAGCTGCATGCTCTGGATGCTTTACTTCTATATCTTCCTATTGCCAGCTTTTTTCCTTGCTCTTCTTCTCGTCAGACCCCTCCATAAGCTGACAAAACTTGCTAGTCTACTAGAAAACTAACCCAGCTGGACTTCTCAACTGAGTTTATTCACCAAAGCTTTTAACAGGGCTCTGCAACTGGAGGAAGATCAGTGGCAGGGGCACAAAGCCCAAAGCACTGGGAAGCAGGAGAGGAAGAAGAGGGAGGAGGTGGAAACTGAACCTTCCCCCCCCATAAAAGTAGCTGCAAACTGGTGATCATCTACTGATCAGCAATGCAAGTTGCCTGATAGATGCTTGGGGACAACCTGCGGCACTAAAGCCATACCTCTTCCAGCAGAGAGATCATTACAAAGTGACTTTACATGGCAACAGGCAAACCACTCTCTAAATTTATGTCATGCTGGAACTCAGTGTCTGTGCTTTGACCTAGTAATATGTCAGCCAGACCTGAACGGCATCATGTCCTCTTAACAGCTGCATGCATTCTGTACATCAAATGCCAGACAAAATTTCCAGTGCTCCTCTGGCATTTGCACATTTCATCCTGGGGTGAGCGGAGGTTATATATTCTCCCACAAAATAATCGTGCAGTGAGGACTGAAGCAAAGAATTAGATTATGTTGTGATTTACATCTCTGTCAGCCCAATCTTGGTGTATTAGCTGGAGACGGTGGTCACAAAAGACATTTTTCAGATGGTGTAATAAATATTTAAGGCTGACAGTGTGTTGCCTTTACAGTCCTTGTAGATAATTCTTTCTGAGGGGAGAACTGAAATCTGTGTCTCAGTTCTTCTGTTTTGTTGGTGGTTCTTCTGTGCATTGTTCCTCATTTCTCTCTATGACCTTTTTGTTTGTGTTCTTTTGAAAAGTGAGGAGACACCATGGATCTGCATTGTGCNATGGATCTGCATTGTGCTCCACAGGGAATATAAAGGAGCACTATATTTTCTTTTTCTTGTAAACACCTTTTCTTACTTGAAATGACCACCTTTTCTTATTATTTATAGTCCGTGGTAAATGCATAAAGCACTTCACAAAACACGTAAAGCGAAATCTCTGCACTTCAGAAAGCACTATTCTATCTCCAGTACATTACAGAAAATAAATTAAGGTGTTGTTAGGCCCTAATCCTACAGCATTAAGGTTAGTGTGAACTTTGTCATTAATTTAAATGAGCCAAAAATTAGCTCCTAAAGACTTAGGATAATGCTCAGAAGGAGGAGAAGTAAAGTAAGTTTTGCTTCTTATGGTTATCTTAGGAACTGTGTAACAGGATTGCTTGAAAGCTAAAATAAATTACGGATGTTAGAATTTTGGCACACTAGCCTGGACATCACAAACCACATTTCAGGTCCCATCTTTATCAAAAGTAGTTTGTATAACATCAGGTGAATTAAAGTCTGCAGCCAGACCTTAAAAATTAACTTGATACCCCATTTCTGCTAGACATAACTTCTCAGTACTTTTGTGAACCGGTCCTAAGTGCTGATTTTTATTCCATTCTATTTTGCCATCTTGGTCTTGCTAAAATACCTTGTGAAATCAGAATGTGTGTAGCTAGGTAGAGTTCCTGAGAATTCAAACAGAGATTTATGAAGATTTTGAATAGTGCCACAAATGTGGGATGTAGGGGTAGATATATATGGAATAAATTTTAGAAATATGTTTTTACATAGATTTTGCACCACTGTATCTACGTTGAAGATAGTCAGATTAATATAAGATACAGCAAGAGAGGTGACTGAAGAGACCTTGAAGGTTCGCTGCAATAAACACTGTGGCTCTGATACAAAATGTGTGAAGAACATAAGCCATCATTTTATGTAGACCAACTTTTGTAGAGAATTGTATTAGACGATGACAAAACAGCTTGTTTTAAAAATTATAAAAATAAATGGAGTCTGGGTTCGTTTTGCAAGCACACAGAATTTGAATTGGTTTTTTAAAACTTTTTAAACTTTGCATTAAAATGCTTTCAGCAGGGTTTCTTTATTTTGGCATATTGTGGGCTTTCAAGCGTGATTGGAATTCTGCACAGCATTGTAGTTCTGATTTGCATGTCCTGTTAGAGACACTATTCAACTGTAAATTAATTATGGAAAATAATGGAACTCTATAATTAAGATTTGGCAAAAGTCAGTAAGTGTCTCTTCTATTATATTTTAAACTTTTTCTATATTAAATGAACATGCTTTAAAAAGGCGTTTGTAATTTTCAGTGCCTAAAAAACTGAGTCATTCATATATTGCTAAATAAGCTCCTGAAACGTCTAGTTACATTGTGACTCTGAAAAATATAACCTTGACTGAATAGTTAGTCATTCCTTACCCAAGTGTTCTGCTTCATATCACAGTTGATAGGAATCAGCAATAGAATAGCAACAGCACTGCTTGTTAACACATCATTAGCAATGGAAAGATACCCTTAAATGTGAAGTTGTGTCAATCACTGAGTCTCAGTTCATTTCTGATTCTTCTAGGCAATGTTAGGAAGACAATCTCAAGTTGTACCCTTTCTATCAAGAAAAAATATACCACAAAGTGAATGCCTGTGTGTTACTTAAATCATTACCAGTTGATAAAACCGTGTTTATTTGTCACAGGGAAAACAATGCACAATGATATCTTGTAAAATTAATTGTTATTTTGTTTTAAGCACAGATGTATGAGGTATTGTCATGGGCCAGCGCGGCAACAGGCGTCCAAGACCCGCCTCCTCGAGGGGGGATCGAGGGCGAAATGAAACACTTCCTCACCATGCTCGCAGGCAGTTGCCAAGATCAGCAAGTATTTAATAAGTTTATTACTAAATACTCCCAAAGAAAACCATGCCTACACTGCGGAAACACTACGGTACTGGGAGATACCACGCCCACCCACTCACTCCCCCCTCCCGGTCCTGGTGGTCCCGGAGAGAATCAGAAACATCGGAGAAAAATGGGGCAGGATAAGAGCCCAATTACATCAAAAATATAACCTGTATGTATGGGTGGTGTGGTGTGTGAGGCATGTTCCTTTACCCTTCTCAGCGGCAATAGTCCCCCCGTGGGGGCGGGGGGGTGAGGGCACCCCGACTGGTGTGCTCTTTCTCCCTGTATCAAAGGCAGTGGCTAATGGCTGGCGGCTGCGGCGGTGGTAGCTCTGCGCTCCGGTGACCCAGCTGTGGTCACTCAGCAGTCCCTTCAGGTTGCGTCTCCCCGCTTCCGGGTTCTGGTCTCTGTGGCCTTGTGGGAGCTGTAGTTCAGTGGACCTCACAAGCATGCACGAACGTTTTCGGCCACAGAGTTTTTTCTTCGCCACTGCTCAGTTCTTTCTTTGCTGGCTTAATAAGACATTTCATTAATATGGGGGAGGGGGTGTCCGTCTCCCACATGTCACCCTGTGGCTTTTTAAGACAGCGATCACACAGTGTCTTTGTATGGATGAATGTATGTATGTTTTATGTCTGTATTGTGTGTTAACCTCCCGTACTTCTGCTGCAGCTCATTATATGCTTTCTTCAGCTCATCATGCTCATCACTTAGCTACACATAGTCTTGAAACAGCTCCTTCTTTAACTTCTTCAGCTCACCACCCTCCTCATCCCACTGCACGTACTTTTGATTCAGCTCTGCATAGGCCTCTCTCAGCTGATCATATTCCTCATCTGAACCCGTCTCTGCATGACTCGCTGGCTCCGTAACACCTGGTTGTGATGCTATCACCTTCCTTAGCGCTATAACCTCCTCCCATAACACATTGACCTCCTGCCATGATGCCGTCTCTGCCTGCAACGTATTAACCTCCTGCCGTAATTTCCCAACTTCAAGGTCTAACGTACGCTGGGTTGGTCCCAGCAAACGCTGCATCCCCATAAGCTCCAGTTGCATCTTGTCCATATATCTCCGTACTATTGCATACGCAAAGCCGGCAGTGGTCATTTCAGGGGCATTCGCCACCTCAGGAAGTGTGCCCTACACGCTCTCTGTGGTCCCTTCCAACCTGACATCATCCTCTGCCACAGCGGGTAGCGGTTCGGCAACAGGCTCTGAGCTCATCTTGATTAGATTATTACTTATGCGTACGAGCGTGGTCGGGGGTATCACTAAACAGACCCTCGTATCCTGCCAACTACATCAAAATGTCACGGGCCAGCATGGCAACAGACGTCCAAGACCCGCCTCCTCGAGGGGGGATAGAGGGCAAAACGAAACACTTCCTCACCATGCTTGCAGGCAGTTGCCAAGATCAGCAAGTATTTAATAAGTTTATTACTAAATACTCCCAAAGTAAACCATGCCTACACTACGGAAACACTACGGTACTGGGAGATACCACGCCCACCCACTCACTCCCCCCTCCCCTGTCAGGTATACTGACAGTAGTATTAGTTTTTAAGCCATAGTGACAGAAAAGACAGCAGCTGCACAAAACCACTTATTTTTACTTATACAAATGTTAAGCAGATGGCTTAGCTGCTTCTCTCTGGTGGTTATGTGCTTTCTGATTTTGCTGTTGTGTGGTGGTGAAGGATACAACATACACAGCACATGGGTTTACCATCCTGCATTTTCACCCTCTAAGTGAAGAAGAGAAACTTGTACATAAATGATATTAATAAAATTCTGGTTTTAGTAAAATAGTTATGCATTGGTCTTTGTTCTCAGAAACATAACTGTATTGATAAAAGTATCTCATACTCATTTTTTTAAGGATGCTAAACAAAGGTGATGGTTCTATAGAAAAGTATTAAACCTACTTGTTTATTTGTAAAACAAAATACCCATTAACAGTCTTTACTTAAAAATTTGCTTGTCAGTCAAGTTGATAATGGACTTTAAATATGGTCAGTCTTCTATACAATCTCTGCATGTGTTCAAATTTTGCCCTTAAGGATTCAGATGTCAAATAAGTGGAGAATACTGGCTCTGCTCCTCCCAAAATGGTCCAAATATCCAAAAACCTCTATTGACTTTTTGCAAGCAAAAGAGGCAGAAATTTTGCTAGCTTTGCAAAATTTATTGGACATGGAATAGCTGTAATAGGTAGTGTTTTCTAGAATTATAGCTGCATGTTTTGCTACAACAATGCAAGTAATACATTTTTTTAAAAAGAGGGAAACACTACTTTTCTGTATCCTTACAACAGCCACCAAACACTTTCTTAGACAATGCTTTTTCGCCTTTTCAGTCAGTACTTGCATGGCCATAATATCTAGACTCTCTTAAAATGAAAAGGTTCTTTACGTACCTATTCCTTCCTCCAGTCACTATTTGTCTGAAGCACGAACCCTCTTAAATATCCTCTGTTTTAGCTGCTTTTGTAGGAGAGAAATCAAATGGCCAAATTTAAAGTGAACATTAATTTGGAATACCACCTGCTGTATCTTACATTAAAACACCTTATTCTGAGTCTAGTGGTACAGAATCTTATTTTAGACTTCTGACTTCATTCCAGAAAAAAAAGAACATGTAAGGAAGGTTCAAGTCAATGGAAGCAAATATTCACATGATTTGAAAATAACCTTAGCAAAGCTAAATGGCATGAAGAAAATGTTGTGTACAGATCAAGGAAATCATATCACTTATGTAGCAATAGTTCTTAATTTTGTGTTGTACCATGGTCTGGAACTACTCCCTTAGGCCATTACAAAGTAATAAATTCAGACTGTGGCTGTTGGCACTGATGGACTTCTATGTAATTTCTTAATGATACCATGTGATTAATACATATTTTATGTTCCTAATTAGAGTTTATTCAGTGGATCAGAATAGTTTCTTTCTAAAAGTCTACCCACAGTTTGATATTACCTTTAAAATGAACTGTGCAGGCATATCTTAGGCATTTTAGACTTCTGATTCAATGTAGCATTTTGTATGAGAAAGAGGTTTATGGCCTCCGCTGAACATATACTTTTTCCAGTAAACACAGACAAAAAGTAAATGTGGTATATAGATATCTTCTTTCAAGAATTCTAACCTGAATAGCTGCTGCTACTGTTCAGCAGTTGCAGTAATGCCACAGCAATAGCTGGGGGAAGGGAGGGGGTAGTCCTGTCTCTTTTGGTGCACCTAAACTTTCTCTCAGAGTTTCTACATTAAAGTCTTTCTAAGTAAGAGAAAGGAAATGGATTGAAGGCCTAGAATACAGATAGGCAGAAGATATATATTTTAGAGGTTGCCTATCCTGGTTGTCAAATTCAAATCTTAAGTTCACAGTTACTCATCTTTTTTCTCCCTGGACCTTATTAAGTTTTAGCCCTCAGTAAATGTGGATCTTTACATCTTTTTTTTCTTCCTTTCTTAAGAAAACCTGTTGATTTTCTTAAATCTTCTAAATTATAATAATAATAAAACCAGAAAACAAAGCAGTGTCAAACTTCACAAAAGTCGTCTGGAAAATATTGTGTCCTTTGTGTATAAAAAAGGAAGAAAACATCAAACATTTTCTCTACACATTTAGAAACAAGTAATCTTTATTTATTTCACTGAGGATTTTCACTTCATTAAATCAAATAATTTTGCATAAGAGAGAAATGCTTTTTTCAGTAGAAGATACTAAAGAAAAGAAATGAATGCAGTATTCCAAATTGTACTTAGTTACTAATATATCTAAAAAGATTCTATTTTTGAGATGAAATCTATACAGATATCTTTTTAACTGTAAAATGCTATAGAGCAAGGGCCCAGCATGCTCACTTTCTTCATATATAGAACTCTTTCTTTGAAATCACAACATGAGGAACACATGAATGTAACTAAGAAGTTTTAAAGTTTGTATTTATGAAGTGTTTGAAAAAAGAGTCTTCCATTTGTGCTATTACCTTTTTTTCAAATTTGAAAATTTCTGTAGAGATTACCAAATCTTCTGCTAATAAATATAATCAAACCTAAGTATTATTTTCAAAATCCAACCTTTGCATTTATATACTGTAAAATAGGCATTCCTATGGAGAACTTTTGGAAAGATTAATCCTCACTCAAATGCTATGGATGTGAATTTTTAAATAGGAAACAATTTTTCTCAGATCAAAATACTTCTTTCCTGAAAAAAATTGAACTATATCAATCAATTATTAGCCTAAGCTGTCTGTTCTAAAATTTAAATTATGTACTTAATAACTCACTTTAATTGAAGTCAGAATGCTTTCATTCACTGAATTAAAATGAACATTTTTTTTTACTTACCTAAGTGTTAGTTTGTATTTCCCGCTATGAGTGCAGTGCCTTACAAGAGGTGCAAATCTAGTTCTGATTTGATTGCATTCGGAAGCAAACAGACTACTCTTTGGATTAGACTTGCATTTTTTTAAACTTTTTTTCATTATAGGAGTTAACTAGCTGTCCTAATGGAGGACAGTCAATGCTCCTTGAAAAGAACAGGATCAATACAACTCTAAGAACATAGTACAGTCTTCAAAGAAAACATATTTAGTATTCATTTAACACTGAGATGATATTGATGAGCTGCAGGGAAACTTTTTTTAGTAAAAGCTCTTTTTGTTTAGAAATGTTGAAACAACAAAGGAGTCATCAAATTTCTTCATAGACTTTTTGACACACATTTTTTAATTTTTATTTTGAGAAGCCATATTTGAGGTTAAAAAAAAAAAAATCATTTCTGGTAAAGAATAATAACCTCCTAGTTACTGGCAAATTTGAATAAAACTCTCTGCTTCCTAAACATTTTTCAATATTGCATGTGCATCTTCTGCATTTTTCTTGTCTTCCATAAATTTTGGAAGAAAACAGACAGATTAGCAATAGAGTCGCAGCCCATCAAACTTCCTGTTGCGACAACCAGCTCAGAAATGGCAGTGGGTATCATGTCTACAGTATCACAAGATCTATACCGTGCAAAGCTTTTCCTATACCAGTCAGTGTAATTAAAAGTCTACAAATGCGTCTCAGATTGTGAGCTCAATTTCATAGCCTGGAATACATTTGTCTTTCCAAGGTCAGGGAGAGTAATTGTGGATTTGGTGTAGTGATTCTCTTTCCTCTGGGCTTGAAAACTGTAGTCTTTTCCAGATCTGTTCTGTGAGTCTGTTTCATCTGTAAGTTCAAAGGGACTTAGAGCAATTATAACAAAGACTATAATTGCTGAGAACTTGCTTAAAATAAGGGATGAAAAAGTTCTGAAGTAGATAATCCCTAATAGAAATTATGATTGTACTAATAAAGACTGGAGGAAGAGGTCTCAGATTAGCATAGAATAGAATAGAAATTCCAACATCCTGTTTTAGTATCTGAGTACAGTAGAATTAGCTGTGTGTTCATGCTGACTTATACTAAAAGTGGTGGATGTAAACTCAAGAAATCAACAGTATGCCCTGCAGAGACGAGCAAAATTAACCTAAGCCTGTGGCAGTCTTATGCAGGAAGGTAAGGAGTATTCACACAATAATAACTGGGGAATTTGCAGGAACTATATTATTGTAAACACAGCAGGGATATGAATGGGATCTCTATCTTTCCAACGTGGAAAGTGCGTCTCCTATACAGCATGTGGAGCACTGCTAAATGGTGGAGATTCCAGAGGAATTAGCTCAAGCCCATTGTATCTGCAGTGATAAGTCAGTCAACTCAAACATTACTCTGCCTGCAGCCTTTCCGCCCCCGTATCATGATTCTTCTGACTTCTTTATCTGGCAAGACAGTGGAGAACATTTTTATCCAGATTTGCTTTTCTGAGACTTCCTCAGTGCAAGAAAAAAAATAGCTATCTTGTTTCCCGAGCTGAGTTCACTCTTCAGACAACATTTGCTGCTGACTTTGCCCTGTGCTACAGACAATAAGCACATCCATGGTGCAAAAATACATTGAAGGCTTCAGCCTGCATCATTCCATACATTTCAGGCTTTTGGCCCCGATAAAATATGTTTCTGCTGCCAAAGAAATTAGAACATGGAATTGGTGAATGTTCTTTTCCATGGTCTTCACTGACTCCAGAATTTCCTAATAAGTATTCAAAACCCTAGGAAAAAAAAAAAGATCAATTTTTTAAATGGTTGAAGTGCATATATTTAGAAGGCTTGTAATAAGAGTTTATGAACTGCTTTGTATATATTTATAGTGGTAACTTTTAACCTGTATGAAGATAAGAAAAGAGTTTGTAAAAGCCAGTCAGGGAAATGAGTTCAATTTGTTTGGGCAGTTACAGTTCATTCTCTGAAATAATATGCTTTAAATAGCCTCAATATATTTTCTGATTGTCTGAAATGAAGAACAGTAATTGGAAAAGTAAATCACTAGTCCAGATATTATCAATGGTATTAAGTCAAAATTGTTTATGTTCTTGGAGTATTTATCAGATGAATTAAAACATATTAAATTTCATCCAAAATATCAGCCCAGCATCTCAGTAATATCTCAAATACCATGCATGTAGAAAACATTTCTAATTCATAGTATGTTCGCTCAAACTACACACACTGTACTCGCAAACACAGACTACTTCAAGTGTATATTTTATCCTTCTGTTTCATATGCCCAGATGGTAATCTGTTTGCTTTGGGGTGAATTCATGAAATGA
>VZZY01018134.1:0-42491 GCA_013400335.1 Eurystomus gularis
CAGCCACCAGCTCCTGCCGGGATGCAGCCCGGCGAGGGGGTGCTGGTCCCGCTGGTACCCGGCCCCGTGGCCCGGCTGCCCCGGCACCGGCTCCCCACGCGCGGGGCTGGACGCTTCGCTCACCGCGTTTTAACCTTCAAGCTCTTGGTGTTTGGAAAAAGCTTTTTAAAAGCAGCTCTTAGACCTAATTGGCTCCAATTTACAGCCTTGATCCTGTAATGAATGGGTCCAGAAATCAAGCAAAGCATTTTCAACACAAACAAAATTGCCTGTTGTGAAAGCAGGAAGTTTTTAGGGTAATATTGACTTGAATGCGCTGTCAAGGCAATGGACAGTGGGGACAACAACAACCCTCCTGCTTTTCAGGTGGTCCAAATCCAGCTGCTGAGAGGGGACCTCCAATACTCACCCAAGTCTGTGCCTTGTGCCCACAACAGTGGGCTCGCTTCATAACTTATTTAAACATACATACCGTTTAAAAACAGTCTTGCTTAACAAAGGGGACGCGTCTCAGAACGACTCTGTTCTTCTCTGTCTTTAAGCGTTTAAAGTTCTCGAGAGTCAGTTTTGACCTCGAGGAGCTCTGCTCTCCCAGCTGGATGGGGATCCCCTGTCCAGCTCCTTTTCTATTTAGTCTTCAGCCTACGTCCTTTCCTGCTCAGTATTTACCACCAGGCCCGAAGGCGAGCCGTGAGAAGGTGGCGTTTGGATGTGACAAAAGGCATTTATGAGTGAGGATCAGACAGGCTGGAAAACCAGCCAAGAGACCTAAAGAAACTCCAAACTGGGCAAGAGATCTACACGACAGACACAGAGGGTGGAGGGAAAAAAGAAAAAGCAGAGTAATGGGGATTGGAAAAGAAAGATGCGTTATTCATCGATCCCGCAAGAGTCTGCGGTGACAGCATCGCCTCCAGGTGATCCGAGGTTGTCAGAGCATCGGGGCACGTGCCCCAACAGACTCCTCTGCACAGTGTGGCAGGAGAGGGAAGAGCCAGGCTGTAAGAGGGGTGGGATGAGGTCATAAAAAACAACAGAGCTTCGGATGAGGCAACGGTGCCGCCGTACCCGGATTGCCGTGTGCCGGGCCGGTCACCCTCGGGTCCATCCTGTGCTCCCCAGGGCTCAGTCACCAGGCGGCCACCCCTGTCCCCACCCATGACATATAGATATTTAAACACACACCCTCTCCCAGGGGCACTTAACTTCACAATATAGCTTCCAGAAGGGTGGCCACTTACAGAGAAGAAGAAAAGGAGGTTAAAAATTAAACTGCACTTCAGTTAGGGAAAACAAGCGGAAAGTCCCACGTGAACTGGGCACAACTGAGGATCCAACCCTGCCGCTGTTCTGATTACGAGCTGCAATTTCTGAGCGCAAGAATTCGCAGCTACCTCCTCCTGAAGCGACCTGCTGAGAACCAATCACTTGGTCACCTCATGCCCATTGAGGTGTTCTCTACTTCACGGGGGTAAGCATCAAGGTTTGCCTCTTTTCCTCCCGCAGGTGTCCTCGGCGTTACATTTCTTATACTCCATAGACCATCACTTCAGGTATGCAAATCATGTTAAATATTTCATTCATTAAATGGTTCAGGTTATTACTGAACTGTACCTTAAGCTGTTCAGAAAGTTCATTCTTCTTGCACTTACTCAGTAATATGAAATAACCAACTTAAATGAATATTTTACAGTTTGTGCTAGACAGAACATTTATTAAAAATTCTATCCCTTTCAGAGTTATTCTTTCAAGCAGGCTTAAGTGCGCTATGTGACTTAAATTATCAAGAGGGAGTGATTTTTTTATTTTTTTTTTTTAAGAAGTTTCACCCCCAGTATGGAAGAGCCCAACAACCTGCCCAGTACCGCAGCACAGCTCTGCTGGGACGGAGCAGCAGTTCAAAAGCTATTTTCAAAAAAGCCAAGGGAGAGGAGGAGAGCAGCAGAAGGATTTGAGAGCTTGTTTGTGCTCCTGTAACGCACAGATAGCTTTGCTGTTTGAAATGAAATAGCTCCCGCAATAGCCCATAACGTGCCACGAGCCCTTCGGGAGTTTAATAAGAGTGATCCGAAGTGACAGGGCTGCGACGCCCGGACGTAAGCGATGCGAGGCGGGGAAAGGAGCAATTACAGGGGCGGCTCCAGCTGCTTCCAGCTTCACTGAAAGCCAAGGCGGCAGCGTCCTCGCCAGCGATGACAAGGTCATTACTATTTCTAATTAAGGGAGCAGGTCTGGGCTGACACACCAGCAGTCTGGCAGCGCCCAGCCCCACGGACCACCCTGTAGATCATCTTCCTGTGTTAAGGCAGGATAAAACACCCTCTAACACGTGCCCAGAGGATGGGAACACCGGAGTCCCCCGCACCAGTGCCTCCTCCCACTGCATCTCCAGATGACTTTCCTGCTCGCATGCCATGGGTGGCTCCTGAGGAAGACCCACCAGGCTTCAACCTGATGGGTTTCCACCACTGCATGGCAGTCACATCTGTATGAACTTCCAGGCTTAGGAGAGATCTGGCCAGTTAAAGTTAACAGTTGCTGGAATGGTGGCATGGCCATCTAAGGAAGTCCCTGGCCAGTGACCCCAGAGAAGCGGCTCCCCCCAGGACAAGAGCATCCCCCGGGATGAAGGCTTACAGCCTTGGCCGAGAGCAGCAGCAGAGCAGGCACCCACGGTAACCACAACGTCTCATCAATCTCGCCTGGGAAAAGCCTTTCCATTTCCAATGGAAATATGCAAACCAGGCTCCACACTGTAAATCTTCCTTTCCGGTGCTAAGGAGATAAGTAGGACCTATTAACCTCCCATGTTATTTCCAACTTCATTATTGGAGCTGACACGATGAGAGCGCACGGTGACAGCTCTTTTTGGCAGAGTGCATGTAAATCGTTTTCTCAAAGGAAATTACTTCTCCAGGCTGAATGTTATTAATCTAAATTCTCCCTTAGTCAAATTGTTGCCCATAATAAATATGGAACAGGTTGCTACGCTCATCTCTGAGGGCATCCCAATCCAGCTGCAGGTCTCCTCCCTCATCTGAAACCTCTCGAGGAGCTGCTCAATGAGAGCATCCTTCATCCAAGGATGGAGATTGTCCACCCCGTCACCACCCTGCACTTGAGAGCACCACAGTTTCATCAGGAAAACATATATTCACGCTGCCAGCATGGAGTGCTCCAGCAGCAAGTCTGTGAGCTGGAGTAAGCCAGGGCATGGCGAGCCTGGGGAAGACACACAAAGCACATCCTTGACGTGCAATGTGACATGGTGGCCTTCCATGGCCAGCAGCTTCCATGGCTGCTGCATCATTTGTGCCAGCTTCAGTACCGTGAAAGCAGAAAAACTTTTAAGGTTTATGAGTTTATGCTCTTTCCCAGCAGACGTACACTGGCATCCTCCTCGTCCAACTAAAAAAACCCAGAGTTTAAGCAATACCAGATAAAAAAAAAAACCGTAAGACCCAGATCAAACCCCAGTGTGAACTCTGCCAAAGGTGCAGCTAGAAAACAGAAATTTCACATCTTAAATTCTTGGAGGAATTATAAATTAAGGGGAATTTCATTTGCACAGTATTCCTTCGCTTTATTGAGAACCAGCTTATTGCCAATAAAGATTTTCACTAAAAATACTCACAGAATACCTGGGTGTTTTCTCTCTCTTCATAAAAAGCACGCAATCCCTTCTGCCCAAACCTAGCGCAGCGCAGGGCGAGGGCACAGACCTCTGGCACACACCGAGGTACAGAGCGGATCAGAGCGTTATAAATCCAGCGGCACAGAAAGCCCTTCTCCTCATTTGTTAGCCAGCCAAGTGTGAAAATGTTAATGAAGGCAGCTGTAATAAGCTACAGGAATTTCACGATTGAGATTTCGTTCACGTCCGACAGCCCCTGCTCACGCGCAGCCCGTTGTGCATCAGCCCTTCCACCTAACAGCAGCCGTAATTGCCATGCACCATCCAGCCACCCTCACCCGGCGGCCCTGATGGGAGAAATTACTGTCATTCTATTAACTCCAACTTTTTATTACATGTATTCCTAAAAGAAAATAAATGCAGAGAGATTTTAAGTGTGTATCTACTGCCCTACACAAGTATTTTTTAACATAGCACGCTCACAAAGAGCGCCGAAGTCAGGTGACAGCATGGCACCTTCTTCTCTAGAAAAAAAAAAAATCTAAATTTTATAGTGGCTCGCAAAAGCCCTGACTCATGGGAAACCAGCATCATCCCGGTGTTCAGCAAAGGGCCTCTCAGGCTTGTCCGGGAGCGGAGCATGCCGGGTGCCCGACCGCAGAGGCCAGCGAGCTGCCGGTGCAGAGCAGCGTGCCACGAAGGTCACAGCACGGGGGACAACCCTCCCATTGGAAAAGCAGTGATTTTTCTTAAGTCTTCAGCTTGTCACCAAGATTCTCTTGATGCCCTTCCACACCCCCCACATCCCAGACCAGTTGCTGGTCACCTGGAAGCGGCGGGACTGTTGATTAGGGCTCACCATGGCAGAGTTGTGTTTTTAGGGGATGCGGCCGTGGGCGCATTCCTTCTGGCTCCTCACAGAGAAACTTGCTCTTGGGGATCCATTTCTGTATCCTAAGCCCTGGCAAAGGCAGCCCTGGGACCATGGGTGCTGGAAGCTTGGTGGTACTGTAGGAAGCAGGAGAGCACCAGCAACACCGAGCTGTCTGCCCTACACCATGGCCAGCAGGTGGGTTGGAGGCTGAAGGAAACCATCCTGCAGTTGGAGGCACCAGCAAGAGATGCTTCCACCCTTGGAGCAGGAGGCTTGAAACACCCCAGGCTCCTGCAGGAGCTCCCCAAAGTGACCCTGCGGCATCTTCCCATCCTTTTTTCCCCATCTGGTTTTGCACACGGCTTTTCCCATGAAGCCTGATCACTGCTGAGGTGTCGCTGGCTCTCAAACGTGTTATTGTCCAGCCAGGAGCGCCATGGAGGAGCAGGCGGGAGCTGCCGGCGGCTGCTGCAGGACGAGGATGCTGCCCCAGCACAACTCACAGCCAGAGCAGAAATGCTCCCGGCTGCGGCTGGGAGAGGAGCAGCCGCAGCGGCAACCGGCAGAAGACCCACATCTCACGTTGGCAGAAAAGCGAGGGCAAGAGAACGCACGATAAAACCAAGGCATGCTCACAAAAAAATTACTTCCCCACCACAGCCGTGTGATTTTTAATTTTCCTCTAATTTCAGGACTGCAGCACTGATATAAAAATCCCTATAAGTGTTTTAGGGAGATGGTAATGGTCCTATACTAAAATAATTCAACCAACACTATAATTTTAGTACCACTATCAAAATGAAATAATGACTGTTTACTATGTTACACCTTTCAAATGACCTTCATTTGAATACAAATTGTAGCTCGAAACTCTAAAAGCTGCTCCATTTCAGGAGGCAGCAAATTGAGGATGTTTACCCAGGGTTTACTCTGCCAGCAGATTCCACACAGGCTAAACGGTTTTGGGGGGGTTTTATCTTCCTTGGAAGCTGCTGGAGACTTGCTTAAAGGACCTGCCTGGACCAGACCAGGAGCCCAAGCACGGCAGAGCAACAATCCTTCACTCTGCTCCGAGCGCAGCGGGAATCACACCTTCCTCTTATCCGGAAATACTCGTCATCAGCGGCGAGACCCGCTTGCTCGCGTCTCCCTCGCCTGGATGATGGACGACGATTATTCTGTTAATAACTAAGCACCCAGCCCGAGAAGGGAAGGCAGACGGGTCTGATCTCAACCTCTGCCTGTGAAAACACCTTATTTTCCTTCTGTAAGGTTCAGCTCTGCCCGCCCATCATGGGCTCTCATAGTGGTTCTGGGGCCACCTCTCTCCGGAGGAGCTGGCCAGTGCCGGGGAGCCTCTCAGCACAGACCTGGGCAGACACCAGGGATTGCACAAGGAACAGAGACCCCAAACACATGGGTTTGTGCGGGTCTCACAGCTCAGCCCACGCAGCACGAGCCGGGTCTCCTGCTAGCAAGGTTTTGCAGAGACATTTCACTACAGAAGTTCCCCGATATTTACTCATCCACCTGAGGAACGCCAGCCTAGCACCAGCTATTGCTCTCTAATAATGAATTTTTGCCCTTTCATCAATGTCAGTTACAACAAGCTCTGAAAAAAAATCCCATTTGGTGCCAGGAATATAAAAGAATACATCGACACAACCAGCAATCAGCAAACCCGAGCAGCCACCTTGCTGCAAAGCAGCACAAGCTGTGAATGCCCAGTTCTTAGCCCCTCAAAGATCATTCCTAAGCGTGGAAGAAAAGTACTATTAAAAAAAATGAAGTTACTTTGTAAGGGGCCAGAAGTCGCGCTGCAAACTCCCCTCCCGATGGGCAACAATTCTGCGAGGATGCTCCTTCCTCGGCAGCTCGGGACACTCGCCTTTCCCGCCTCTCCCCAGCTCCCAAACAAGAAAACCACCCAAAAACCCCAACCTGAGAAGACCCATCAGGCCTCAGGCCGAGCGGCCGCGGTGCCTTCGGTGCCGTTCCCAACGCGAGTGCCACAAAGGGAAAACCCCCATGCTCTGAAAACGCAGAGTATCTGTAAACACTCCCACTCCTAAACACCTACATGTAATTACTCACAACAAGTGAGGAGGAGGAAGAAAAACCCACTTTTTGTTTTTAATTCTCTTCCCTGCACATAGAAGCTATTGCAAGGGAAGCTCAGGCCAAATGACGTTTCTGGAGGGTGGCCACAGCAGTGCAGAGGGAGGGAGCCCAAGCAAGGGGAACGGTCTGTTTGGCAGCAGCCCCATTTTGGGGTGGAACAAAGGGGAATCCCCTCTGTGTAGGATGATGTCTGCCTTTGCGCAGAGCCCCGTCCACAGCGGGTACAGCCCCTTTTGGGGAGCAGCCTTCCCTAGGCAAGAGCAAAGCCAGCAACGGATGCTCCTGCTGCAGATCCTGAACCAACGCCAGTATCCTTCATGGTGACATTGTGGAGAAACAAACGAGGTTTAAACACTAGGTGTTGTATAAAACATCTGAAAACAAGACAAATTAGTCATTAAAAATTAATTTTGGAAAATTACAGTCTTGTTAATAGACGCCGTTATGGCTTTGCATGTTCCCTTTCAGGCAGGAGGGAGGACAGGGATTTAAAACACATCTTATTGTATTTCATCAAAAACTGAAGAGATGGAGACGAATGTCTTCAGAAGCTGGCATCCCTGCATCGCTCAAATTCACAGCCCGAGTATATTTGCATTTGCAATTTGCACTCACAAGGCAGAAAAGCCATTGTCTTGAGTGACTCTCCCACCTTCTCACAAGCTGCCTCCCCGTCCCTCCAGCTCGTGGCGTTGCACCACGGTCTGACGTCACTCCCCAGGATTTCTGGGGAGTCGGGGTCTGGCACTGTAGGGTCTCCAGGGCCAGCTCCTCCCAGCTCTGCTCCACGGGGAGCTCTCAGCTGGTCCCGATATGACGTGGGAGAGGCAAAGGAAATTCATCGCTGCCTGCCTGAACACTATTGGCGGGCAACAGCTGGAAACATTCCCCAAAACGCCGTGAAACCCTGGGAGCTCTTGGCACATTTAACAGCAAATGGCAGCGCCCGATCCCCAGAAGATGGGAAGGTGCCTTCTCACCTTCCTTGATCCCCGCTGCAAGGCAAGAAATCTATCATGATATGGTGGGAGTGAGGAGCAGACCCGTGCCTTATGTGCAGCCAGGCAGGGACCGCTTCTCCCGAGAGCATCTGCCTGTTGTGCTCAGCCCCCCAGTCTGCAGGCGAGGGGGCTGGGTCATCCCCCCGCACCACATCCAGGTGCCGGGAGCACGGCCTCGTTGGGCAAGGGGAGAGAGAACGAGCCGGTGCCAGACGGTGTGACCAGGGGTGTCTGCAACCTTGGACCAAAACCCCCACCACAGAACCACCCGCGGGATGCTCCTATGTTATTTTCACGCTCTCTACAGTGAGGACTACTCCAAAATACTCAAGGTCAAGAGACCAGCATGGTTTGAGGCAATCTGCGCCTCTTAAAACAGTGACAAATATGTTATTTAATTTTAATGAGCTTTTTTGCATCTCCAATCTAATTACTGCATTATCAAGTACTGCTCCGAACTGCAGGTGGCTTCTCATTACTCGGGGTAAGGCTGTCACAAGCATTTTTCATGAATACTAAAACCCGCTTCACTTCACCACTCGCTCTGACAGCCCCCAGCCCAGCCCGGGGCTCGCAGGACGGCGATCCCGGCACCCAGCCCCGGGCCCTCAGCACCCGGACTCTGGAGAAGTGCGAGCATTAATGCCACATGCTTTGAAAACTTCTTAAAAGCTCCCCCCTGTTCTGAGCCAATTGCCACACTTTTGAATTCGGGTTTTATTGGGGTTAATGGAGAGCAGCACCCATCCACCACAGCCCCACACACCTGCCCGGCTCCTCCAGCCAAAACCCCGGGGAAACCCCGTGTCCACCAAAAAAGTGGGGGTTTTGGTACACAGCATGCTTCTGCCAGATGAAATCTCCCCCCAGAGCAAACATCTCCCTGTCCCACACGCAAAAGTGAGGACACCCTGTGAAAGGCCCTTTAAGGAAACTTCTACCGGCCACTTCTCATACTTGCTTTCAACTTAGTACTTTTAAAAATACTCACTAAAAGCAAATAAAGTGCTCCAATGTCAAAAGTGTTTTGGCAACACCAAAATATTTCAGTTTTCCTTCTCAAGCTTTGTGAAAAACCGCATTTTCCTGATGGTTTCTAGCAGGTTCCTTTGATCGCCTCTGCTTACCAGCTATTGTTTCCTCCATGTGCTACAAAGCTGCTGGAGTTCACATTCAAAAAGCTCCTGCCTAGACTGCTGTTCAGAAGCCACCAAAAATCAGATGTTTTAATACTCCCAAGAAACCTTTTTTCCCTGAGCAGTTTGGTGAATGCAGGGAAGTGATTCCGAAGCCCCAAGAGCAACTTCTCCTCTCACAAAGCACACAAAGGCACGGAGGACACCGACCCTCAAGCAAGCCCCAATCCCCAGCCCTCAGGAGCAGCCCCTGGCCCTACCGAGCCCCGGGGAAGCAAAGACAAGGAGCAGGAGGCCAGAGGATGGCGGATCCCTTCCCCAGGAGCTCCCTCTCAAACACCCCTGTTAAAACTCGGATTTGGTGGTGGTTTTCTGAAGGGCTTTGTGGAAAGCACCATGGGCCGCGGCCAGCAGCAGGGAACCACACACCCACCCGCACGTGTGACGTGCTCCTACGTGACCAGTAATGGAAAACTGCATTTTCTACCTCGGAAATTTCCACAGACACGACGGTGCTGCTACCACAGCACAGCATCAATCCTGACGTGGGCACCGACCGTGACCAGCAGCCCACGGCAGAGCCTGCGGCCCCGCAGCGCCCAGCTCGCCCTCCAGATTGCCTTTTTTTGCCCCAAAACAGCAGGCCTGCCCAAGCAGGAGCACTCACCGGCATCCAGGGAGCCGCGGGGCGATGGCAGGGGGACAAGGGGTGCCCGGCACCACCGAGCCCTGCAGCACAGGGAGGCTTCGGCAAAGCGAGCTCAGGCCGGGGCGGGCGCCGGGCCCGTCCCGCTCCCCAGCGGCCTCGTCAGCGCCCGTTGGTGGCACCTGGGAGAGGCGCGGGCAGGGCCGGCCCGGGGCAGCCGCAGCAGCACCTGGACACCGGCCAGGCACGGATGGACGTGCACAGGGACAGACAGAGAGAACCTTGCACCCGTGGCACACGCCACAGCTCCCCAGGGCTGCGCGGGGCTTCGTGTCACGCAGAGGAAGCGAACGCTGGAGGAACTGTCACCAGGAGCCGAGCCTTCCCCGCGTCGCTGCTGCAGGAACACGGTTTTTGTCTCCCCTGACCTTGCAGCAAACTGCGGTCGCCTTTGAGACGGTCCCCCCCCAGCTGAAGCCAATCACTGCCGCATGGACACTTCGCTGTCTGCGCCGGGGCGCGGCAATGGGAGCCCCACCAGCGCAGCGTGACGGCGAGGCCCAGGACAGGGAGGTCCGCCAGCCCCGCACCTGCCCAGCGCCCCGGGGAATTGCTGACGGGGCTCGGAGTTTCCTGGCGCAGCGGGAAGGGGCTGGGAAGCGCAGCGGGAAGGGGCTGGGAAGCGCAGCGGGCGAGGCGATGCGCGCACCGCAGAGCTGCGTTGGCTCAGCTGCGCCTCGTCGGAGCTCCCTGCTCCCCCCGGCCGGCTCACCCGCCGAGAGCTTCTCCAGATAAGCACGTTGACTTTAAAACAGAGAGCGTGCCAGCAGCTGCAGCACCAAGACCGGAGCAGACAGAGATGTGGCGCTGAATGATAATTAAATACATTTTCATCATCTGTCATTTTTTACTGCAGGTGCCGGTGTAATAAATCCGAGCTTGACTCTTTTGTCAGCTGGCAGCAAACACATTTTAACGCCAAATCCCAGGGGATGAATTCAGAGTCGCTTGGCCTTGCACAGGGGAGGAGCTGCCTCTAACATGCCAAGTGGGTAACTTGTACCTGATTGCTTTCATAATACTTCTATTATTTTGGTGGTACATGTGCCTGGTGCGGTGTTCCAGCCCGCTCCCGTGGGCCGCAGGGAACACAGACCCCTCCAGCGACGTTCCCCACCGCCCTGCTCTCCTCGGCCCCCGGCACCTTCCCGGCACCTTGGTGCACTTGTGACCAATTAGAGGTATTGGCATTTGAGTCAAAGAGGAAACAAAGCCACGTGAAAGAGGCAAGCAGAATTTGCAAATTAACTTACTTAGAACGACCGCAACTGAGAAAAGAAACATGGAAGTTAAAACACTGTAAATCCAACTTCGTAAATCCAGGGCACAGTGAAGGAGCCGCTCCGATTCCCTGTGGATGGATGCAAACCTCTCAGAATTCATCTTGTGGAGAACAGCAAGTTCTTTGATGGAGACGCTGCTGGGACTCCCCGCGTGGCATCTTTCCCAGAGGCACCCGCCTGTCATGCCACGCCAGCCCGCAAGCGGCCTGACACTGCTGACCTCGGTCCAAATCCAGGGTGGAAGTGAGATATGGCATGTCCAGCCCTGCCTCCCTTGGCAGTAACAAAAAGCTGGCAAAGAAAGACGTTTCCAAACTTTTCCCCCAGTTCCCTATAATGAACAAAATCATCGAGGATAAGAGAAGCAGGTACTAGTGTCTGTGTGGACTGGGGTGGGAAATGAAGCCAGGGCAGAGGCTGCAGCTCCTCGCAGGACATAGTCACCGCAATGGGCTATTTGCTATTTTGGGGCTTTTTCCAGAGCACTGAAACGTTAGCTGCAGTGAGTCGAAACCGTGGTGGTCCTCCCGATGTAGCTGACAAAGCGGGGCTTTTCTTTTTTCTATTATTGGCAAAAACACTGCAGACAACTTGTTCAGTGGCCTCTACTGGGACAAAATGTCTGGTTTGTTGCTACCTTCCCCCTTTCCCAGACTTAACAAGGACTTTCCATAGGTATTAAAAAACAGGCGGCCCGTTCTCATCCCATTGCCAGCAGCACAGGGACCCCAGCCTGGGCAGCGGGCAGCTGCAGAGCTCCGCAAGAGCAGCGGAGACAGGAGATGTTAACACCAAAACATGGACTCCCTGCAAGCCCTGCACGAGCCAGAAAAAAGCTCCCTTTTCTCCCCAGGAAGAAAAACGTGGTAACAAATTCCTATGAAAAACAGTCAAATCTGGCAATCTCCTGCGCAGCAAATCATTAGAAAAGTTGAAATACCGAGTGTGCATTTTTCCAAATGAAGCATTTAATCCCAATATCCACTCTCACAAGTAGTAAACTATTTTTTTTTTTAAAGCAGATTTATTATTTTGCCACAAGCTCCTTCTCTTTGGCTCCCACGTGCAGTCCAGCCGATGCACAGGTCAGGTACAAATCCAGGGGGATGCTCCTGACTCCCAGCTGCTCAGTCCCCAGCAAGGATCGCCAGCTCGGGCACAGGGCACAATCCACGAGCTCAGGCTGGGAGAGCGCGGAGCACGAGGGGAGAAGCCAGAACACCGGTGGAGAATCGTCCTCCTGGTCTGCCCCGCCGACGCAGGGTCACTCGGTGTGCCGAGGACGGGGCCTTGCCGGATGCACCCAGCTATTTATAACACCAGCACTTACATAATTAGAGCCTGACAACTTACACCATGAGCCTGAAAATTAGAGCACTTTATTTATCTGCACAAACCTATATTAACGGAGTTATCCTTAAGATGGTAGAAACGGTGTTTATGAAGTATCTGTCGGCGTCTCTGAATCCAGCTGCCCTGAACAGCATCTTCCTCCCAACAGCACCGGCTGGTCGGGAACGTGCAGGTAAAGCCTCAGCAGCGCTCTCGGTCTTCCGGGACTTACTGTGCTCTCAGCCTGAAAAAAATCCCTGCTTTTATTTGAGGCAGATCATGTATCTGAAGGGATAAATGGCTGCTGTCCCTGCCCTCGCCACCAACGCGGGCACGGGAGGCTGCTTTTGCAGCTCATGCTGTTTCTTTCCACATTTGCTCTGTGCTTCCCCTCCTTGATGAATTCTGAATTTGGCCTGTTACTTTGCCAGCAGTATTTGTGTCCTGGAGCCATAAATGCCTTTTTAAAAAAAGAAAATTAAAATAAATAAACCAAGTGGCGACAGAAGAGTGGAAACCTCCTCTGCTGTAACAAGAGCCAAATCTGACGCTAGCCCGCTTTTCAGTTTTCTGAGCAAGGGCAATCCTCATGTCCTAGAGCAGCAGCGACTACGACACCATCCGAATACAGAGTCTCCAAACACGAACCTCCAGAGAAGCTGTGATTAAACTCGCAGGCAGTCATCACAAACAATTTACAGCACACTTACAGATCCTTCCCTGCTCCTCCTTGGGAAACTGTCCCAAGACAGGGTTCTCGCTGCTCTCCCCACCACACTCCTACAAACCCATCACCCAGCCAGCTCACAGACGGTTACTGGCTTCTCCTGGCACCAGCTCCAGCTCAGGGCAGGTGAGCACCGGGCACTTCCACACAGGAATCACCGCCGACACCCCAGCTCTTGGAGAGGCAAACCAGCCTCTTTTTGCCTCTTCCAACCTGTGCCCCTGGGCTTCTGCTTCTTCCCGCTCCAGCTGCACAGCCACAAGGACACACGGGTGCACAATTCCCACCCGGACCGTGCCGCAAGGACACACACGGGTGCGCAATTCCCACCCGGATCGTGTCACAAGGACAGACACGGGTGTGCAATTCCCACCCGGACTGTGCCGCAAGGACACACGGGTGCACAATTCCCGCATGGACCGTGCCGCTGCTCCAAACATCTCTCGGACGGCCGATAACGCTGGGTTTAAACAAAGGCACGTTTTCATTCCATTATAAGCATTCCCATGGATTAAAGATTTGGATGCCACAGCAGAGCAAGTTAAACATTTACTTTCTATTAAAACATCTAAATGAGAAGATTAAAACCTGTTTTACATTTAACAGAAAGGCAAAGTCAAACCAGCACAGGAGCAGCTTAGTGGGTACTTAAAGCCAAGGGTTCTGATGCTGAGAGGTAATCAATTTATGGAGGGAGGGATTTCTTAAAACTCCTCAGAAAGAGGAAAAAGCCCACACATACATTTGAAAAAACCCTTCCATTATCCCTCCCAAAGAACACCGCCTCCCCGAGCCTTTCTGCTGCTAAGGCTAATGGGCTTGCTGCAGCAGACAGCTCTTGCCCCAGATTTCCCTGTAAAATATTTTCACAGCTTATTAGTCTATTTAGCACATTGTGTGCCTAAGCTCCTTTGTTTATTTTTCATTTGAGATGGCAGGAGGAGAAGATCCCATAGAATACGTAAGGGTCTTACTGACTGTGTTTGAAGTAACAGCACTTGGAGGTCACAGGGGCGATGCGCAGGACACAGCTGATTGCTTTTGGAATTTATGCTCTAATTTTCTACCATCCAAACAGACTCTGCTTGGTAACCAAAACCCACCAAAACTGTGGCTGGTTCCTGGCTAACGCCGGGCCAATATTCCTCCGGGAAGCAGAAAGTCTCGCTTTACAAAGCCAAAATCTGGTTATTTGCAAGAACCTGCAGATAAGAGGTGGGCTTGGTTTCAGCGCACTGGTGACGAGGCAAAGCTCCAGCGCTGCTGCCGGGCACCCAACACGGTGTTTATTAGGTCAGCTTCGTGATGACCCGTCCCATCAGAAGATTTAAGTGACGTGATTTAAGATGAGTGCCAACCACGCAGGGTAACACGAGGTGCCCTCTCTGCTGAGCAGCCTCCATCCAACATCTGAGAGCTAAGACCTGGCTTGGAGCGAGCACACGCAGCGACGCCAGCCCAGTGAGCAGCAAACCCCTCGGGACGCGCCCATGGATCCCTGTGGCCGAGTTTAAGAGTGACAGACTCTTGTTTAAAAAAAAAAAGCCACAGTAATGCAGCTCTATCAGTTTATCTCACTGCCATTAAAAGAATCAGAGCCCCCATATGCTGTGTAATAGAATTAGATTTAATCCCCCCACGTGTTTAGAGGTCAACCCAAAGACAAGTCTCTACTTTAGTTATAATCCTCTGGTTTAAAGTTTACTATAAAAAAGAAGCGAACAGCAACAGAAGGAAGCGGGGTGGGGGGCAGAGGGAAGCGCGAGAGGAGCGAGACCAGCCCGCAGCTCCCCTGGGGTGGGGGAGTTCTGTCTTTTAAATGACCATCCTCCGTTTCTGTGTGAAGCAGCTCCCCAGCTGAAGAAAGCTGTCTGCCTGGCCTTGGCAAATAGAAGTATTTTGGCACCAGTCTGTGCTATGCAGAAGGCTATGATACAAACCTCTTATCTAAAATATTTGAAAGAAAACTTCCACAGCTAAGAACTAACGTTCTCTGTTGTTTTTCATTAGCCTTCCTGATCACGCTGAATGAAACAGTCTGATTTACAAAGCACTTTAGGGCAGAACTTAGAGGTTCTACTTGCAACCAAATGGGTTTTGCAGCTTATATGGACCATGCAGATGGGACAGCAGACAAGCGGCTCCCGGGCTTGCTGCTGAGAAGCCACACGACCGGCCGCCCATGGATGACACCGTTGTGAAGGGTCCCTGCACCTGCCGTAAGCGAGAGGACAGCAGCAGCCCTGGGACACTTCACCGGCTACTGCTCGCTTGACCCCGAGGCGCACGAGCGCGTTGGCTTCCGGCGGGCATCGCTCGTGGCCCGGGCACCTTCCAGCGGGAGCCCAGTGGTGTGGGCAGCGAGGGTGCTGCCAGCACCAGCCTCTGCCCGCGTCCTGCCAGGGGCTGATCCGTGCGCTGCCCTCGCTGGCACCACGCAGCTTTGGCTTCCCTCGAATTGCAGCTTCCTCAAAACTCGCATCTTCCCTGCAAAATCTGCACATTAAATGCCTTCACAGCACCCTCCTGTGGGGATTCCGCGTCCGTACAGAGACGGGGGCAGCTAGAAATGGGGCACGCGAAGGAAGTCATCCTCATCATCCTCGTCCTCCTCCTCCTCCTCTGGCGAGGACCGGCAGCACGAGCCGCCGTTGCCTTTGCTGTGCCAGGCTGTCCTCCGGCACATGTCCCGGCTGCGAGCCGGGCTGGGGGCATGGGGCGATGCCGGATGCGCCGTGGTCACCAGCACAACCCAGTACAGCCCAGTGAGGGAATGGGAGCACAGGCCATGGCCTGTGGCGCTCCCGGCACCGCAGCGATCTCATCTCGGCACACGTGGCATGGAACCATCCAACGTTTTTGTAACCTAACAATTCACAAAGCCAAGGAATGACGGGCAATTAGAAAAAAATAATAATGGTTCCAGCAGATTTTCCTGCAGCAACCACCGACAAATAAAAGCGTCACCTCGACGGTTTGAGCGGGGTTTGCGATCGCTGCCCGAACAGGGCGTGTTAGTCTTGCGAAACCCGCTCTCAAAAGCAGAGAAATCTCCATTTAGCAGCACCTTATTTTGGAATCACTTACGCTGTAACACTTTTGTTTTTGCGGTGATGCTACATTTTAATTCAGATACTTGAAAGCGTTTTTATCATAAGCTAGAGCGGCTTTATGTAACACTTTGCCACCAGGATGAAAGCCAGACCGCTCGCTAATTTCTAAGAGGAGGAAGGCTTGAGAGAGTTTATAATTATTACATTACTGAACATTTACATTAAAAAAAAAAGTTTGTATGTTGCTTACACCGTTGATTTCCAGCACTCAGAGTGGTACTGAGACAGGAATCCCAGACATCCCGCACCTTCCCACTTTTTGCAAGAACACTGTAAAATCAGAGCTGAATCAATCTCGAATCTGATTTATTGATTATCCGTTAGGTTACAAAGTCCTTTGATGTGCCTCCCCACGCAAGACTCGCAGGGTGCACCGACCAGTTCACCTGTGGCACGTGCGGTAACAACATTTATATGGCACCATTCGCTTTCAGAGCATCTCACACCAAATTAATTGATCGTAAGAGATGATGCTTCCATAGGAAAGAACCAACCATTCTGCTTCCCAAATCAACAGACTTTCTAAAACAATCTAACATGAATATTAGGTGAAGTGCACAGACACACCTACAGACAATACCTGATATTTCAGATGCTCTGAGGCGAGGTAAGAGTCATTGTGGGATGGATAATGCCTCACAGATTTTTTCCTCCACCTCACAAGGCAAGCTCTTGCCGCATCCTTACTACTTGGGAATGACGGTTTTCACTCGTCTGGAATCGCTCACACCCGGAGCCTGGACTCTGCCATGAAAGAAAGAGGCTGATTATGGAGCCGAGAGCAGAACTACAGAGCACACGGTGCCCGCTTGCCCTGGCTGGCCGCAGGCAGATGCTGGAGGGCTCCAGGAGTGCCCAGCCGCTGGCCCGGCACCGGCAGCTCCGGTCGCGGGGCGTGCAACGGGAAAAGCAGAGTCTGGGAGGTGGGTAAGCAGTGGGCAGCCCCCCGCACGCTGCACGGGACTGCCTACGCCAGCACACCTTCACCACAGCCCCGCCGGCTCGGGTCCTGGCACAGAGCACGCACTGCCAGGCAGGACCGCAGCTCGCGACAATGCAGATGTGTGCACAGCTGGAGAGCAGTAAAGAAATACAAGTTTGGTGGATTTTCAGTTATGATTTTAAAAGTTTTCAACCCAGAAGACCTGGAAAAAACCTGTACTTGGAACCATCCTTCTTCCTTAGCTGTGCCCAAACAGTAACATGGTGGTAAAGATGGGCTTTGCATTGCCAACAACTGAAATACTGTGAGGACGCGACACACTCCGGACTGATGTCAACACGTAGAGTCAGTCAGAAATAACGTGTCAGAGATGAGCATCTAGTTTAGAAAATCCAAGTGCAAAGCCGCAATTAAAAATTGCTTTTCCATTACCGGAAAACCTTTTCATATTATCATACTGGGCAGTAACTAAACTCTCCTCTTGAAAGTTAAAAATTCACTCCAGTTGTGAACCTGTGAGAAAGGAGGAGCTGCTCAGCACGTCACCTCCAGCTCGCTACCAAAGTCTGAGATCTATGGCTGCTCTTCCAAGGCAAAGAAAGTCTGGGAGTAATGGCAAGAGGGTGTGTGGAGATGATGGCAGAAACCCATCCAGCAGAACCCAGAAAGGCAGAGCAAGATGTGGCAGAAGAAAGTGGGCAGGAACTGCAGCAAGACAAACCAAGAACACAATTTTTGTTGTTACTGTGGCATGAAATGTGTGCCCAGGGAAGGCTTCTATTGGGCAGGAGCCTCTCCTCGTTAATGGATTCAAGACATGACTCATTATTACTACCATCAGAAACTACCGCACCATGTGGGCAGCACCAGCGGTGTTTTCTGGATGAGAACATTCCATTTCTACCTCACAGACCACCAATCCTTCCTCCACTCCCCAGCCCTGCTTAGTGGATAGTGGACCTATTCCCAGCTACAAAGAAAACGTGTCCTAAATAAATGGAGAAGAGAAAGGCAAACAAAACGTTTGATAATGAAGTCTTGCAAGCTGTGGTCTTTTACAGGTGGGAAACAATCTCCTTGGCTGAAGGGACACCTTTCCTGGGATCAAGGTCAGACCCTCCAGAGGAACTGAGGCCACAGGGTAGCACATGGACTGGCCCCAGCCCAACCAGTGTCCCAAAGGGCACTGCTCCCAATCTTCCTCGTACGCGTCTCCAGGAGGAAAAGCGAATGCGAGAGCACAAACCCTTGTTATCAAATCAGGCGTGGCTCCAACTACTGAGTTAGTAATTCCTGCCACCCTGCTAAGTCCAAGAGGACCAAAGATGGGAGGTTAATAGACTGACGGGGTGAGAACGCAGCAGAGCTTCTCAGCGGGAATTTACATTTGAGAGCTGCGGCACCTTCCCCTTCCAGGTCCCCTGCAAAGACTGGAGGATGGCAAGTTGTGGTATTTGTTTCATACGTTCATCACAACAGGAACATCACCCACATCTAGACTAGGTCCAAGTAATAATCACTGTAATTAGCACTTCATTCATATAATTACCAGCAGACCCCATAACATTCTACAATGGAGGTAATTACCCATATTTTACAGCTGAGGAAACAGATACAGTGCAGGTGAATAACTTAAAAGAACTCATCAGTAAATCTGTGGCACAGCCAGAGACTGCAATTATCCTTATTCCCAGCCAAGGCTCTCCCCAATAATCCAGGCTGAATTCACTTCTGTCTTGTGGGAAGGAATCCAGAGAAAACAAACACAAACTGGACTTTCCAATGTCTAGAAGGGCTGAAAAGCAGACAAGCCAAACCTGAAGGAGACATAAAAACACATTTTTATCACCGAACATTTTCTCACCCGAGGTCTGCAGCTAAGAGCGAAGGGAAGACAGAGGCCCCAGCTCCAGCACACACAAAGCCAAACGCGGGGTTTCCATCGCTACAGGAGATCTACTCTGTAAGCAGAGTCAAAGCAGAAGCACAAGCCCGAGCCGACGGCGCCGGCTTACCCCTTCAGCCAAAGACCTTAATGCACTTGGAGAATTTAAAGATTAAAGCAACAGCAGCAATTAAATTATTTAAGGACTTTGCAAAACAATATCCACGCAGAGCGGCAAGCGGGGCGAGAAGCTGGGAAATCCAGCCCAGCCCCGGGGGAGGAGGAACTCCCCACAGAGCCGGCTGCAGGGCAGCAGTGCTCCCGCACGGCTGGAGCTGCTCGGGCTTTCCTCCGAAAGCGAGAATTCCCCCTCCCCTCCAAGCACCAGGATTCTCACCTAGGAGCCCTAAAACTCATCCGCAGGGGATGGCTGCCTGTTTGTTACGGTTACAGCGCACAGACGCATCCTATACAGAAATCTGGGTTTGCTCGGATTGGGGGGGAAAAAAAAAAAATATCTGTCCTGTGTAAGCTTTGTCATCCTGCATGTTTGAAGGAGTTTTACTATTAATAGAAAAAAACAATGTTTGCTTGTGTTGACCGACACATCTGTTTTTCAGAGCAGTCCAGACTGCAGTGAGCGATCTGTCTGCTGCCCGTGTCTGTTCATTAAACGACCAGCACATGCAGAGGGTGGATACACAAGTGTGTCTATTAGGCTGAATAAAGCAGATTAGTTAATCCGACCCCGGCTGCATTACCTGAACTGCGAGACATGCAATGTTCTAAATCTAGTAAATGTGCCAAGGATTCCATCTCAGCCATTTAGCCCTGTGTTAAGGTTAGCATGTAAAAGCACCCAGCAGTAGAACATTCTGCACACATCTCAGAATTAAGACTTGTTTCAGGAGTGGATGTTATCAGCATTCTGGCTTTGAATAACAGAAAAACCGCGTAAGCAGCAACAAATCGCTCAACAGACTATTCTCTTAATATTTAAATAGACAAGTGTTTTGCTTTGCCAACACTTTGCAGCATTTGTGTAGCTCTTTGATTAAGTGTTTGAAGAAAACATGTATTTTGGTTTCTGTTCAGTAAAAAACAAGCTCAGTGAAATGAATGAAGTTCCGTCATCTCTTGCCATAAAATGGACAGTTGCTGCTGGGGCATCTCCTGTCTGCACCCAGGAGCACCACAGCAGGAACTCCCAGACAGGCTTTAAGCTCGGGTAAATGCCAATGCTACTTGCAAAGCTGCATTTCTTGTGAGTATTCACTGTTGTTTATACAGGAAACTGAGAAAAACTACCCTCCTTTCCAAGGGCTCCATCTCCTCTGTCCTCAGCAGCTCTAGTGTCCTGGAAGCCTGTGCAATCTCTAAACAGGCATAATCCATATTAATTATTCTGATTTCTGTGAATAACCATCTGTGGCTAACGGAATGCTTGGAAAGATCATTAAAAACACCACGTGCATCATCCTGTGTCACCCAAACGTCGGGAGGGAGGCACCCAACTACCTCCATCGCTAAGAGCGCTTACCTTATGAAAAGAAGGCAGGACGGACATGGCAAAAATATCTCCTGAACCAAGAAATTCTAGCTGTCTTTTAACCTCATGTGGGATTACACTATTGACTCCAATTCTCAGCATCAAACGTTTTTATTCCATTGGTTTTTTTCCTTGCTATATTTGTTCTAGCAGGAGGCAGCTGAAAGCCAGCCCTCTGTGCAGAGAAGGGAGATTCCCTTTGGTTTCCAGATGTCTAAATAAAGGTTTTTTTAAAATTGCTTTCCTAGAAAGTCAAGGCATTCACATCTAACTGCTGCTGATATAAAATATGTTACAAGGAGGAGAAAAATAGTCTTCAGGGAGTTTTCTTGGACAAAAAAAAATTTCTTTTTCCCCACAGTTTTACAAACCCTGTTCTGAAGACTGGAGAAATAGCTGGAGATGATTCTGGAGGATCATACTTCTCGGGCTGACAGGCAGCATTAAAACCAGAGTAAAAGCCAATCCCAGCTATCCAAAACACACTCGGTGTAGGAGCAGCAGCCTTGCACACCAGACCTGTTAACTCTAGGCCTAGAGAAACTATTTCAGCTACAATTTGGAACAGGAGGTGAAAAGGCAAAAGCCACCTGCACACTTCAAACGCTGATGGAGGCTGTGGCTGTCCATCTCTGCTCCTAACCACTCGGTCAAGGACACACGTACAGCAACACAGAGGAGACACTGGTGAGCAGAACGTTGTGAATGCTGGGTCTGACTGACACGTTACTGGTGACTCTGCAAACACAGTGAAGGACAGCTTAAAAACCAAGATCTGGCTGTTTAAGCACAAAGGTTGGTGCTGGAAATACCATCTTCTCAAGCACGGATGCTGAGGATAACCAGAAGATGCTTCCTGAAGCAGCCTCTGGTGATGACGGTGCATCCCCCTGCTCAGGGGTCAGCCCTGTGGGACTCCGGGGTAAACGAGGCAGCTGGGGCTCAGTCCCGGGGGCAGCAGCCCCCCAGCAAATGCTGCAGCCGGGCTGGCTCCAGCCTCTGATCACCAGGGACAATAATCGACCGAAGGGTTTTCAGGTGGGCTTCGGGCTCCTCCAAAACAGGCCAGCACAGGCAGTGGCAAGGCAAGGTTGGTGGAGTTGACCTGTAATATGTGAACAGCTCACTACAATTTTAATCTGTACTTCTAATGAATGATATAAAGTTTTATAAGCATCAACAAGGCTCAGAGAAGACCTAAATCCATTTCAGTGCTCATTTAGCAGCTTCATCTGTGTGCAATTAAAACTTCAGCATTAGATGTTAGAGAATAAAATAATGAGACACTTAAAAAATAATCTGTACTTCAGTGGGCCGTGCTCAGTGGATTTCATACGATCATTTACAAGATAAAACTAGAGTCTGGCTAAAACCTGTCTTATATGCTGGTATCCTTTCCATAGAAAAATGGAGAAACAGAAACTCTGGGGGCTTTACTATCCCATGGACACACAACACTGGTTCTTTGAGCACATCCGTGCTTAAGGCACATCTCAAAGCATTGATAACTTTCCTTTTGGCTTCAGTGATAATGTAAAAATAAATGTAAATTGAGTTTCAGCTGAGGTTTTCATTTTGGTCTAAAGCCTAATCTCTTATTAAAATAGCTATCAGTTTTAAGCTGATGGTTAGGAAAAGTTATCTTCAGGACAGGGAACAAAATTTTAACAATAAAGTGTTTTTCTTATTCATAAGAGTATCTTAAATGCTCCCATGATTACGTTGAGCTATCGAAATGTGACTGGAGGGGACATGGGGGGATGGATGGGGATGGACACACCAGCTTATGTTTTACTGACCAAGAGGACTGCAGAAAAATGTAAATTAAAACCAAAGATGTACAGAAATATCAAAACAAATTAGAGTAAGTACTGGGAGAACATAGGTCAAAAAAGGTAATGTACTGTACAAGAAACATACACACAGTGAAACTTAAAACAAGCAAAAACCAATGAAAATGACATACTTTATTTTAACAACTGAAATAGTTTTTATTCAAGAAAAGCCAATATTACATATCCTCACAGAAAAAAAAAAAAAAGGACATTTGGGGAGGTCAAAGAACACTACAGTTTAAAATGATGAAATGTTACAGCTTGCACACCAAACTTAAAAATGAAATGAAATTTAAAAAATGAAATGGTTACCAAAGTAATGCAGGTCAAGGGATCAAAGGTGAAGGGTCACACATTATTAAAAAGAAATCCAAAAGGGCGTCTGCATCAAGATCTCTGCAAAACAAAGGAGCTTCAGTGAGTAAAACCAGTTCCTCCCGCGGATCCCATCACAGCTCCCACTGCACACAGCCCGCGGCAGCGCCCGNGCACGCAGAGCCGATCCCAGCTCCCGCACATGCGGTTTGTTGGGTTTTGTTCAAACCTCCCTGGAGAGTGGCTTCTACAAGCCTTTCCTTCCACCTCCATGTTGGGGCACTGGTCTCCTCTGAGGCAGAAAAGGTCCCTTCCAACCCCAAACGCCATATGACTCTGTGAAAATGTGCTGTCAGAGCTGGGGACGAGCCCAGCCTGGCTCCGGTGCCTGCGCTGCGTGGCACAAAGCTGCCGCCCTCACCTTTGGTAGAGCCACGGCTGTTGGGTGAGGACACCAGGGGCTGGCAATGCCGCTTTGAGATCGCCTGTTCCCAGGTAAGTACTACGTGCTCTTTTTCAAGAGTTTGCTTTATTCATTGTAACTGTGGAAATCTAGTAATTATTGACACACGCACACTGAACTCCTAACATCGCAACGCACTGGTTTAAGGCTACAATAAAAAAGTAATTCAGATGTGGTTACCAAGACAAAGGCCTCTCCTCCTGGAATTTCAATTACATAGCAGCTATAAAAACCCTTTGGTACCCGCTTCCAAGCAAGATGCAGTCAATTATCTGTACTAAATTTATGCAGAGAGTAATATTTACACCAGATAACATTAGGAGAAAGACACACACCAAGGGCATTACAGCCCCTTCCACTCCAGCGTCTCTCCCCCTGCCTGGGGAGGTCTTAGGTTTGGGGAGTCTTTCACCTAGACCAAAACATCCCCATGCTTGAAGCCAAGAAACAAACCCACCCCACAAGACCATGTCTTTGTAAGGCAAAGAGAATCACCATATTCCAAGCCGAAGTGTAGCGCAAGGATCTAATTTCCCTGTACGTTTCTCCAGAGAACACATCACACCTTGCTGCATCACTTCTGCTCTACGGGTCTCATGGTCAAGAACCCGCTGGAGAAAGCAGGAAGGTCTTCATTTCAACGTGCCCCTGCCTGGCAAACTCTCCTGCTGAAGCTACTGCCACACACTGGAGTCAGAACTAAGTTCTTGCCATTATTTCCAACATTTATCAACTCCAACTTTTGTGAACCGAACCAAAAAGTCAGCTTTTCCGCCGATATTTCACCCGTGTGCTGAGGCCGGGCCCGTTAATCATGGCTTATGCTGCAGGTTTGGAAGACGACCTCATTGTGGATGGAAGTAATTTGGAAACCAAGTGACTTAGAAATAATTCAACAACCCAAGACACAGCTTTGCAGTGACTCAGCAGCTAACGAAGTCCGGAAGGAATTAACACGAATCTCATGATCAGGAAGACCCCACACCTCAGGAATTCCTCAAAGGTGAGAGATGGGCAGCGGATGTGGCCACCAGCGGGCAGCTGCCTGTGGCTGGACGGGGGCTGCCAGTGCAGCAGCCCCAGTGCCAGCCTGAGGCCCCCTCCCCACTTCTGAGGTAAGCAGAGTTTGCAGAAAGATGAGTTCTAAATGACCGCAGGAACAGTTCACACGCAGGATGGAGGCCCATCCTGCCCAGCCCCTCACCAGCACGTTGGGAGCTCCACTCCGCTGTGCACTGGGCAGCCAACATCTCCCTGCTCCGTGCAGCCCACAGCCAGGGCTGTGAAGGGCTGGGGAGAGCTGCCACTTCCAAAGCCATGAACACAAACACCTTTTTGAATTCCTCCCCCACTGCAAGAGATTTCTCCCCACTCCCACTCTCCCCCCAGGCACACGTTCCTACCAAGGATCATTCCTGTTGCACAAAAAAAACTGGTTTCACTCTTGGTCCTTTTTCTCAAGTACTACTCCCGCATAAAATCTTTGCTTTTATGGGCACTAATTTTTCCTTCATATCTAGTTTTTCTTTTTCATCTAAATCCCCTGATTTTTCTCTTCAAAATGAAACAGCCACCCTTGGAAGTGGTGAACATGAGACCGAGAAGACAGGATTTCAATCACTTGCAAAATGTAATATCCTCAGTTTCCATTCATTTGACAAGTGAACCAATTCATTTGTGTTTATATACGCCAGTCTCTGGCAGAGACACTTAAATTGACTTTGCAAATTGACTTTGTTGTAACATTTTCCTTGTAAAATGCAGTACAAAGTACAACTCGCATAATGCACCGCTGAGGATTTTACTCAGTGCTGGGCAAGGCAGAGCCCCAGACAGGTGATGCAGCAGTACCACCGCTAAATAATCGTTAAACCAGCGCACTCTGCTGATGCTCTCATGGTTGAAGAAGGGTTTATGTAACTGGTAACTCACAACTTCTTATTCCCTCTACACCTGATTCCACCTTCTCTTTTGATACTACACTTGATGGACCATCAAAGAGGACGAGCCCCAGCAGACGACACAGGTCATGAAAGGCACACCAGGATAATCAGCTGGAGGGAATAATATTTCACCTTACTCTGATGCATTCCTAGAGCAAGCTATGATAACTTTTTTTTAAATTGTGTTAAGTATACAATAGACAAAGGATTCATAGAACAGATGCCAGGACACTCTCAGTTGTTGCTGCCACACAACACACTTTCAGCAGAGGAACCTGGAGGTGCCTGACATGGCAAAACCCCAGAAAGTCCCTTCCATCCGAAACAGCCTCAGAGGTTCGCTGGGAGGATTTGTCCCTTTTCTCACTGCTGAGTCACTCGGTGCAGCACACAACCTGGTACCCCATCTCCAACCCCACACACACGAGCAGCAGCAGCTACGCGTGCCGGAGGAGGGGGCGATCGCCGCAAAGCCCGTGCACGAGGCACGGCCACAGGACTGCTCAGACCAAACCAGGCCAATGCTGCTCCAAACTAAATCCTCAGAGGGGTTTTGGTAGGTTACTAATAACAAAAAGCCAGTAAGTTAAATCATATAATCATTGATAATTTGGGCTGGAAGGGACCTTAAACATCATCTAGTTCCACACCCCTGCCATGGGCAAGGACACCTCCCACTAGGCCGGGTTGCTCAAAGCCCACCAAACACCTCACTTCAAACATCACCAGCATTTTATACTGGTGATGTGCACACATGTGTACATTTTATACATCACCAGCATAATATGCTAAAACTAATTATTAAGTGTTTTTTTCTTTAGCTACCATTAGGTGTAAAAAAGTCAGATTTATTTCATACTGTGGATTCACTTAGAAAAAACCCAGGAGAGCAGTACATGACCCAGTACAATTCCTCTGTCCGCTTTACAGGATTCAGTCTGGTCCCAGGACCCCGACACATGAACTGCACAATCAGCCATTTTTAAACACTTATCACACAATTACAACGTCAGTCCTAACTTGGACAAAAGGGAAGGAAAAAAAGCTTTTCCTCCGAGGAGGACAAGGAATCTCTCTCTATAGAGCACGAACAACGTAGCAGGTACCGCTGCTTTTTGTTCAGAAGCACCAGGAACGGTAACCTCTCAATTCTGCTAAATCACTGAGCCTGCTCACAACATTTACTAATTATGTAAACATGACTGAGAAATTGCAAAAGCAAAGCCAGTAGCAGATTTTCTGCTTTGTACATTAAGCAAAGCACAGAATTTCATTAATTTCCCAAATAAACCCATAATGAAGCGCTTCTGTTAAAGAGAAATTTCCATCTCGTTCACTGATCAGCCTTAAATCATAATCCCACACACAGCGAGAAAAGCCACCCACATGTGCCAGACAGCACCCGTCAGGTGTACACACAGTTTACTCCTGGCTCTGCTCTAGGCGGGTGGGAACATTATTCCCTTTTGATTTCACTTTCAGAGCTTTCTCTGCTTCTTTAAAGACGATGGCTTTTCTTACACCTGTTGTGGGCCAAGAGGATGGACACGCTTTGGAAAGCACAGAACCAGCTGCTGGTAGAGCAGGCACCCAACTAGCCAGCGCCCAGCTCTGGCAGGACGTGCCTTGCAGAAGATACCACTGAAACAAGCGATGTGAATCAACACCAACATTCTGGATTTTACGTGTGCTCTGGATGTTCCAGTGCTTGGAAACATTTCACCCTCAACCAGGCACTTCCCTCCGTTCACAAACCCCTGCGTTCACTTATTTCAGCCCCAGCTCAGCACCAGCCCAAGGGCAGCCCCACGAGCCGGACCAGCGGTGGCAGGAGGAGATGCTCTGTGGGAAGCACAAGCTGGACGGTGGCTGCTGCCCTGCTACTCCTCCAGCAGAGGATCATCACACAGAACAGAAAGCAACAGAACTTCTAATAACAGCATTTGCCAATACCACTGTAATATTTTATACTATGTGATCACACGGGCAGCAGGCAATTAGTCAAAATTAAATATTCTCATTGCTCTTGAGAGATCACAGAGCTGATGCAGACTGCGAGGACATTCCAGCTTTGTAAGTGCTCTGCAGCCGCAGAGCTCTCATGCCAACAGCCAGCCTCCAGCTTCGGGAAACTCCGTGCTTGAGCAAAACACATCTGAGTTAACTGGAGCTTGATGGAAAGCATCAAACAGAGCACACTGAGTAACTCCACAGTCCTCGGGAAGCCGCAGCGAGCACTGCTGCTGTCCCAGGGAGTTCTGCCATCTTGATGGTGCCTCACAGAGGGGATGCTGGCCTGGCCAGACACCCCTTCCCTGCTCTGACTGGGGGGATGACAAAAGCTGATCCCACATGCTTGCTCATCCCTGTGAATTTATACCACATTCAGCTACTTTGGCCGAGAAGGGATGATCCGGTACAGTAAAGGAGCCAAGTGTTACAATGCACCAGATCACCCCAGGCAGCCTTCAAACAAAGAGGCATCTGAAGTTTTCAGACGATGAATTAATTCTAAAAGGCACTTAAGAGCATTTTTTAAAAACCCAAAAAGCAGCAGTATGTCACACTGCTGCATCTTCACTCAGAGCGGCACTCTGCTGAACTTTCCTGTGATGACAGGAGCCGTGTCGGGACTGAGGGGGAACTGGAGAAGTCGGGGGCAGAGGACATCTTGCTTTCACCTACTCCTTGTGAGCACCTGGTAGCACAAGAGGCTGCCCAAGCACTCAAGACTCACTTTCCAAACCAGCCAGGGTCCTCTAGATCCCACAGGCAACTGTCCAAACTTTCAAGATCTCTGCACTTTAGAGAAAAGATGGGAAATAACCTGATGTCAAGTGCAAGAGGAGAATGTCACTGTCATGCAAGCAAAGCAAGAACACAAGACCACATTGCAGATGCCAGTGGGCACATGACCTGAGGTCCCAAATGCACAATTGTTGAAGAATTTCTTCCTATGCTAAATAATGCTCAAACAGAGTTTTGCCATTGCACTTATTTGCATACTACCAAGCAATACCTAGGACTGAAATGTGTAAGAGTTGGTGCTGGGCATCACACCGGAAAACGGGTATTCCTGCTGCTCAAGAACAGCCCAAGCACATGAAGCAATTACTTCTGGTTTTTTTCTACCACAGAAATTCTGGGCTTCTCTTCACAGCGAACGTAAATACAGAATACTGTCAGAAACAAAAGCCCTAGGTAGCATTTCACATTTCCAATGTTTAACTTTTCCTTCTTTCTCGTACTGTGTCATTAAGTGTTTACAAGGATGATTAATGACTGCGGCTGCCAACTCTGTTAATGAAAGGCATCTCTGCTCGACACTGCACTCCCGCTTTTGGCAAGTGCCACGCAGAGACAAGGTTGCTTCGGCACCCGCCTGCTCCGTGGAGAGCACCACGCACAGCCTGGGATGCTCCTGCTTCCCGGGTAGCGCAGGCACTCGGCAGAGAGCGGCAGGATGCATCTCCTGTGGACAGTGTTTCTGGCTGCCCAAAGCGATTATTGGTTAACGAGCCCGCAACCTTTGCCACCTCCATTAAGGGAGGTGCCTGCTCGGCACAGAGCTGCTTTGGGAGCATCCACCCCGCTCCCCGTGGAAGGGACTCGAGATGCGGTGCTCCCAAAATCCATGCTTGGTGCACACCGCGAGCACCATGCTTCAGGAAGTCTTTGCTCCATCCGCTCACTAAACACACACTGCACAAACACTGAAGCGGTTCAAAATGAACGACAATGGAAACCCAAGCACAAGGAACTCCCTCACATGCACACAGCACTGCAGAATTTTCTGGCAATTAACAGATTTGTCCTAACATGAGAAATCATATGACAATCCCCCTTCTATCCTCCCCCAGAGCAAGAGAAGTAAGCACACACACACTTTCACAGGCACCTTAAAAAATGTAAATCTGTAATTAAATTGCTTGGCTAAACTTGTGATTTTGTACATCTGGTTTAAAAAAAAATGAATTAGAAGGAAAACTTCCTTCACTAGGAAATACATAACCACCATCAACTTGATTTAAGACGAGACGACATCTTGATATGGAAATATATTTCCATCAAACATTTCAGTTCAAACTGCATAATCTGACAGAAAGCAAACATCTCGATAACCTGTTCCAAGCACTTTTAAATGCTCCATTGCTCTTGCTGCTCATAGCACTATTTTACTAAGTGTAAAGTCAACCACAACCTACTCAGCTCTCAAAGGATACTGCTTCTCCATCCCAGTTACCCAGTCTGGAGCAACATACAACCATTATCCTCAAACTGCAGATCAAAGTGCTCAGGAAAATTACTTGCACATTCCCATGGCGATGCCCTGACAGAGCAAAGAACAAACGGTTGGCAGATCCAAGGAACCACTGGCAGACTGAGCCGATGGGCCAGCGCACGGCCAGCCCCGGCAGCTGGAAACACCTCGGTGCTTTATTCCATGCCGAAGTGTACAAGGGCCGTGCTTAAGGTTCCTTCGAACAGCCTCATAAAAAAGGGCAGAAAAAGCAATGCGGAAGGGTTTCGGAAAGCAGCCAGGTTGTAGCTGAGTTAGGAGGGGAGGCTCCAGTCGCCCTTGGGAAGCATCCCACACCAATTCCCACCACGCTCACGCTCCGAAGAAGTCTACAGTGAGACCGGATCCCCATGAGTTTGTCCAAACACACACGAGTAAGAGGGAGGACAGCAATGTCACAGACAGTCAGATCTGCAAGTTGCATCACACATTTTGTTTCTTTATTGCTTTCTTTTATATCTTTCCATAACCTTCCCTCTTGGTGAGGCCCCGTGCAAGCAATACCAGTGACTTGGAAACTAACACAAAGATTCCAGAAGTACCACTGGATAAAAAACACTTTTTTTTTTTCTCCTGTAATTTACAGCTCGTGTCTTCACCAGCAGACAGAACACTGGTATATTGGGATGAAAAAAAATATACTCCCTTTGGAGCGACTCTGAAACACAGCTCAACATTCACCTTTTCGGCCTCCACCTCTCTCAGGGCCTGCCACACCTTCTTCGCCTCCACATCTTTCATCCTCCTTCTCTTTCTTGACCTCCCACAGCTTCTGGCCTCCACTCTCAGTCCCACATGTTCAGACCTGGCCTTGAGTCTACCCCAACCTGCACCAAGGGGGCCATCTCCAGCAGCGCACTGGCAAGGACAGCCCAAGAAATGCCTCCTCAGGGAAATGTCAAGTTTCACCTCTCTTCAATAATACCTGCCTACTAAGAAAATTCATCAGAAATTACTTTCTTCAATCTCAGTAAAAGCACATTATGAAAAACTTCCATTTCTAGCAAAAAAGACTTGACAGCTTGTATTGAAACTACCTCTTGTAAATTTAACTGAGTAGAAGCTTCTACATTCAAAATCAACAGTATGAAATTTAACCAGAGTAAGTGCAGGATTCTGTACTTGGGATGGGGTAATCCTGGTTACATGGATGAACTGGAGGACAAGAGGCTGGAGAGCAGCCCTGCAAAAAGAGCTCTGGGGGGGCTGGGTTGATGGCAAGTTGGATGAGTCAGCCCTGTGCCCTGGAAGTCCAAAGGCCCAACCAGGTTCTGGGGTGCATCATGCACAGCATCACTAGCTGGTCAAGGAGGGGACTGTTGCACTGGTGCGGCCCCAGCTCGAGTCCTGTGTGCTAGACATGAAGGACATGAAACTACCAGAGTGTGGCCAGAGGATGGTGCCCAAGATGGTGAAAGGCCTTGCGGGCAAGACTTAGGAGGAGCAGCTGAGGTCACTTGGCTTGTTCAGCTTGGGAGAAGGCTGAGGGGGGACCTCATTGCAACCTACACCTTCCTCAAGGCAGGCAGCAGAAGGGGAGGTGCTGATCTCCTCTCTCTGGTGACCAGCAACAGGACACGAGGAACTGGAATGAAGCTGCGTCAGGTTGGGAGTGAGGAGGGAAATAAAATCTGTAAGATAAGCTCCTTCCCCTGTAATTAACACAAATTTTCCAAGACTTCATCTAGGCATGAGACTCTGCCTTTTTTTTTTTTCTCCTCTGAACTAACAAGGCCAAAAATCTCTGGCCACAAGAAAAGCTCTTCCTTTTAAATAATGCAAAAGGGAAACTGCAACCGACTCGCCGCGTACACTGGCAGAGACAGCACCCGTAACACCCCACGTACAGACCCAGCCACGTCCCCACCACATGGCAGCCACGGTAACAGATTTTGGAGAGGAGAGATACACGAGTGTCACAAATTTGACATTCAAAAAGATAGAAGTGGGTTAGTTTGGGTTTTTTAACATACCAGCTGATGATTAGCAAACAATCCATCTACAATTAAGGTATGAGATAAACCTACGCCAGCAATACGCTGGCAAGCACCAAACTCGCTCACATTCACCCTCTCCAGAGCGCTACCCATCCTTCAGAAGGAAGCTTACACTCCCAAGTTTTTCTTCTAGCCTAATACACCTCACGAGCACCTATGCCTTCCCATCCTGCTGAAGAATAATCAAGATTTTCAGCTACACGATTAACTTTATTTGCCACATTGTGCCCCGGGAGGCTGCACACACCCGACACTGTGCAAAGAGAAAAGCTGAGAGTCTGCACGTGTCGATGGATACACAAGGCTCTAACCTAGGGACAGCAGAAACACAGGAGAAAAGAGACCAAACACCAACAAGCTGTTTCCAATAACAACGAGCATCGTTCTGCCACCAACCTGCGCAGAGAGTTTTCTTTCTCAACTTTGTCAAAGCACCACTGGAATCGCTCTTACTCCGTGTCCTGTTCCCATTGGTATAAATCCTATCACAGAGTAAACCGCAACCCACATTTTCTACAATTTACAATTCAATTCAAACGACCTGAGACAAAAACATCTCCACAGAAGAGCCAATGCCAGCAACTCCCCCAAAGACCCGACTCATTCTGTCACAGTTCTTTGTATGTTAAAACCAGATACTCAACTTCTAACTTTCAGAGAGAAGAAGGAGGGTGGACTCCAACTTTGAGAAACACACGTGAAACGATCCACACTTGATTCTGTGCTCAGCTTGCTACTTGTGGTCATTAAACCCGCGAGCACGGGTTTTGTTAACGTGTTGAGATGTTACAAATGATTGATTAGAGGGCCAAGAACAGTTGCTTGCAACAGGCAGGTACTAACCGGAGCTTTACAGTAATTTCTCAAGGTTGATTGCTTCTATTATTACATGACCCCCACAAACACGGCAAAGGCCCTGTAAGGTGGCACTAGTGGAAACTAAAACTATACTGGGGGTATTCCTGTGTAACTGCCGGCCTTGCTGTCCAGAAGGAATAAAGGCAAGAGGTCGCAGACCTGTCTGGATTGTTCAGCTCTACCTCCTTTCATTTTAAGAAACCCATGCACAACGCATTAACAGGAGATATGGAAACCCACACATTCAGAGCAGCTGGTACCAAAACATCTATCTCTTTTTAAGCAATTTTGAAACATGTCAATAAGATGATACAAGACTTGACTCTGAGACAAGTAACATACACAGGAGCAACTGACGCTACTACTATAGTAGTAGTCAGCGTCCACATTTGCCTGCAAGTCTAGTTTAAAATTCACTTTCAATGTGTAATAGGAGTTGATCATTTAAACAACAGGTTCCAGAGCCAGGGAATTAATATCCTGGAACTGATATGGCCTGCTCTCAAAAAATAATCCACAAGCTTTAAGTCAGCAGGTACGTTTAAGATTAAGTAAGAGATGTAACTACCTCATTAGTGTTCCAGCGGTGCCTCTCTTTCGGTAAACTTGAACATTTTGGTAGACATTCAAGCAGCTTCTTCGGTAAAAAGATTTTTACATGACTGCCATTGCTGTTCCCATGATCATCTAGAAAGAAGAGGAGACACGTGATGTACACACAGGAGAAGAGGTGGTTTCCACCAGGAGCCTCCAGCTACAACGAGGCTTAGAAACCCTCCCGGTGCCCTTGTCAAAGAGCAGGCAATTTGTCACTGCAAAGAAGTTGAAATTGCACCTTTATTTCAGAAATAAACAGTTTAATTCCTTGTGGTTGCAAAGTTTGAGAAGAGCTTTGATGGATTTGTGTGCAAGGAGCCTGTGTGTGTGCTTACCTGTGCCTATTTTAGCTTATTATTTCCCTCAGTGACAAATTTTACAAGCAATAGTGACAAAACGTTATAGAAGCTGTGACCACAGCGGTATGACCTGCCAGGAAAGTCGTAAATGAAGTTCACACTTGACAGGATTTGCAAGTAAATAAGCACAGAGCCCCAGTACCTGCTATAATTTTGTCAAGCTGCAGCAGAAATGCAACTCAAGGTCTATTAGTTCATTTAAAACTAAAATGCACTGTACCTGATTAAAAACAGGTTACTTTTCTTTCCACACGCAGCTCAGGAAGTGAATGTAGCTCCTCAATATGAGAGTGAAGTAGAGGGATGGAAACCTTCCTACCTCACATACCTGGGGCCTCAAAATGGGAAATACTAAAGAATACAGAATTACTCTAAAACATAGAAGGTGTGTCAATTCCTCTTAAAAAAAACAAAACAGACCCAAACCCCCTTGAAGTCAAATAACAGCCCACAGAAGCATTAATTTGATGATGTCTCCCTACACCCCTCCACCAGCACCCAAAGAACCAGAGCACCACGAACAGTGCATGTTTATGGACCACGTGAGCCCCCACAGAAAAGGGAACTGGAGCAGCAGGGTCGGACACCCCGGCTACAGCACAGGACCTGCACTGGTTCTCCTTCTAAGATCCACCGTCTCTGCATTCTTCCACTATTCTCCTGCTTCACGTGACAAGACACTGGGCAGTGGCATACGAGAAGCATGCTTATTGACTGACATTTTAACCTACAGAAGTAATTTATAGTCATTTCCTATTTGGAAGTGTACAGAAAAAGGATATTAACTTTTCCCTTTTACACATCTCATCATTTTATGTCATTAAACAGATGCCAGCATCACGATAAAAACCCTCTGCAATTATGTACGACTCAGAAATCTCCTGTGACCTGCGGCAAAGCAGCGAGAACTCGTCCCGCAATCATTTCAGAGCGCAGGCAAGGAACGCACGCCAGCAGCCAGACATCCCTGGTATTTTTAAAGCTTGATTATACTCTTGGATGTGTCAAGTTCAACAATATACATGCTGTTAAATCAACTACTCGTGCAAGCACAGCAGATGAGTTTACAAGATAAGCAGCGATGTGTATGATAAACGTGAGCTGCTCTGTAATTTATGAGTCCTGAGCGCTCCCTGAGTTATTGGGACCTTTCCTGTGCGGCTGCATCAGACAGAACCAACGGGGCTGCCGCTCCCGCGCTTCTCCCCGGGCAAACGGGGAGTATCGATCTTTATCGAACTGATAAAGAAATCGGGAAGAAGCTTCTCTCAGTTTTTTTGTATACCATGCCAGGGTTTCCAGCTTGACACTGAACATCTCAGACTGTCGCTCTACAGGGGGTTTTGGCCATGTACTCTTCCCAGTCAATGTTCTGTATGTGTCACCGTCACCTTTGTGATTTCCCACCACCCTCGTCCGCTCAAGGCTTCACGAACACGCATGTCACGACACCTGGGGTTCTCCAGACACCAGCTTGCTTGGGCAAACGATGGAGCCGGGCAGGGCCCCGCCACGACAGCAGCCCCCGGCCATTCCCACCTGTGTCCCAGACCCACCCTCCGATCCAGCAGGTACCTACTTAACATTCCCTACACCAGTTTGATACCGTTGGCGTTTCTCATTCAAAATATTGCATTGCACTACATTCAATTCATTAAGGCGGCAAAGTATTTTACAGCACACATTATTGCTTTTATCAGCCAAACTACATCCCCAGTTACATCTCATCAGCTTATTTTCCATGGGCACATTTTAATTGACATTAATTGTATTACTTCCCCTTACCTCCGTATCAGTCAAGTCCTCTATCATTCATTTCATTATTTTGCAGGGCTGGCAGACCTCTAATTATTCAGCTCATTTTATTAACTTTCTTCCACTGTCATCAATTATCAGTATTATTAATCCAGAAAGTGCCTATGGATAATAGTTCCCTTAAAAATGTTTCGGTAGAAGTTATCAGAACTTGCTGACTCTAAATCTTCCAACTCCTGTTGTGAGCATCTCACACCTTGGTGTTATTGTGGCAACGAAAGGTCATTTTCATCACCTGGCAGCGTGACTACATCTCACGGACGCTTCCCATTTCTGCATTTAGCAATGACATCTCTTCATCCCCAAAAGTCCCCAGCATGGGAGACAACAACTGCCGCCTGCCTCGATCCAACAGGCTCTTCATCAAAGAATCCTCCAGCCTCATTAGAAGGCTCAATCCTCCAAGCATCACATTACAGGAAGTGAATCCCAAACTCAATGGCCTCTAAAACAGGTTTGACCTTGGAAAAGGACAAAGTTGGCCAATCAGCTACAGGGATTAAGGACAAGAAAGTTCCTCACTCCAAAAATGCCCGCAGGCTTGCTTTAAAACTTCTCTACCTGCTGGAAACGTGCCAGCAGGATGGTGCTGATCCTGGCAGACCTCAGTCACTGCTGGACCTCCATGCCAAGATTCTGCTTCCTTCATGAAAGGTTTGCCATCAGCAGATGCCCAAGCATCAGGTTCCATCATCATCCTTGCCCTCAGACTGGCCACTAAGAGTTCACGTTCCTTCAACTACTGCCTTGCTGCTCATGTTCCTCACAAATAATATCTCAATCCTTCCAACTGAAACATGTAACTATTCAGGGATGTGGAGAAAAAAAATAAAGGGAGGGGGGAGGGAGGAAAGCTGTCCTTTGGTTTGAATCAAATCTGTCATTTCTAGTCAGCCTGGTGTACCCACTCCCCTACCTTAGAGTCTTCTGCTGAAGTCAAAGGAATAAGAACCCATGGTGCTCTGCATCTCCGCCTGGCTCAGAGCAGCCAGCACGCTCCACAGGGAATATCCTACATTTATTTAGAACTAAAATTTCCTCTGTAGTTAAAAAAAGGACCTGCAATTCCACAATGCTTATTTGATTTTACTGTGCAAATCCAGTCTAGATCCAGACTTGAACTTTCCTCCTTGTATTATTTTTGCTGTGGGTGTGACTTACGACATTGTGATCTGCAAACCCACCCAGTGTCAATAAAAGTGCTTTTGCAAGCAAAGCTGCACTTGCACGAGGAGGATTTGCCAGTAAAGCTGTATCGACATGGGGTTTTTTCAGTGCAAAGCTGGCCACAGCTCAAACACGCTTCCCAAGGAGGCACAGCCAATTCGGGAAACTACAATAAGGAAGCTTGATACTAAAATATAGCAAAATGTATCTTGTCGGAATCCAGTATGAAAATCCAAAATTTAAGTTCCATTAGCAATCTTCAGGATTATGCATTAGCACACCAGAAACTTGTGTAAATTAAGAAAGTACAACCGTTATAAAGTTCATGGAAAGTTCCGTATTAATTATATCACATAAAGCCTTCGTAATTTTATAGGTTTCTTCATGCTCTTTGCACTTTATCTTCCCAAGGGATGCAACGTGGCCAATAAAACCTCAAAGCGCACAACAGCAAATCACAGGGTGAGTCTGTGCTCTACCCTCGCTCTCCAAACAATCCCCCTCTCTTTTTTTCCTTTTCTTTCACTGGTTCTTAAATCTTCTGTGAACCAGGAGGTGAACTGAGATCTGCAGACCATTTAACTACCACAGTTTATCAATATAACATATAATTGGAGAATACAGAAATGGCTGAATGGGCGTTGATCAACCACTGATTTGCAGACAGTTCTACACTGGAAATAAATATAAAGAATAAGCCTATAAAAATCACAAACACAAGTTTTATTAACCCATTATTATGAAGTAATAACATAGGCTAGGCCATCCTCTTAACTACCTCCCAAGAGAGGTAAAAGGTGTTTAAACGTTACGAATAGGCGCTTTTCTATAAAACAAGCAGCTAAAATCACTAGGTAATTATTAGGTACTTACATGGAAGGGGAGGGCGCCAGGAGAACCGCGGTGCCCCCGCTTACGGCAGAGCCAACTCCACACTGGTCACCGGTGGCACCCTGGGGAACCCAGCAAGCGTTTGCTGCCCAGAGCACCCAGCCGTGAGGGTACCGCGCGTGAGCCCGTACGCAGCCCTCCTTGCACGGGGAACAACCCTCTGAGCCTCGCTGAGGGGAGCTCCGCAGCCCTGACACCAACACCCAGAGCAAAGGCACCAACTCCCAGGCCTGTTGGCTTTTCTGAAAGCTGCTCTTCCAACACCTCACTCTTCTAGAGATTATATACAAAGACACAGACAAAAAGCCAAGATACCTACATTTAGTTGAAATTTTTTTTTCTTTTTCAACATATTGATATTTCCCATGTATTGATCTGGTCCTGCCAGGTCCTGGGCTGTGGGTGGGGGTGCAAAGTCCCCCTAAAGTCCTACACACTTTCACTTGCTGACCTCCAGACACAGACACAACCGACAAATTCAACGTGGTAGAATTAAATGCAAAGAATTATCCCTGATCCCAACATCTGAAGCACTGGCACTCTACTTCTCATCGCTAAACTTCATTCCTGGCATTTTCAATCAGTAAGCAAGCCACAATATAAGCACAACCAACAGCTTTTGGTCTGTTGTCTAGAAATATTTGGACGATTACGGTTGTAAATCTCTTGGCAACAAAAGCAGATTTCTAAACATCAATAGAGGGTGGCTAAGATAAGACAACCAGGTCCAGCTCTGCAGCGCTGCTTTCCCAGCACAAGGAAGGGGCAAACAGGTCAAGCAAAGGCAAAATATGTGACACAGGAGCATGAGAAGACAATGCACAAACCAGCACGGGTGCAACTGCTGCCTGCAGGGAAAAGGAGAGGAACAAGGAAAACCAGAAAGGATGACGTGGAAAACGTGGAACAGTAGTAGCATCGAGGATGGTCAACAAAATCATTTTCCTCTAAGTTAGTGCATCTAGCCTAGTTTCTTGGAGTATTTGTGATAAATACTCTGTTGCTGTGATAAGCTCTACAAACCATGCTGAAACTGTAAGAAATACAAATGCAGCTAAAAGTGCTGCTGTGCATCATCATCCCGGTTCTCGCCACCAATAACGTGCCACTGGCAAGTTACGTTATCCTTTCCACCTAGCAGAAAGATTCTTGACATAACGAATTCAATTTAAACATCACCACTTGTGGTATTACAGAGCGGTGCACTTTGGGGAAGAGTTGAGAGCACAGTTGTTAAGGGAAGCCCCGGCGCTGGTCGAGGTGCTCTGCTCCACAAAATCACCTGCTTACTCCTCGCGCTGTAAATTATCGCTGTGCTTGGCACTTGGGCGTCTGCTTCCCCCAGCCAACACAACTGGCCCCTCTCCTCCTCTTCTCACTTACCTGGTAGTTTAAAGCACCGCGCTAACCACACAAGGCTGGAGAATTTGGTTCAATCCTGAAGGTGCACCGAAAAAAAGAGCAATCTTTAGGAGCACGAGAACAGCGCAGTCACTTGAACTTTCTCCTGCAGCTCCTAAGTGTGCTCATGCATGACTTTCACCGTGTTGCTTTTAGATATGACAAGTGCAATGGAACGATGAGACCATTGCTCACTGTCACCAAAAATTCATTTGTTTTATATCTGTCATCAATTCCTTCATCCCTTGGTTCTCACTAAAATTACATCATCAAATTCAACTGCAATGAAACTAAGGCGAGATCAATATTATTAGTGAAGCCTAGCAAAAATAAACCACCCATTTATACAGTTTTCAATACTACAAACATTCTCAACGCTACAACAAATTTTCCAGAAGCTCCGAAGTATTGGCTAAGGCTGCCGAAATCACTTACTTGGAGCCGGTTCGCTGGCAGCCACCAGCCACAGATATTTTTACTTGGGTTTAGTGTTTTTTTTTACACTATGAACAGTTTGAGTTTGGAAGCCTACCTGGAGAGCTGGCAGGAAGAAAACCAAAAACCCTTGAACTAAAGATGCGACAAGAGCAGAAGAACACTGAGCTTGCCATTCCCAGTGATAATGGGAGTTTGCTCTTGCTCACCAGGGCTGAAATGGCTCCTTCGTCTGAAGCTGCACCTTCAGCATCATCCTAGGGAGAGGGCCGGTGCTGCACTCCAAAAAATGGGGGTTAAGACAGATGCTAGCACCTGCAGGCACACTTGCCTTTCAAAACCCATGGGGCTTAAACCAGGATAACCACAGCACAGAGCCAAAGGGGAGGGGGAAGCCTTGGAAAGCAAGAACAGGGCACGAACCAGGGGAAAAATGAAAAAGAAAGACCTCAGCAAGGTGTGGCAGGGGAAGCCAGGAAACACTGAGGATCTGAGAAGCTGCTGGAAGAACTGCATTAATTAACCGGCACTGCACCCACCACATACTCCACCAGCCTCATCCCACTCCACAGAAAGGTCTGGCCTTGGTGGGTTGTTTTCCCCTGCAGATATTTGGTTTATTGAAGCAGAGACAGGAGGGACGCTAAAAAAGGAAGGTCACATTCCAGCTCCCTCTTTCTGAAGGCTGCCTGGACACAGAGGTAGGAGAGCTACTTCCCCTTCCTCCAATACATAAAGACTTCAAAGGCTCCTATTTGAGAAGAATCATTAAAAAATATCAGTAACAAAGTTAGTACCAAGCCTTGAAAGATTTAAGTTTTAAGAACATTTGTTTTAACTTCACTTGTACCCAACCCTTTCACTGGCTCCAGATGCGGGAAATGAAACCTGAGTTACAGCATCTGCAGGAAACCTTCCTACAGAAGCAGCTTTAAAAACCCACACAGAGAAACCAAAAACCCCCCGAGCCAAAGCATTTGGGAAAGTCATTAACAAGAAGAGATGCAGAAAGGATTAAAAAACTAGAGCTTTAAACAAGTCCACTCTCTGAAACGGTCCTGCTGGTGTACAGCCCTCTGCGTGGGTCTGGACACTTCACTAGAAGGCAGCTCGCTTCTGATAACAAGGTATTTTGGTGAAATCCCAGCTGCTGGAATCCAGAAAAAACTCTGGGGCAAGGAGCGGACGGAGCGAGCGTGGAACCCTCTGTGCTGCCAAGGAGGCCCTGGAGCAAGCACCGCACAGTAACCTCAGCTTTGTTTAAGTAATAAAATGTTACATTTCGGCAAGGGAAAGTAAATATTTGCTGTTTAACAACAAATCACCAATGTTTTGGTTTCAAAAGCTACAATGTTGCCCAGTCCTCAGCATTCAGTAACATTTGAGGCTCCAACTTCCTCCTCGGTCAGTTTCAACACCAGGGCCAGCAGAGCTGCTAGTCCAGCCAAACCCCACCGACCCCACCAAACCTCACTAAGTCCCACCCAGTCCTGCCGAACCCCACCCAGCCCCACCAAACCCCAGCCAGTCCTGCCAAACCCCACCTGGCCCCACCAAACCCCACCACCATCCTCCCCAGCGTCCTGGGCTCATGCGGAGGGGTGGGAGAAATGCCACCTCCTGCCTTTCCTACCCCTTGACCCTGCCCGAATGAAGAGCTGGAAGGTTCCACAGCTCCGGGCATCCAAACTCAGTGGGCACCACACGTGAAGCGCTGGCTGCATCATTTGAAGACATGGGCCCTGCTCTGCTCTAAACCCTTCGCTTTCAGATACGTGCCCACGAGAACACACCGAAAGTGGAGGAGCGACTCTCCAAGTACATTCTTTCTACATTGAACTTTTAAATAATTTTTCTTTTTTTTTAATTTACAGAAGACACACACACCCCAGTCAAGTCTGGAGCCCACTGCAGCTGCCAAGATGGAACCTCCGAGGGTCACTCCTCCTATTCCAGTTTGGACACAGAAACCACAGTAGAAACTACAACAGCCACAAACCCGCTGCTGTGGGGATGGCAAGAGCTACTCTGTTGTTGAGCCTAACTTCATCCTGCCCGAGGAACCCAAAGAGGGAACTCACCCAAGTTTTCCAAGACGTGGAAATCTCTCCAGCAGCCCAGGAACAGTGACACCAGCATCACTTCAAGCCTCACCTCCCACCGCAGTTTTTCTGCTGCTAACTGGGCACCAGAAGCTCTGAGCAGAGCGCAAGAGGGAAGCACCAGGACCTGCAGGTCTGCAGAGCCGCGCGCTGCTGTTCACCAGGCTCGTCTCTACCACGCCGCTTTGGGTGGGTGGAGCGTGCTCCCCGATAACAGCCGTGGTGCTCCACACAGCACACCTGCTACCTGCCATTTACATTTGTCTTCTTAATGCTGAAGTAACAAAAGCCTAAAGCAACTCACAATCTCTCCTTCAGCGCCTGTACTACTGGTGAAACGCCTGTCTCGAATCACGCTTTAAAATGATTCCCATTTAAGTTTCTGACAGGCGGAGTTTAAGTTTAAGGAATGAATGGTTTATGTCTTGCCTCCTTGAAAATATACCACAGAACTAGGTCAGCGCGGGGAGCTGCTCCGTGCACTTACTACGAGAACACGCAGGGGCTGGTGTTGAGCCGAGCCAAAGACGCTCAGCTCCCACGTCAGCGCCGCACGGGTACGAAGCTGAGGACCAGCGGCCGACCAGCCCAAGGAGACGCTGCACTACGACACCAAGACGGGCGCGTTTCAATGCCAGGCACAAAAGTCGATTCTCCAGCAGCACATGCACAGCGCGACAACCCAAGAGCAAATGCTGCTGCAGACCCCTCAACGGGCACAGAAATCAGGGACCAACACAAAACACGGCAAAAGTTGCATTAACAGCAAGCGTCAAGGCCAAATTACCCTTCAAGCCAAGAGGCCCTGATCCGCCCACCTCTGTAAAGCCGTGGCCTCGCAGGAATAAGTATAGCAAAACCTGTGCTTTACGTAGAAAAACTGTCATCAGCCATTGGCACAGGAAGCCCAAAACCGGAATCGCGCCTGAGCATGGTTTGGTGACAATACTTTCATCCCCTAAAGATCTGAAACTTCACGATTTGAGCTATGAAGGCCAGACAGACACGAATTCTGTTCTCACTTACCCCCCTGTTAAACTGTCGGCATTTTACTACTTCAGTGGAGTTAATCATTGACTTGAAGGCAAATGAGAAAAGGATGAAGCCCAGCATTTTCCAGACCACAGGAAAGATGGAACTAATGAATTGGGGAGCATCAAAGAGATTAATAAAAGATGAAGCTGACAACATTCATAATTACTGCTACTACTTAAAATTTTCATTTTGGTAGAGCACTTGGCCTTAACCGTGCTGGACACGGCACAGGCAAAGAGCAAACCAAGGGTGGCCGTGCCTACACTGGCTCCGCAACCACCAAATTAAAAGAAACAACCAAAAAAAAAAAGATATTCCCAAAGCACTTGGAGCAAGAATCCAAAGAAGAGGTGGGATAACAACCCTCGCATGCTAAGAAGGGGTTTCCCAGTCAAAGTGCAAATGGGTTAAAAACGAGCAAGTGCTTTTGCTACAGCGGGAAAGGCAAAAACCCGTCTGACCCCGAAGGAATCCCGCTGTTTGAGGTGCCCAGCTACAACCAGACAAATTCACGCGATACGAGCAAATTTCCCCGATTTTGGTTGCGCAGCCCATCGGTTACGGGGTATCAGCCATCCCCCTCCCGCTCCCCTCCCGCCCTGTAAGATGGAGGCCCTGACACCCGGTACCGGTTGCGTTGCGCCGAGCGAGGCCGCGGCCGAGCGGCTGCGACC
>VZZY01018138.1:0-19986 GCA_013400335.1 Eurystomus gularis
GGGTGACAGGGGGATCCCCACAGGCCTCTGCTGGTTAGCTGATGCTGCTGCAAGCGTGCCGAAGTGTAGGCATAGGGCTACCTGCTCAGAATAAAATGACTGGCTGCTTGTGACAGTTTGGCATCATTTTTACACTTTTTATAATTGAACAGTTTATTGTACTGCTTATAAAAATTAACATCTACCAATTTTTAAGTGGAACATTTTTCAATTAAAATGCCCACAGTATGATGGCAACAGCTTTATCTTGAGTTACAACCTCACTGTGCCTTTACTTGGCTAGGTAACCACTTACCATGTCCAGAGGCATTTTCATCCAGAGGCTTTTTCCTTCATGTACCTTCCACTTGAAAGTCCCTTTGTATCTTATTGCAAAGGCCCAAAGAACACAGTCTGCACTCTTCAATTCAAAGGACACCAGATAAATGAACCAGTTACAGGGCTACCATACAGGAAACAGTATTTCTCTTATACACTGTTGACTCCCCTGATCCAGCTGAGAAACATAGTTGTGGTTTCTCCCTCATTTTCATACCACTGCATCTGAGCTGCTAGGCATCCAGAACTGTGCCTCTAGTGAATCACAAGTGTGCAGTGGCATTGGCCTTGAAAATACTGTGCTTGTTATACATGACTCATCGCATCACCTTGTGTGTGCATGTCGCCCTCTAATTGTGCCACATTTGCTACCTGATTTGCTTCCTCACTGTAAAAGCCTTTGGTCAGCACTGTGCCCAGAGCCTCCAGAACCATCAAAATGTTTTTGGAAGCTCTTCCCAACTTGAGTGTGGGTTTTAGGTATGCAGCCTGAAACAGGCTACTGGATTTAAACACAAAGTCCAGAGAAAACCAAAATATATGGACTCCTGGTTAACAGGACCTTCTTTTCAGAATGTGCATATTATTTCCATAAAAAACAATACACAGAAATCCCAGCCCTTTGCCACTAGGTGGTACCACATAAAACATTATGCTTCTTTTTTAGTTATATGTGCTCTTGTTTGCAGATAAAGTTTGGTCTGAATGCACTCATGATGGTTTATGCAAATATAGAAGTCTCCAACTTTTCCCTGGTAAAGAGTCTTAATACACTTTGGATGCTTAGTTATCAGATAATCATTCCAATCATTTAACAAGGTAGTTTTATCTTGATTTGGCTGTGTTATTGTTGTATAGACCTTTCATTCTGGTACATCTTGTGCTGCTGCCAGAAGAGGTGATACCATCTATCACCTCTATCTCCACATCCAGCAGCTTGTTTCTGTCTGCTGCCTGCCTAGTGCATTGCAAGGAACTGGTCCAAACTGGCAATGATGGACAGGCACACTACACAGCCCTGTGATTGCAGGCCCAGCACCAGGGACTTATTGAGGACCAGTTTCTGGGAAAGGGGGAGGTGACAAGGATTTCTGCCGAATTCAAGTGACTGTGCAAGGAAGTGTGAGATGTTCCAAAATCTCAGAAGATCTTGCTTTCATTAATTATGCTCATTAAGGCCTCAATTAATCAAGAAGTCTTAATAATGTAACTAATTTTAAGTGTCTGAACTGTACCATTGACTTCAATCAAGCTGCTAATGTGCTTAAAATGAGGTGAGTGCTAAAGCAATTGATGGATGAAACCATGCAGCCTATTGCAGCTACCCCAGAAATCAATTGCAAAATGTTCATTCATTTAACCAGGCAGAGCTGTGCTGTCAGGCTGCACATAAATGTGGCATCTTGGAGTGTTTCTCAGGCTGTGGCCCCCTGGTCATGAGTGCATGTTGGGACTGGACTGAGACCATGTGCTTCTCTCCCTCCTCTGCACTCCATCTTGGCCGGGCACGCAGGCAGTGATGTTGCCATGGGATGTCCCAGGGGGCATCCCCTAGCCATCTCAGGGACTTAGCAGCCAAGAGGGTGCATACTGGCCCTGAACTTAGGAGGCAGCTTTGTCTGGTCCAAAATCCTTCATACTAGCAAGACCTTATTTGAATTCATCATGAGTTTTTGGCTGTGAAAATCTTTAGGGTCCAGCATAGAGCAGCGCTCAGGGTTTAGATTTTTCATTCCCCAGCAGTATTGCTAACAGAGACTAACTATTCAATCTGTTCTCTAAATAAGCATAAAATCTGATAAGAAACATGTCAGAAATAATTATTAAAACAAAACAAATTTGGGTATTTCCCAGAAGAGTATCTGCAGCTATTAAAAATTGTAATAGTCTTGAATTTCTAGCAGGAGAGCTGTGTGGTGTGTTGCTTCATTAGAAGGTGTACTATGAGACTAAATCACCCACCTGCATTCACACTTGAGTCATTTCATTGTGTGAACAGTCATTGCAAGCACCAGCACTGACAGTTGCTCCTTGACTGGGAAGAGTTGCTGCAAAGTATGTATTACAGTGCTGAAGAATTTAGGTTTCAATGATATTCCTGCCATTGGCTTAAATTGATTTGATATAGAGCAGAACTCAGGTCATGGTTAAGGAATAGTAAAATTTGGCCAGCATTAAATATTGGAGATGATCCTATTCTGGTATCTTTTCAGGGGGCAAAAATATTTGTACCCTGGAGCACAAAAGTTAGCCAGGCAGCTCTCCTGCCTGCCTGGCAGCTGGTATATACAAAGCTCTTTTCTCCCTGTGCCTCTCTGGGTACTTGGGAAAGGACCTCAAGGCAGCCAGGGTCTTCTCTCCTTGGGAAAATGATAATTAAAAAGGGGTGAGGCAGAGATTTACTGTCACTGATCATATGCTCCAAGTTTGGGTCAATATTTTTTCACCTGATGGCCAAATATAACTCTTACCTTGTATTTTCTGGAAGTCTTTTGTTAATATTCTGCTCCTGTAGTAGAACTTTATTCCCCTTGATTCAACTTTGTTCACATTAGGCAATGTGCAAATGTTTGTGTTGGCTGGTAAGGCTATGTACAAGGAGATGGGAAGCTGTGCTTACCTTAGAGAGGATACTGTGATTAAAATACTGAGATTCTTAGTTGCAGCAGTTAACCTAAGAAGTGAGTGACCTTTATTCAGTCCTTTTCTCTGTGAGTTGGGCTTTCTTTCTTGCTCCTGAAAAAGAGAAACGATTAGCACATTGGGGAGCAGTCTGGAGCAAAGGAAAGATTTTTGTCTTCACATCTCCTGCTGGAGCTGCTACAGTTGGTACGTTTTAAGTAAATATTCAATAGGAAAGGGAGAAATGACTCTAAAATGTAGCATTTAGCCCATGCACCTGTGAGAAGGGCAAGAGAGCAAATGTCCCACTGGATGGACATAGGAACTCAAATTTGGTTCTCTGCCCTATGGAACATTGAGAGGGGAGCTGGATGACAGTGTTCATGCTTCCTCTCCTTCTCTTCTAGCTTTCTGATAGATAAAATAATTATTACTTCATTGGACTTCAGAAGAAAGGGTTAAGGTACTTAAATCCCAGGGCAAGTTTAGGGCTGCAAATCCTGATTGGGAGGAATCACTCCATTCAAGACAGAGAACATGACAGTCCTAGAGAGGAGCAGGTTTCAACACCCATCTCTATTTTCAGCATATCCTTCTGGCTGCCTACAGCAGGGTTGACCTGCAAGAATCTAGTAATTTTATCCTTTTTCTGAAACAGGAACCCATGTACCTCACTTGGGTTTTATGAACACTGTGAAGTGAAGGGCACCCAAGAGTGCAATAGTGGAGTTGCTGGTCCTCATGCACCCGGCTGTGAGCTTGCACTGTTCAGGGAAGTCTAGCAAGGAGCAGGACTTGTGATTTGAAATTCTGTAGGTACTACGTTGGCTCCTTTCCTTCTGTAGCTGTAAAAAAGACATTGGGAGCAAGACTGCCTTCTTACCTCTCACTCATCCAGATTTGTTACTACCTGTTTTGCGCTAAATTGAATGAATTAGAGAACCAGGATATTTATAAATCTTCCATCTTTGTTGATGTAAAATGGGATGCTAAGGAAATACGAAAGTGTGTTATATCTGAGTGTAACATTAGAGCTATATATTTGCAAAATTCATAGGTATTACATAATGCAATGTTCTGTATGATCTCCTCCACTGCTAATAGTTTCTTAAGTGTTCCAGTTAAAAGTTGTCAGATGTGTGCTAAAATAAAATTTATATCTAGAAATACAATATGATGCTGCTTAACTTAATGTCATCCAATAATATATTTCATACCAAAGCATCACAATCTATTAAGCCAAAGACACTTACAGGGAATTGACTTCAATCCTTAGCAGGTTGCTTCAGTGGGATTAATGTCTTAAAGTTAATTGTTTTTGCTAATATTTTATTTGAAATGTCCTGCTCAGCAAAGGTAATGTAACATTTTGCTCACTAGGGATGTTGAGCCAAATTCGCTGCTGACACAGACAGGCGTAACCCCATTGATTTAATTAGAGATGCACCTACTTATGTGAGCAGTGAATTTGATATCTTGCCCTTTTGAAGAAAAGGGAAAAATGTAAAGCTTGGTGCTTAGAAACATGGAGATGGGACACAAAAGACAGAAGAAATTGGAAATATCAGTATCTGAAATTAGCTGGCCAGAATTTCTCTAGAAAAGTAGCTAGTAAAAGCAGCCAAAACTGACTTTACCTTCTTCAGGAAGGGCTATGTGTTAAATGTTGCTAAATAAATGGTGTGAAAATAATCTGACATTTTAATAACTACTTGAAAGAAACAAACATATAATAGTTTCTAGAACAAAGACTAATCATTGCCCTTTGGTGAGAAAGAAACTTGCTCTTTAGAAAGAGAATAGAGAAAGTGCAGAGATACTGATGACCTGAAGTAGGAGGGAGGTGTTCACATTTAGAAGTGCACTAGTCCTGAAAGGCTGGAAGAGATAATGGCAAAGCAGAAGACAAATAAGGAGGCAACTGGCCATTTGTCTGCTCCAAGATGATGAGTCCAGGAGGTGCCTGGTGATCTCTTCCCAGCCACTGCAGTAGGAGTCCCCACTGCAACCTTGTGCAGAACAGACCCGCACGCCTGACTGCCTCTGGGAAAATTTGCTTCTGTTGGGTCTGTAGGAGTGTGATCTTTGTAGATGAAGTTGATTTGTATTTTTTTTACACTTCATTTTATTTCCTTCAGGGGACATTGAGCCCTCTCATAAGTGCACCACACTGTCTTCATTCAGAACAGAAAGTCTGAAGTGTGGATCCATTGCCACTCTTCCTCTCTCTGTATGTACTGAGAGAGAGAGAATCCTTTGAACAGAAACATTGTGTTTGATGGTGGAGGACACATCTTCCAAAGGCAAAATCTATAGACACGATCAAGGCTATAGCCCTGAGTTTCTTAGGCCAGTTGATTTTGTACAGCCAGGAGAGCATCAGCAAGCTCCTTGGGTCTCCAGTGAGAAAATCAGGACAGACGGCAGGGAATCTCCTGGAAGACCTGAGGGTGATATGCTGTGTGCAGTCTGTGGCTAAGCGGCTTCTTGTTCCTGACCTAGCTCCTGGCCCAGGAATGGGATAGCATAGCTGTCTTGGAAGTAGTGCCACTGACAGCAGTAATACCAAGTTCTCTGAAGTTTACCACTTGTCATGGGATGTGTGAAATGTTTCTTAAAACTCTGTCTCTTAAGAGCAAATGAAAAGCTCAGTGTTCATTAAAAAAAATCTCTATTAAAGAAGGAAATTTGATATTTAACCTTCAGCACTTGGAACAGAGATGTAAGTGACCCTGAAACTGAAATGAACCCCATGGAATCCTTTTTTTTTTTAAAAAAAAGGCTTGTGGGTATTTTTGAAGGGTTCATTGAAGGATTACTACCTCCACCTCTAGTCCTTGAAAGGACATTCACAAGGTTGTGAAAATATGTGTTCTCATCCCCAGGCCACCATCTCCCACCTTCCCATGATCTCCTTCCTGGACCTGGGGGAAGAAAAGGAGAGGCAGAAGAGGTACCATGCCACAGAGGTGAGGCTCATCCTGCCGTGTGCAGAGTGTGCTCCTGGATAATGCAATACCCCAAGCTTTTAATTCCCTGTTTTACTTACTGATAGATGTGTCACTGCACATAATTCAGGAACTAGATATTGACTTTGGTTCAGGAATGTTAATGCCAATGCAGTTGGCTCTGAATATAATTTCCAGACTCACTAACTGGCTTTGTTTTCAGTTCACAGGCATTCCTACTGTTAATTAAGGGGCTGTGCTCAAAAGTTATATATAAAAGCAATTTTCTTGAAAAGATTAGGCAATTCATTAAGACAAAATTCATGTAAGCAGAGAATCTTCTTCCAGGATTTGATATAGCCTGAAGGAAGAAGAGAAGAGGCATATTATACAAAATAATTAGATTTTGAAGCATTTTCTGAATGGGAAGCAATTTTTTTTTTATGCAGCAAGAAACAACCCTAATGGAATATCTTGCCCTTTAGTTTTGGCCATACTGCCAGTCATATATCATCATGATAACCCCTTTAAAATGCCTTACTGCATATCATACAACCAAGAGCTATGTATTAGAGTGCACATATAATTTTTATGGAGTGATCCCTGTGTTTACATTTTCAAAATACCCTGAGCTTTGCTCTAACACAAATGCCCTTCAATCAAGCAGGAAAAATGATACGATGGTCTAATGTGGCTTTCTCCAGTCAGAAATGCCATTTCCTGGTTCACATAAAACATAGGTATTTTATAGATTGGCAGAGTATTGAAACTTTTATGAACCAAGGAAATCTGCAAATGCACTATTCTTCTGAACTATCCAGGGAGTGTATATTACGGGTCAGATTCTGATTTGAGATTTGGTGCACAAGAACAACTGAATTTAGATTTTAACATCAGGTATCTACTAATGTACTCAACACAGAGGAAACTTAATTTGAGCATGAAAATAGAAAGTTACTTCAACTGAATAACAACGTTTGACTGTTCGGTTTGAATTCTAGTGAACTGCACCTATAGGGTGAAAGTGAAGTGGTGAATATGCCCTACACTGGTTTATAACATGTATCAATAAATTATATTATTATTATTATGCTTATATTCCAGGAAGAGATTACAGGAATTACCAGAATAGAAGTCTGTTACAGTCATGTAACATTATACTGGTATAAAGCTGCTCAAGCTTCTTAGCTGTGCAAGAGATTGAGTGGTGTTCTCCTATCAACTCTCCTCCGAGCCCAATATAAAGACTTTGTTATTTGCTCAAGAAGTAGGGATTTTCATTTATTTGTAATTCACCAGGGTTTTGTCAAGGCTTCCAGATGTATTTTGGTGCAAGTCAAGGTAAGTTCAGCCATCCAAAAAGCCAGTTTATAAACTAAACCAAGAGATGCGTAGGAATGAAGATCAGAGTTGCAGGAGGTACTGGCCAGAGGGAAAGAAGGTATTTCTTGTACAGCAGAAAATTCCTGTTGATTGTCCTCCAGCTACAGCACAGAAGTGTGGACTCGCATCATAATTTTAAAGGCAGGCTTAAGAATCTTATGCATCAAGGAAGTCTCCAAAAAGGGGTTTAGCATCTCCTGTACCACCCCTCACCATTATAAGTCCTGGCAAGGAAGAGAGATGTAAAGTGATAGATTATCTATCAGCCTAGACCAGTAATTTATGTAGAAAGTTCTTTCTATCCCTTTTATCCTCATATATCCATGCATCCTATTTCTTTTAAACTCATTCCAGCTTCTCTGTGGGGTAAGTAAACACAACTGGATCTTCCAACGTATGCATAGAGTGCCTCTGATATTCCCAACACTGTTTTCAATTTGTCAGGACCCCCGACGACCCATCGGGTCATCTCTGCAGCTCTCCTTCTCCTCAGCTGCAAGACCTAGGTCAGTCAACTTCTCTCCATCGGCAGACATTGACAGGGTTCAGAGCCTGTGGGAGCCTGCCCTTAGTGGCACAGCACTGCAAACAGTACTTCACTGCTTGGTCCTTCTGAATATGGCCTAACTACCTATAAAATCTGTATTTTCTATGAGATTTCTTTGGGAGTGCTGACTAAATGGAAGCTCTAATAACCACATCCATCATGGGGTGAGAGAGACTGCCAGAGTGATATTTATCTGTTAGCTGTCATTTAAGAAGACAGAAGCGCTACCTTGGCAAGATGGGATTTGTGGAAGTGTATTATTTATTAGTTTATTTGTGGTATGTTATTTATTGGAATTTGGTTCTGTTCTACTTTGCTCACAATCTTTAATTTAGAATATGGGTTTTGCTTTACTGTTTTCACAGCACCAGTAAAGTTCTGAGTGTTTTTAATTTCAAAATTAATGTGGTAGAAATTGTGGCCCCTGTGCAGAGCAGAAAGCTGGGATGCACAATCACACTGCACTGAAGCCTGAAACTGGAATATACAGCCACACCACCTCCAGTCAGAGAGAAGAGAAACTTGTAGTATCCCATACTAAATTACAGAGGACAGGATCATGATCAGTGAAGATAATAGATCGGATCCTAGAAGCAGTAGCGAGGCATCAGTTTGCTAATTTACTAATTACCTCTGCCTGGCCATGGTGATGGTTTTATGTTGCTTCTGGAGGTAGTTCAGAATCTGCTGGCTTAAGGCTTTCATCTGCACTCCCTTTTGCAGGACAGGTTCTGTGGCCCTTGGCAAAGCACAGCATGGCCTGAGGTGACTGTGAAAATATTCTTTATACAGTAATGAGACTTAATCAAATCACTGCAACATTTGTGTTTGTGCTTATGTACATAGCAGAGCAAGCATTTCTCTAGGCCCCCAACATCTTATCCACTCAGTCCCAGAGGTATATTTAAAGGAAGTTCATCTTCAAGGCTCTTTATAATAAGGCGGCTGACTTTGAAATACTTCGCTGAAAGCAAGTGGAAATTCTCCTTCCTGGGATCCAAGAGCTGCCTTTGCAAGCAAGGGTTTGCTCTGCAAGCCTCTCAGTGCAAAGTCTCTGTGGTTCTTAATATACCTTCAATCCTAACCATGAGCCAACCTGTGAAGTCAGTGTCCACATCCAAATACCCCTTTGGCTGATGCTGTTTCAATTCAAGGCCATAGCAGGACAGAGAATAAGAACGGGTGAAAACAGTGAATTGGAATTGCCCTAGATGGTTTGTCTCTGGTGTTCCAGATAATTTTAATCATTAGTTTATAGTCAGATTTCTTTTGCTGCAGCAGTTCCATTTTTGATGGTCTCTTAGCATTCTTGTTGTCTTCAAGGTATGGGATTCCAAAAAAAAGACAAATGTCTGCCTCACTCTTATTAACAAGCTACCAGCCATCTGTTGGAGTGATTAATTTCTGGAGCATCATAATTTACATGCATTTTAATTGTTTTGAGGCTTAGATGTACATTATTCCTAGACTTTTTTTCTCTATTCCAGCTCAAAGCAGTAGTCAACAGTGGTGGTGGTGTTTTTAGAATATAAATTCTTTAAATACTATTAATCAGTTTATAAAAGCAATAAAATACCTAAAACTGCATCTGCAGCAAAGCCTGACATTTAGATAGTAACATTTGTTGTTCTCTGGTGGTTGATACTTATTTTTGTCAAATACTTCATTAGGTTGACTGCCTAGATTATTTAACTTAATATGAATTATAAATTATTTATTTTCTAGAGCTTTACTGGTATTCCATATGATTAAATGATTATTTCAAAGCACAATCATAAAAAAATCAGTGATAGTTTAAGAAAAAAAATCCCAAACGATCGCTTTAATCTCAGTTAGCTGCTGTTATTCATGAAGTTCCCACACTGTTCTTGTGGGCTGTAATAACATGGAAACTGCTGGAAATGTATCCTGTGATTCAGCATGGAAAAGCATGTTCTTCTGTAATTAATAAAAGAAAATAGCAGGTACAGAAGGACATATGAAGTAACAAAAAACACTGAGATGGAAACTCAGCATGGGCTTTTTGTATTAATACAAAGTCTTTGAGTCAAGATGGGCCAGAGGAACTAAGGCTTTAATTTCGATCACAGTTATTTGGATTTTGACTTAATAATGTAGGCTGTAGTTTGTCAGGTGGTGTTACCTGTGCTGCTAAGGTTTTAGGATCATTGGGCAGAAGACCTCTGCTTTTCTTCTCATGTATGAGTGGGAAGAATCAGGTTTGGATGATGCAAACTAAAGAATGGAAAATTGATCTAATTTTATAGGCACCGAGTTTGGCAGGATCTGTATTACCTTTCTGATTTTGACTCATCTCTAACTGTGGAGAACTGGCTGTTGTTTAGAGTAGATAGCTTTTCAGGGTATTTTTCTTGTTGTTTCTAGACTACCATTTGAGCCTTAAATGGGAAACCCATGCATTTTCAAAATTACATTTATTGGGTCAGTCTTCTGTGCTTCTATGAATGGAATGGGACAGGACAGGACAGGACAGGACAGGACAGGACAGGACAGAATAGAATAGAATAGAATAGAATAGAATAGAATAGAATAGAACGGAACGGAATAGAATAGTTCAGTTGGAAGGGACTTATAACAATCATCTTGTCCAACTGCCTGACCAATTCAGGGCTGACCAGGTTAAAGTAAGTGATTAAGTGCATTTTCCAAATCCTTCTTAAACACTGATGGGCTTGGGGCATTGACTACCACTCTAGGAAGCCTATGCCAGTGTTTGACCACCCTCTTGATAATGAAATGCTTCCTACTGTCCAGTCTAAACCTCCCCTGGCACAGCTTTGAACCATTCCCATACGTCCTGTCACCGTATACCTGGAAGAAGAGCAAAAAGCTGCAGTGGTATCTGTGCCTCTGATGGATTACCTGTTCAGATAGCCTGCTGGAGGTGGCTCACTCCTGCCTTTGCATCAAAATATATTGTTCGAAGTAATGAGGTATCTGTATAAAGGAAAAAAAAAAAAAGAACCGGTCTCTTTACCCCAAACCCCATATTAAGAATCTATTTGAGACAAAGTCCTTTCTGTAGGACCAGTTTGCCCAGCCTTTATCTTGTCGTTACTGTAGGACAAGATAGAGTACTTTGTGCGCTTCCTGCATTTACAAAGTCTGTGATCTACCAGCATGGCTCTGACAAAAAACACTTGTGCTCAGAAAGGAAAGCATGTGAGTTGGTACCTTGACTTGTCCCACTATAGTGACCTGAAGACCATCCCTGTCATCTTGCTCCTATATCTGGAGAGGCACTCCAGATCTCATTCTGATGTTCTCCGCAGAGCACTGGCTCATGCTCCATTCACTGCTGGGTATGCTGGCTTAAACGAGGCACTTTTTATGACAAGGAATGCTACCAGAAAACTCAGTGAAGAGACATCTGGGTATGAAACTCATGCTTTCAGTCACTGCATGTCCATCCATCTGATTGTCAAAGCAACTTCAGGAAACCAATTATTGGCCATGAATCAAAACAACTGAAGCCAGAGGGATACACAGGGGTATTTCCTTTGGGATATTCCCATGTGAAACGAACACAGCAGAACATTGGGTACTAGCTGAAATGATCTATGGCCCACAGTCTGGAATACAGGAAAGCCAGTCTGTGGGGCAGCCCAGCAAATACTAAGCCAAAAGCCTGCTCCCAAGTGTAACAGGAGGAAGCTCTTGCCATGGAGAGGCAGAACAGTGAATCCTGCAACGCGTCCCTACACCAGTCTCCCTAGTGGTGTGACAAGAAGAGGTTCTTTTACTTGTTCCAGACAGAGAAAGAAATGAAGAAGAGCTCCCTGTGCATGCTGATCTCGGTGTCAGGAAGACGTCTGAGTGACTTACACCACATAGAGTCCTGTCTTGCCATATCTGCTTATCACTGATCAATACAGCCCTGTTCTGTGACTGCCCAACCTAGATGATACCCCAGCTCTCAGCAACCCTAGAGAGATGCTGAAGTTGGTTACTGAAGACATTGCCTGCCCAAGCTAGATATTGTGCCTGGCATGAAACTGTGCTTGGGGACAACTGAGTGGCTGGGAGAAAGAGAGGTTGTGGCAGTAAGCACAGAGCCTGAAAAATGATTGCAAGATTGACCCCTCAGTTATGGAAGTGAGTCCAGGACAAGACTGGAAAAAGCAGATGTAGTACAGGACTTATTATAGTTAATAATAAAACTTAGCTACACAGGAACAACAATAATTAATTATTCCCTTTGCTTTAGAGGCTTTGTTTCTTCACTGGTCTGATCTTTGCTGTCTAGCTGCCAGAGAGACTCTGAGGCCCACCTCTTCCTAGACTACCCTCGGGAAACATCAGGGGAAGCCCTTTCTCATAGCCTCTCGCCCTAGTCCACATCCCAGTAAGCTCCTCCAGTTTGTTTTTTATGACCTGCTGACATCACATTTTACCTGCTGTCAGCCTACAGCAGGGTTCTAACTGTGAACTTGCTCAGCAAGGTCAGGAACCCAGAGCCATTCCTTCCCCTCAGCGGAGGCAGAACATGCTACGTGAAACTACTGTTTTAATTCCTATTCTTGCATTGACATAGCCTCCATATATATATATAATTTCCCTGCAGAATAATGTGCTTGTTCTGCTTGCTCCTCTGAGCAAAGCTTTGCACAGACAAGAGGGAAGGGTAAGGAGCTCTGCTTAATGTGACTTCCACAAATGTTAGTTCTAATGAAAGCCCTTTAGCTGTGCAGGAGCAGGGAAAAGACAACTTCTAGTAGACACATCCCTCTTTAAAGATACAGACTGTTTGAAGAAGTCTTCTTTAATGGTTTGATTTTAACATCTGTGTTTATTAAATCTCGGTTCCAGTTAGGGAAGCAAGGGATATTTTCTGATGACTTCTCTAGTTTTAAAAATAAAAGTTCAGGGATAGCTATGCAATTAACTGTGACTTACGTGTGTCTGTATAGCAATAGCAAACCTTCTGCGGAAGAAATCAAATTTCTCCCTGAAGGCGAATGATTGCACAGATGACTTATTCAAATGTGTAGATAAATTGCTTTGACATGTTTTGCAGGAAGGAACAGAGGTACATCAGTATCAAAATAGTTCTGGGTACTACAAATCTATTCACAGGTAATTGGATTACTCATGTGTCTGGTACCAAAAAAAGGGCTGATAAAATGATCCCTGAATGATGGAACATATTTACATTGAACTCGATCTCCCCAATTCCGTAACACTGTACTGCACAAACGAAACTCCCAGCTCCTGCAGGGAGGGAAGCGAGAGCAATGGACATTAATGGGAGCTGCCCTTCCAGCCATGCCACGGCTTTCCTGCTCCATCCAGGCTATCCTACAGTGCAGGAGCTAAAGGGCCCATTCCCATTTAGGCCAAATGGAGTGTAAACCTCCTAAAAGCTGCCCTGCTATGCAGCAAAATATCTCCAGTGTCAAAGTTTTGTACAGTTGACAGCTCCTATCGACCACCACAGCAGCTGTGGGGACCTTCAGTGTGTTGGAGAAGTTATACCCTATGATGGAGGCTTATGGAGTATCCAGTGGATGCCTGGAGGCTGGAAGCGTGCAGCTGGTGGCTATATGTGTTCTCACTGCAGTCAGGACACTTCTGGCAACCATTTCTAGTTACTAGTGTCTACCTCCACCTCACTGTCTAAAGGCTACCCTGTTATTTTCATCTATGTTTTCCTCTTTCATCTACTCTGCCTCCACAGACCTGGTAGATCTGGCATTGCCACATGAGGCGCTGCCATGTTCAATCAGACTCAAGGTTCACTGAGGCTCAGACTCTATCTGCAATTATGGCTGATACCAGGTTTTCAGGAGGGACAGCAGGAATCTTTTACCTATAGGATCTGTATGTCAAATGAGAGATCCTGCTCGTTAGCAGTTAGGCCTGGAAAAGTTAGGCCTGTGGCTTAGCATTCTTTAAAAACATGTTTGTCATAAGCAGTTGTGGCCATCCTGTAAAGGTCTAATATCCATAGGCTACCAAATCTCACTCTGAACTGCATGTATTCTGTGATTCTGCTTTTTCTTCCTATGACTGACACTGCAGTGTGCAAATACTGGTCTTACTGTTTTCTTCACATGCAGTTTCCAGGACTGGTAGGAGCTGAAAATGTGCCAGGTGCCTTAGGACAGAGCCAGAGCCAGCAAGCTTTGGTGTGTGTTTAAGAAACTCAGCTCCACTTTTTAAAAATAGTGAATGCTATTCACATTTGCAGGGACAGTTGATGGCTTGTTGCACTGCTCAGTCAAGGGAAGTGGAAGAACATCCCTTGTTCTTCTGCTGGCAGCCCCGTACCTTCACCTATGGGCAGCAGCCTGGTTAACAACTGACACCAGCTCTTCGGTGAACCAAACTACTGTCAACCCTTTGCTAAAGTGTGGAAAAACCTATTCAGACACCTTGTTGTTTGCTTTATTTGTACAAACATGAGAAGGGCTTGTGCTCTCCGCCTTCTCAGCCTTGCTTCCAAGCTGAGAAGAGTCAAAGAAGAGGAGGATGAAGATGCAGGGAGGAGGGAGCATAGGAAGCAATTACATGTTTTCTGCTGAAGGGTAACATTTACTCACCTTCTGCTTCAGTGCTACTGAAGTCCTGTTGTGCCATTTCCTCCCCCTTTTCATTAATTAAGGCTACTCAACAGCACTGCTGTTTCAGTGACAAAATCACTGGCTTGCCTCACACGTGACAAGTGCCTGCCTTTCACTGCTGCTCATTTTTCCCTGTCAGAGCTCCCTCTCCAGCAGATATCTTTGAGGCATGGCAAGAGAGAGGACCTTGTTGGTGCTGTACCTGCTTGAGTGGCTCGGAATCATGCCACACCTGTTATTATTTAATATCTTGCAGTGGAAATTGTGACACATCTCCCTGCCAGTGTGTGGCACGCCACACAGAAAATCATATTGCTGAATGAGTGCTTGCTGCAAGTGGCATGGTGAGCCTTCCCTGCCTAGGTACTCCCACCCAAGGGGAAAAAAATGGAAGGAAACGTGCCATCCTTTGCAGCCATGGTTTGGGCCCAGACCAGCCATTTTGTGTTGGTCTGTGTGTCTCAAGGTTCTGCTTGCAAAGTGAATGAACTCAGGCCCTTACTGACCTCCTAGCCTCAGTGATGGCATGAACTGTGCTTAAGATCTCCCACAGTCAAGTCCTTATCTCTTTCTTCTGCTCCTGCCCTCCTGTCCAAAGCCAAAACAATTGCACCTTTGCAAGTCACAGACAAGAAAAATAACTACAAGCCCTGTGTGGTTCAGAGCTCAAGGCAACTGTTGTGCAAGCTCTCCCAAGGCTGCATCTTCATCCTCACTGTGCCAATGTCAGCCACTCCACAGCTCTCTCCTGAAGGCAGGGTGGGCATGCAGGGAAAATACTGTCATCACTTTAGTCACAGGGTACATTCAGATAGCATGGTAAATGTCGTAAGACTGGAAAGATGGAGTATTTCAGTACATAGAGTGAGCATGAGAAGTGGTTTCACAGGTTGCCAAGTGCTGAATCACGGCTGTGATGTATCTGCTAAAAGCAGCTGGAAATCTCCCACAGCCTGTGAGTGCTCCCTATATTTGCACACATGCACACACATTCACACGCACATGGACACACCTGGACACAGCCATCCCATGCCTGCTTGCTGAGCCCTTCAGCTCACCAACAGTAGAGCTGGCGCATAGGAAGCGAGCAAAAAGCCAGTGATGGGGTGTCTCCACCTTTATACTGAAGTCCAAAGAATGAAGTTTCTCTGTAAGAGAATCCCAGAACATCATCTCCTGAAGCAAGTAAGCTCCACGATGCACTATGTGATAACATCTTCAGGAAGAGACCTTTCTGCACTCTACAGTCTTCCTGGTGCACACACTTAGGGTAATTGGGCCCCATGTTCTTGTCCAAATGTCATTTCTCCCCCAGTCATGCAGCATGTGATGTGGTGTCAGCCGCTCTTCAACTCCAAGGAGGTGGCATTTCAGTGCTCTTTCACTGTCTTGCTTTGGTTTGACAGCCATGGAAAGGTAAACTGCTATGATGATGGTAATGATAGTAGATATTAGCTTTGTATGGCAGGCATTTTAAAGACAGCCACGCTCTGAGGCAGTCAGCAATTGCCTATTAGAAATCAAGACATGAGGCTGGGAAACTGCTAGATGGCTGAGCAAGGTGCTGGTGGCACAAAGTCACAGAGACGCTTCTCTCCCAGGTACAAGAGGAGAAAGCAAACAGGACACTTGCTGGTCACACTGCTTCATGAGTGAGCAGGAGGTGCTCAGTGACTTTGCCAGTGGCTGAGGCAGAAGAACCCGTGCAGACCACAGTCCTGTTTGGTGCAGTCACAGGGCTGGATTAAATAGCTTCTTTTTTTTAATTGGGGACTTTACTCTGTTTAAAATAATCATCCCAGGTAAGTGAAAAGTCAGTAAGTGAGCTCAGGCTGCACTCTGCTTTGCTACAGCTGGGCTGTGGATAATTACAAGATTACCCTGGGAGGCAGCTTCTTTACTCGAATAGGTTTGAAAAGCCAAAACTTTATGACATGGTGTGATGTCTTTATAGACACAAGGCTTGGATCAGCCCTGTCTTGTTATTACCTCTGCAGTGTGGTCATTGAGGTTCTGTCTGTTGGTGGCAGGAAGCAAGGATGGCAAGGACGCATCAAGTGTTGCTGGCCACCGTGAGGCTTTGGAGCTGTTAAGTTTCCGCTAGCTCAGGTTCTGAAGTAACTTTTATAAAGATGGCTATACAGAAAATAATAACTTTTTCATACTTAAAGAACACATGGTAAAATAACGAAAATCTCCGAAGAGTGAGCCTGAGATCATGATAAAAATGAAAAAAAATTTTTTAAAAATCAGGAAAAGTCCAAGAACAAGGTCTGAAGCAGCAGATGAAAGCGAATGTCGTCAGTCATCACCTGCTGTTATTAACAACAAAACGCCTCCCCCTTCCTCTGCCCTCCAGAAAGCTCCTGCCGCTCCCAAACCCCTTCTGCTGAGATCGGGCATGTTTCTGGTCCTGAGGTGCCACTGGCTTCCCCCCCATCGCGGTGTCCTTCCAGAGCGGTGCCCACGCAGAGCGGAGCAGAGCTGCGACACTCTGCCGGGGCCTCGCTGCTGGGCAGGACGGGGAGGCCGAGCCCAGCCCCAGCAGCCCGTCCGGTCGCACCGGCGGATCCTGGTCCCGCGGCTAGCTCCCNGCCGGCGGCAGCGTGCCGAGCGGCTTGGCGCGCATTCCGCAGGCGTCTGGAAACAGGTGCGGGCCTACGGGGCGGCTGGGGACCGGGGGATTGTGTTAGTTGCTAATTACAGGCCCCGCCACAAAACTCCCGCGCGGGCTGTGCCAGCCAGCCCCTGCGAGGGGGAGACTGCCTTCCCAGAGGCGTGCAGAGCCACTCTGAAATAATTTTCTCCCAGGCGCCAGCATCTTCGCAGCCATCTTGGGCAGCTCCATCACCTCGTGATGATGAGAAGCGTGAGTGATCTGGTTTGTCGATTGCACCGCAAGACGGCGTTTACATGGCCAAATCATAATGTGGCAGATACAAGTGGAGTTTATGCACCAGCGATAGAGGAGCTTCGTGAAAACTCTTGCCTCGTGCTCCAGGACCACCTCTTTTTATGAACCCTCAAAGGATCTGCTGAAGTTTAAGCTGAAGATAGAGAATGATGCTGTCAGTAACAAAGACATTCAAATATGCATAGAGGAATTTATGAGAGCACTTAATTGTAAGCATACTAAGCTTCTGTAATGAAACCAATCGATTGCCCAGAATTTGTCTTTGCCTGAGATTTTTAGAGTAGAAAAAGACCTAGAGTGGTTCTGGAGATGTTGGAATGAGTTAGTAACATGAAACGTATGTCAAATATGAGTGAAAATTATGCATTGAAATATATTTTTCCATGCCCATTTTCATAATCAAGTAATGTTTTTGGTTTGAGAAATCAATTAAAAATAGGACCTAGCGTAGACAACAGCCTAGCCTACATGTGAATAAGCACTTTGGGAACTGTAATCACATATATTGACAGAAAATGGTGCCAGTGTCAGGCCAAACCCAGTACAGAATATGGATGCAATAACAGAGCTGGGCAGGGTTTGTTCCTTTCTTCCTGTCTATCAGTCTACAAGACAGATAGATGATCAGAGCTGTGTTATGTTTTTAACCTAACTGAACTTTCACATTTCCTTTAGTTCTGTCTTAGGATCCTATTATCTTCAGAAGTGATTTGGAGGTACATTTGATGTTCTGGTGGTTCCAGTGAGTGCTACCTTCAGCAAAGCCTAGTATCTACTTTTAATTATAAATGCGTATTAAAAAAAAACAAACACAAACAAACAAAAACAAAAAAACCCCAAGAGCCAGCTGAACAGGGGGAAAGGCGCGCAGCAAGACCAAGTGGTGAGGATGTGACTGTTTGTGACAAATTCGTCATGCTCACTTATGGAATCACAGGATGGAGAGTCCCTGGGTGTAGTGGTCTGTGCAGACTCCATACTCTGTGGGGTATTATTTATGGAGATCAAATGGAATCACTTCCAATAGCATTCCTCATATTTTCATGCCACATCTGGTCTTTATGAATTACATGCTGACCCAAAATGCCTTCTGTGACTGTCTATAGAAGAGATCTAACAAAAATTAAGATTTCAAAGCAGGCAAGCAAGTAAAATCAAATGAAGCATGTTTGCTCATTTAAAACATTTTTTCCCATCCATTGGCAATGATGGAGTCCTGTTCTGTCACAGCCTTTGGCACCCACTTAGCTCTTGGGCCAGCACAGACAGCACGTTAGTCATGGAGGCAAAAGGGCTACACTGGACATCTCTGGCTGCTCTGGGGGTCTCTTGGGCTATCAGAGCTAGCACCAGGGGTGCTCTGCCAGCCCCAGGCATCAGGCACCTCCTTGGATGTGGGACTGGACCAGGGATGTGACAGTCAGGCTTGGTAAGGGCTGGCCATGCACTGCTGGAACCTGACAATGCCTGATTATTTTTCTCTGATTGTTCCCTGACCCTGCTCTCTCTTTTATCCAGCCAGCATTAAAAATCTGCGCCTATAAATTTTTCAAATTGCATAGCAGAAAACCAGGTGCAATCTCAGGCTGTAACAATTTTGAATGGCAGATGCCACCCATTGGAAACCTTGTAAATTTTTAGTAGTTTGAAGGTTAAAAATAAAGGATTTCATGCTATCTACATGGAAGGAGACATTTCTTTATTTATTTTTATAACTGAATTTAGAGTTTATGGAGTGTCAGGCCAGCCACAGAGGAGATTAAGAGCAGCCTTGGCCACAGGAGATCCTTCCAGTCTGTCCAAAAAAGGTCCCTCTCTGGATGCAAAGGGGATGCTTGGAGGAGTACATGAAAAGACATTCATTTTTAGTTCACTAATAGGCTGCTAAAAAGATGCCAACCATGTATATCCGGTTAGAGGTAGGATCACAGGCTTATTTAATATAGCAGATTAAAAGAAGCTGTCTGCAGGCTGCAAAAAATTCCCCTTGCTCTTGAAGTCATCCATATCTGAGCTAGAGGTTTGAGGGGATAGAACTTACTTCCAAAGCCCAAAGCACCAAAACTTGGATTCCCTGTCCAGTTTCCTCTTGGGAGCAACCTGGCAACTACTCTTCATGATCTTCTCCTGTAGGTAAGGTAGAAACTAACCTGCACTTGTCATAGACAGGATGTGTCAAAAAGACACGGAGGTGGAGGTTGTGTTGTAGCGTGCAATAACATATACTTGGGATAGCTGTGTGCTGTGAGAATACAGGACCAGTTTTAAAAATTGATTGAGAGTGGCATGTAAAGAGCAGCTCTACAGACAGAAGAGGACTATCAGATAGATACCCAACACTGACACGGCACTTCCTGATGTACAATATAATGTAATTCATCTTTCTCTCTTTATGTTATATGACGGCAGAGGAAATAATTGTTTTTACAGTTGTGGAACTGGAATAAACATGAGCTGAATTATTGCTCATCTACCCTATTTGGAGAGGAATTTCAAGCCCCATTTTATAATATTTTCAGCCTTGTCACCTAACGTAAAGGAATTTTTCTTCGTTTTATATCTCACCTAGCATCACCTACATGTGAGTTTTTTCTGAAGTCTCCCAATTTATTAGAGAACCCAGAGGCCCTGGTTCATCCCATTAGGAAGCCTTCAAGCTCCTTTCTCTTG
>VZZY01018138.1:20034-40167 GCA_013400335.1 Eurystomus gularis
GATTGATTTAAAAAACATCAGATTTCCATCAGGAGCTGAGACTGTGCTACGCTATGAGTCTGAAAGAAAGCAATACTTGCGGGAGAGCCAGCCATGATCAGCGCCCGGCAGAGGTGCCTCATCCGGAGCAGGAAAATTCTCTGAGGTGCTTTGAACTTGATTTTCATGATAAGCATAGGTTTGATTCAACACCCATAAAAATTCATAGGAGTTTGATTTGATTTAATGGGAATATGCTCAAAGCTCAGGACAACTACACTGGATTTGTCTTCCTGCTAATTTATGATAGAGTGTGCTTACATCAGTTACTAATACAATCTATTGCTCTTTCAATATATTCTATTTATTTTGTTTTATTTTTATTTCAGATTTGCATAATAACAGAAAATAATAAATGTTTGTGGGGAACCTGAATGGCAGAACTCTAAATATTCCTACTGTTAATTTTTAAACAGTTGTTTTCACCCCACTTGGGAAACAGTGAGTTAATGAAAAATATCTTTATTATGATAGCATCTGAACAGGACTTGAGATTATGACCTTGAGATGGTCACAAGGACTGGGTTACTGCATCATTTTACTAATTCTCTCTTCATTCTCTCTCAAGCAGAGTTATACATTTTATTATTATTTTTCTTCTTTATAAAATCTCTAGACTGATAATAAAATAGCTAGACAATAGCGCCAGCTGGAGTTTCGCAACTTTTAAATTGTCCTTCTAAGGATAAAGAGTGAAAAGTGGCATTGAACTAATCTATTCTTGAGAACATCTTAAAATTATAACAGGAACAAAGTGCCACGATATTTATTAATTCTCACGACTTCTTCATGATTGTTACCAGAATAGCAAATGGCAAAATTTATTAATTCTTGTAATAAAAATGTAATGAGGACAAAGGATGGTGCAAGATGAATTAATTGTAGTGGCAAACTTATAACTGTGAGGTTTGGTCTTACTTGAATAACATACTGCATTTCTGTAGGAAACAAGTAGGATACAAAAACTGCTGTGGGGGTGGTACAAATATAATGATCTGGTCGTGTTGTTGTAATGTAGTAGCTCTCTTTCTGAAAACTGAATAGATGTTAAAGAATTATTAATCTGCTCCAATGCTTAGTTATCCTAATACTTTACAATCTTATAAAGCTGAAACAAGAAAAAGGCTGCCTGAAAAGGCAAGAAAGTTTGTCATGATGGATGTCAGTAAAGAAAATACCGAACCTGGGGAAAAAGCAGTGAGTAGCATGGAAACAATATCCAGGCTGACCTTGTAGGTACTGCTGGCTCTCCAGCTTGATGGTAAAAATTCATCATGGCTTGTGGCAGACTGGACTAGGATGTCCACAACTTCCTTTGACCTGGGGGAGGCTTCCAGGTGGCCTCACACCCCATTGAAAGGTGGGATTAGTCCAGGGGAAAATGGTTAGTTTGCCCATGGGCTCAGCAACTGTTTTCCTAGCTCTCCAGTGGAAGAAACAATGGTCACCAACAAACACCTTCATTCCACTCTCACCGCATCCCCAGTCAGAGCAGCTCAGGCAACAGACTTCAAGCTATTTCAAAGCAAACACCCACCTCTACCATAGCACAGTGTGGCTCAAGATGCAGCTCTGCCATACAGTGCAGCACTGTGTCAGATAGCTCTGGCTTGTCCCTGTACACACTGGGGTGCCTGTGCAGTGAGTGCAGCATCACACAGGGATGCTGCTTCTACAGACACTGGGAGCTGCCTGGCCTCTGCACAGGCCAGCATGGGGCCATACAGCCACTAATGAAATCTCTCATCCTGCAGCATTACTTAATCCATGGTTGGTGTCACCCTGACACATGTGCTCGTGCACACTTGTTTCCGACCTCAGAGATGGCGTGCAATAGTGAGGATAATCCAGCTGTATGTGCCAGGGAATTCCTGCCTGCGACAGTAATGCACAATTCTTAATTTCTGTTGTCAATTGTATTTTATTGTGGGACTGAGGGAAACACTACTGTGGTGGGGAAGGGGCAATGTGGAGATTCTAGAATCATAGTGAATACAGGGATGAATCCCAAAAGGATCTATTTCTATGACCATTTATGAATCCAGCACAGCATTAACCCCCTCAACTGGGTGTTCACAGCCATTAATCCATGAAGAGAAAAGAGTTTAAATTGTTGTCAGTGTCTCATTCTAAGAGTTTAGAAAATAAGATGCACTTCTCAACGTGAACAGGGCAGGCAGAATTTGTATGTGTGTGTCTATCTGTGTGGTCTACAGCTGCAACTGTATGTTGGTAACCGTCTTATGGCAAAGGTAATGGTGTTTTTACTGTCACCAAGCGGAAGGCTCGTTGGGCTGACTGTAAAAAACAAGTTATTCCTGCTTTTAGTGCTGTTTTGAGTAAAATCCGTAACAGTCAGCCACCTAAAATAAAGCAAATAGCTCAGTTTTTAAGGGTGGCTCAATGATAAAAGAGAGCTGGAAACTGGCTAACAGTTTCCCCTGTGGGGCTCCCACAGTGCAGTGTCAATCACTTTTCAGAGAGCTGGCCACCTCTAACGTTTGGCTCTGCTGCAGGAATGCCAGCTGTAATTAAACATGTTAAAAATACTTTTCACAGTACTTTCAGGGTAACAAATACTTCCTGTTCTGCAAACCTGTGAAAATTAAGGCAGCTCTTCTCCCAGTTTTTATTTCCAAAGTACTGTTTTCATTTTAATGAGTTAGAAGAATTTTGCAGAATAGTCTTCAACTCTTTCCCATGCATTTCCACCAAAAAGGGGGCCATTGTTGTCCCAGATACATAGTGGAGATGCTGAGTCATTGCAGCCTTCTGACAGAGCCCACTCATGCTCTCAGCTTGGCATCCAACTGAGCCACTTGGTCCACAGGAACAACTTTTCCTAATTAGCTATCACCTTCTCTATTAACAGTTAAAGGACACCTCTCCTGGGAAAAGGATGATAGGCAAGGAAGGGCTGAATAATATGAATTAAATACTAAAGTAAGGGTAAAAAAGGAGGAAACTCATCCAGCACAGGGCAGGCTGTGAGTAAAGGCTAATTTCCAGTTAGTCAGCTAAAGTACAAGCGGCTGTACCACATGCTGTGCAGTAGCAGAACAGGCACACATGCGGTGAAGAAAACCCTCACTCTGTCTTCAGCCACAAACAGAAACACATGTAGGTCCTGTGCAGTCGAGATGCGCTATGGGACATGTTAAAAAGCTGGCAAGGTGCTCTCCAAGACATTAACCTGATCTGCTCCACCAGGATGACTGGGCTGTACGGATTGACCATCTAATCTTGCTGCTTCATGTGAGGATTGATTTAACAACTCTCAAAACAACTTTCTTAGAACAGTGCTTATCCTCTACCTCTGAAACACACTTTTATGGCAGCAATGTGTAAATAGATGGGTGATTGGCATATCATCCCTGCTAGGCCTGTTCAACTCATGCATTGTATGACAAGCCCACAACCATAAAAAGCTGCTCTGTTTCTGCTCGGCTATATATATATGAGTTATGATTTTGGCCTCATTATCTCTTCATTCACCACCCTCCAGTAAATTTTCCCAGTCAATGAAGTTCCTTGTATTCTTTGTACTGGGAGTTAATGAAATGGATTTGATGATGTGACTTGAGATAGTATTAGGCTGTCTGTGATGGCTGCTACTGGCCTCTCCCATCCAGCATTCTGAGGTTAGGGAGAAAATTCAACCTGTTCTATTACAGTGTATTAAGAAATTTAATTTGGAATCACTCAGGGCAAAATCTAAAATTTTTTTTCTTTTTTTTTTTTTTTTTTAGCCAGAGAATTTCAGGCTTGACATAAAGGGTGTTAGGTATAAACATGGGTCAGAACTTACAAAATGAGGTCTCATAACTGCTAACTTGAGAAGTAACTCCTCACCATTTCCCTCGGAAGCAACAAGGAACATTTGCTGTTGCCATACAGCATCATATTTTATGGGGCCTTTAAAAACTAACAGGAAGTTGTCAGTGGTGTATAAAGGTGAATACGGATGCAATCTGCTCACACAGTGGTTCTAGGATCTTCTACTGGTGCTCCCAATGACTGTAGGTTAAACCATGAAGCAAGGTCTCAGGCATCCCACACATGGGGTGCAGATACATGCTTATCAGTGTGTTTACAAATTCTCACACTTTTCTGAGACAGTTTGGCTCATCACAGTTGTTTTTTAATCACCTGTGATACTTCATTTACGGTACCATTGTAGCTGTGAGAGAAATAATTTTCTCTCCATGATAGATGTAATTGTAATTCATACCTTGCTTTTATTGCTGGATCAAATTACTTAGTGTGTTATTTCGTGCGTCATCCCAAGACAGAGAAGTCCAGAAAGGTACCTGTATGCCTGGCTTCTCCAAAAAAAAGGGTGACTTAGAGGTAATTTGCTAGACAAAATTTTCTTCTGTCCTCAAAATGTGTTTTTAAGAGGCAGAAAGCCAAATAAGTGTATTGTGAATGCAAATCAGGTAAAATGAAAATAATTGTACCTATTTACCTCCAGAATGACTCGCTGTCTTGGCTGAGATAAATTGAGTGGAATTGTCTTTCTTTAATTAACACTAGTGTTAACATTGAAAGGGAAAATGCTGTTCCCCAGCTGATTTACTTAGCAGACCACTCGGATTTGAAAGCCACGTACCTCAAACCCCTTGATTTGGCAATTCAAACCATCATTAAGGAATGGCTACATTTACCAAATACTGCCTGTGATGCCATCTTGTATTCTGTCATGCAGGATGGCAGATGGGTATGACCCAGTTGTCAGGACTGATTCCCTGTATACAGGCCTGGAGACTGCACAGAATTGCACAGTCTCTGGATAAGAAAATAAGAATGATTTTATGAAAAGAAGGGATTAATAAAGATTATAAGAAATTGTAGATTACAGTTGATGGAGAGAAAAATAAAATGCCATCAATCTGGGATCGGAGAACTGTAATGGTAATATCCAAGGAGCTGGGTGGTGAGGAAACAACATCAGAATAGGAGGTATCTGCTCCAAAAACCATCTATCTTAAACCCTGCAACTGGACAAAACATGAATTTATTAATTGGACCAAGCTGGTGTCTCCAACTTTGAGAAAAATAAGTTAAGTAACAACTGGATTGTAAACTATAGAGGCATTCCCCAGGGAAAACTTTTGACTACTATGCAGCTGCGTGCTAATGTTTATCCTGCTAGGGAATTTTTATCAAGAGGCAGACAAGCTATGCAGAACAAATGATGCCAACACTGCCAGGCTGAAACCGAGTCCTGCTCACATATAGTTGGCCATGTCCTTCAGTCTAGTACACAAGGATAAAAAGGCATAACAAGCTATGCGAATTGCTTTTAACAGTGGCCCAAAAGAAGGACTGGATTGTATTCCAGGAACCCTTACTTAGAGACGATAAAAATTGATTATTGAAACCTGATTTAATATTTGTAAAATGGACTCAGGCAATCATGGTAGATGTAACTGTAAGACATGAAAGCAAACTGTCATCTCTCGCTGATGTGGCAGAAGAAAAAGTTAAAAAGTACCAACAATTAAGTGTACAAATGCAGGAATTAACACATGCAAATGTAATTAAGCATTTGGGTTTCCCCCTAGACTCTCATGGAAAACAATATTTGGGCAATGATGAGATGTTGTCAGATTTGGGGCTCTCACAGTCTCACCAAGGTAAAGTTGCACGCCGCATGTCAAACCGTGCACTCTTTACATTTGTTGACATTGTTCATATGTTTGCAGGACAGGGGCGGGCTATGGCAAATGTTTAATAAATTTACATTTATAATTGTAATTTGGCGTGGGCTGGGAGGGACAACAATGGGTCTCGCAGTGATTATTTGTCATGACACATTGCCTGCCGATACTTTGTAGTGGCTGTGATTTTTTAGGTGGACAAACCACCTTTCTGTAACTTGGAAAGGAGTGTGCTTACATTCATTAAATAACACCGGTGTTAACATTAAAAGGGAAAAAGCTGAAACATAATTAAGAGTTGGCATTTGGACATCTTGCAAGACAGAGAACAAAGGACAGGATCTCCTGTCTTCTCTCGCTGATCTCTCTACTTTGTGCCGTTCTGAGCCCTCTCCTCCAGCCAGTACAACCAGGCAAGCACAAAGGCAAGCTTCAAGCTGCCCTCAAGCAAAGTTATATCCTACAAATGTCGTTGCTGCTACTGCCATCTCCCATCCAGGCTGAAAAGATCTGTCCTGCCACTTACACTGGAATACCAGCCAGCCTCACCACTGGCTTCAGAGCTGCCATGGGAGAGGCAAGTCACAGGGTGAGACTGGGAGGTGGGAAGGGAAAAGGAGTGTGACACAGGTAGAGAAGAGCTGGGCGCTGGTTTTGCCAAGGGAGACCCCTTGATAGGTATATCTATGTGCTGCACATACCCTGAGGCTGGAGAACAGAACTCCATGGAATCATAAGCAAGCAGAAGGCAAGAAGCTGCCAGATATCTGTCCTGATATGTGGTAACAGCAGAGAGGGTGGGTTGAGGTAGCAGGAAAGGGGTACATGAAGCCCAGGTCTGTTTTCAGGCTGAAAAGTGAACACAGGATCCAAACAGCAGAAAGATCAGCAGCTGTAAGGGTGCTTTTAGCTAGTCTAGCCGTGAGCTTGAATTTGAATGCTGCTTAAGAATTGATGTTGGTCTACATAGTCTCATGCAGCAGTAGCTCCACTGGTTACAGGAGATTACAGAAAGCTGTAGCTGCTGCAGCTGCATTAATCCCCAGTCCCGACTCATCTCTTCCAGCCCCATGTCCATGCACAACCATGCTGGTGGTGGAGGACTGAGGTTCACAGGCCATATCCTGGGATGGAGATGGCTCTCATGGAGCAGAAGCCAGGGTGTGAATAGGTCTGTTCCTTGTTACACATCTGCACCCCTGCTGTGGTCCCAACCTGCCCTCCCCATGTTGGCCAGATCCACCAGCCTGAGACCACAGCGGGACCAGGAGAAGGCACAGGTCTTCCCCTCCACCAGTCATGGTCATTCCTTTCTGCTGTATCAGAACAGGGTGAGTAGGTGGCATTTGTGGTATCTACAGATCCCCCATGCCCCAGGAGGATGCTTGCTGGGGTAGTTAATCCAGGCAGTTGACAACATGCTGCCACCAAGGCCGCAAAGCTCCTGTGGCCAAAAGGTGGTGGGACATGCTGGCCCAACGTTGCTCCTGCAATGGCAGCCCAGTGCTGCTAAGGGCTGCAGGCTCCTAAGTTCCAACCCAGTTCTTACGTTGTTGAGATGAGGCAGACAGACTGCCCTAAGAGAGTATAGTTCTTTGTGACAGCCCCTTAGATAAATGCCTTATACCTAAGCAGTTAATTAGTTTTAGAATAACCTATTAAAGAGCACATCATGTATTCCCATCACAGCTAAATATCATCTCCTGTAAAAACAAAGATATTTCAGCAAATGAAAACCCTGTAAAAATAGCACTTGGGTAAGTATGTTTTTAAACTTCCACTGATGTTAATTTTTGAAGCCTTGAAATTTAATTCATGTGCTGAATAAATACCCTTCAGATATCTTATCTAGTTATTATTCACATCACAAAGAGTAATATGTTCTCTTCTGCTCTTTTGTGACAACAAAAATAACTATGGCCATCCCTTCAGCCGTTGACGGCTGCATGTTTCCCTGTAGGACAACAGGAGAGTGAAAACAGAAGATGGGAAATGTACGTCACATCACAGCTCCCAAAAAGCATGTGTCATGCTGCTTCAGCATTGCGAGACACTGAGTTCAAAGTAAAGCAGATTTATAACAGGGGGATATTTGTGGTGAATTGTTGCCATAATCTGTTACCATCAGGTTTGCCAGCATCGGTGTCCTGTCAGCGGCAGTTGTCTTATAAAACACACCCCAATTCTAGCGAGTACAGGAACTGTCTACAAGCAGTTGAATGGTAGCTGTATGAATATATAAATATGCTGTTGATCAAGTAGAGCATTTCAGTAACAGTAAATAAAGCAGTTCCTTTAATCCTTCAGCTTCCTAGGTAAAAGATATGAAAACCCAGCAATGTTAAATACTTCTGTGACACCAGGAAGAAATGTAGCTTCACCACAGAGGTGTTTGCAGTACAGGATAAAAAAAGGAACTACAAAAAGGAGGAAATAGAAAGGAGCTGTGCAGCCTGTCTAGCCACACCTCCAATGAGTCCAGGAGGTCAATAGTGGTGATTGTTCATAATTTTCACAGCTCAGATTGCTGCCTCGTGACCACCTCTACAGAGTACGCTCCTAGGCAAAAATGGAAGCTGAATTGCATTGTGGGGACATCATATCCTTCCTTTTTAGAAGCAGGAGGCATCTCTGTGCCGTGCAGCCACAGAACCACCAGCCAGATTTGCTCAGGGCACTGCCAGTGATGTAGCTGGGGCAATGGAGGAGTCAGTGTGGCTTGTGAGACCCGTGTAGGAGATGAAGGAATATCTGTGGGACTAAATTGAGTCAAGCTGCTCCACATACAACTGCAACGTTTGCAACAGCCAAGCTGGCTGTTCTAAAGCTAGCTCAGGCCTGTCTGGATGAACTGCAGAACAGAAATAGCCTGCAGGCAGCTCTACTTTAGGGTATTTATCTGGCAGTGTTTTCCAGCTCATAATCATATAGCAGAGTTAATAGGAGATCTGATGAGTTAGTTAAATGGTCCTCCACAGTCCTCTACAACTTAGTACTACTTCATTTGTAAACTGAAAAGACCAGCTTTGAGAAGAAGACCAGAGTTACAAGTCAATAGTAGGTTTATATAAGAGAGGCAATTTCTGTCTTTTGAATGGCCAGGCAAAGCAGCTCAGTAACCCCTACTGTCTAGGAGCAAACAGTGTCTGTCTTCTCAAGATGCTAGTCCCTCTCACAGAAGACCGCCCTCACCATTATACTATGCTCCTCCATGGCAGTCTGAGCAGAAAACTTAGTAAGGCTGGATGCAAAACCAACCTTGACACACAACGAGAAAGATTGTGCAGAGGGTGAGAGCTGAGTAGCAGGAGGGGAACAGGGAAGTAAAGAGCTTTGCTGGTAAAACAAGGCACTGCCCTGGTGGGATGGTGAGGCTGTGCTGCTGTTCTGCAACATCTATGTGGGTAACAGGGGGAAATGTAGCCTTTGGAAGCATAGGCGTGAGAAAGGTTTAGTTTCTGTGATACAGGGCTTAAGCTGTTTAGTATGTTCATCAGTGGCCTGGATGGTGATGCAGAAATGCCCCTTCTCAGCAAATCTGCAGATTACACTAAATAAGGAGTGTCCTACACAGGGAAGGGTGGCACTTCAGTCCAGAAGCCCTTGAGGTTCAAACACCTGAGGGTCTCAGGACAATAGAGAGTCAAGCTATCAGTTGCCCCATGAGGCCTAGCCAGGAAAAGCACAGGGTTTGGCCACTGGGCAGGACAACCAGAAGCATGGCACACCCAGGGAGTGACAGGCTGGATCACCACGCTGCTGAAGAGGATCCAGCCCTCAGTGGGGTGCAGGCTGAGGCACCTGCACACACTCACTATGAACAAGGCCAGATGGCTGCTGAGCTGCATTAGAAGGAGCAAGGCTTTTGATCAAGATATGCTTTTATTCTCCTCTACTCAGCGCTGGTGAGATCTCACCCAGGATGGAGCTCAGCTAAGGAGGGATTTGGAGATGTGGTCCAGGAGAAGACAACAAAGATAGAGCTGACCACCAAGGAGAGACTTCAGGAGCTGATGTTCAATCACATAAAAAGGGAGGCAAAAGGGTAATCATCTACAACTACCCAAAGGGGACTTAGAAAGATGACAGAGCCAAACTCTTTCTAGAAGTAGAAGATGATACAGAAAGGGGCAATGGCTGCAAACTGCACCTTGGGAAGGCCAGAGTGGACATTAGGAAAAATTCTTTGCTAGGTGAAGAGTTCAGTGCAGGAACAGGCTTTCCACACACACTGGAAATCCTCCTTGGAGGTTTTCAAGACTGGAAGGAGTCAGAGATAATGGGTGGTTAAAATGCTCTAACAAGCAAGTCTACTGACAAAAAACTGTAAGAGTAAGGTATTAGTGTTACTTTTTAAAATTCAGCTGTGGAAAACAGCTGTGCTAAAGATGATTTTGCATAGCTCTAAGAACGCACAACAAGGATGCTGTATTCCAGGAAAAGCATGTGCACAGTGAGGAGTGCCACGCTGAGAAAGGTGGGGGCCTGTTGCATGTTTTTGTGCTGCACAGAAGTGAATTGCCAGCTCCATATATGCCTCTTCTTCTCCTGGTCATGGGTAATGGTAAAAAGGTGCCTGGGACAAGGAGAAAATGGCATCTTTAGTGAGATTATGGTTTGACTTGAGTTGCAAGCCTTTTTTATAAGGCAATGAGCCTCTGGTTCCCTCCTCTCACTGAGAAACAAGAAAGACTTGTGGACCATTTATCAGTGCTCCACATTCCCACTACCTTACTGCAACCTTAGCAGAGGTCTGATCACTGTGGGGCACAAAGAGGAGCAAGCAAAACTTAGGTGCTTCCCCTTGTGCCCCACAACAATCAAACCTCTACCCAGGATGCACTGAAGCAGTGGAGCTAGGCACCCATACCAGGTCCAATGCACATCATGTGCCAAGCAGGTCAACATGCTGTCCAGGGACCTTCTTCCAGAGTTTGAGGAGCATCACTGAAATGTCTCAGTAACTTGGGGAGTGCGTTGCCTACTCTTCATTTTTTGAAACCTCTTCCTGCATCCTGCTGAGCAGTTTAAGATGTAAAGAGTAAGCTTTGGGTGCCAGCTCATGTCTTTTGGGTGTTTTCACTGTGCAAGCACAGCATCTTACTGAAGCAAGGGGCTGAAGCAAGCCCTGCGTCTTACCTGAGCTGTAAACAGAGGAGCTCAGTTTCCATGTGACAAATACATCCATTCACTGGAGTTTTTTTATTTTCCTGACTGGGGGAGCAAATCACCCATTACAGTGTATTCTCCATGTCCCTAGGTCCACATATACTTTCCAGCAGCTCTCCTCAGCGTTCCACATTACAAAATCAATCTCTATTTAAGTAAGAGGGCGATATTTATTTCTTAATTTTTTAATAATGTATTTTGTGATTTGTTGCAGCTTTCAGTGTTGCATTATTTATTTATTGTGCCTATAGGATGCCCTGCCACATGATAATAGAGGACCTATAGGAATTAGAGACCTAAGCAAAACCAAGTTCAATAATTTTGCTACACTGCAGGACTCGGTCCAAAATTAACAAGGGAGCAAAACTGCAATGCAAGGACAATACCATAATGTTTTTGCTCCCAAGTTTTTAGGAACACAGCTAGTGAGCTAAAAGGAACAGAAAAATCAATCACTACTGAAAGCAAAAATTAGAACTGGACGTTAATATATCTCCTTAGGTGTTTCACAACTGAGTTATTTTCTATGGAGTTCTTAAAAGTTAATTATAAACTTGCAGAGACCTGAACTAAAGAAATATCAAGATGTTATTTTCCTTCCTTTCTTGCCTTCACCCTGCATAGATGATTTCCTTTCAAAATACACTCGGAAGTTTTCAGCTTAGAAAAAAAGAGGATCAATTTAGCTTGCAAAACATCTTCATTCATTAAGTGGTATCTCAGCTTGGTTCATTCAGTGGCAAAACTGTCATTGACTTCAGTAAGCTAGAGCAGCTGAGTTAATTTATTGCTGAAATCTTAAAACCTGAAAAGCAGGAGTCCTGGGCCTTGCCTGCACTATGTGCTAACCCTCAGGGAAGCCATGGTTATACCTGTCAAGGCATGATGGCTACAGCATGCCTGCATCTTCAGTGTTTGGCTGCAATAAATACCACTGGCAGCCGCAGGCCACACCCCTAATTTTCATGAGGATGGTATCAGGGATCACTTTCTTGGGTAATGGGTAGTGGAAGAAAGACAGATGTAGTGTGTGTTTACTCACGAGAACCATACAAATACCCCTCTGACCTCCTTCATGGTGCATGGAATCTGATATAAAGAGGAGCTGAAGCTAGTGGGAATCAACAGCTTGCTGACTGTTTCCCTTGGGAAATACTTCCCAAACTTAGCAAAGCTGATTCAGGTGGAACTGGTTCAAGTTTCTCAAGGTTTGACCACTCAGTTTACAAACTTCAAGTCTTATGGCATCTCTTTCCAAAACTCCATGACTCATTCCCTCATCTCAACATTACATTGGAGAGATGTTTGAGTGAAGGATCTTCTCTCTCTGTTGCTTCTTCCCCAACTCCACAAGCACTCCTGTCCTCCAGAGGTACATCCTTTTTCAGGGTTATTTGCCTGTTTCTGTGACTCATCTCACTGTCTGTGAGTGGTGTCCCAGCTGCTAGTGCAGCCTTCAATGAATGTCATGCCAGGGCACTTAGTCCTTTACCCCACCACCAGTTTTCTGCCTGTTAAGGTTTTCTGAAGGAGTCTTTCCAGGAAACAATTTATCTCCTGACTATCAGGATATTTGGGGTTGTGATGAGAAGGTGGACGCACGCTGAGACAGCAGCAGAGGTAATCATGCTGTGCCTTACCTGTTTGCTGTAGCCTTCTGAGATGCTGTGCTGCTTCAGACACTAGAATGAGAGGAGGACAAATTATCTGGGTTTTTTTCTGCTTTCTGGAGCTAATAAAATGGTAAGTTACTAGGCAGGCATTACAAACCCATTGGGGAAAGGAAAGACTCAGCCATCTCAAATCCTACTTGGAATAGTTACAGAGGGGAAAACACCATTTTATTGCCCTGCAGGAATGGCTGCCTGAATCATACCTAAGAGGAGCTTCCAAAAAAGTGATCTGTGGAGCGTGGATTTCTTTGGATGGGACACCCTTGACACACTATGTAATTGTCACTGAACTTTGGCATTAGAGGCATGGTTTTGCCTGATATGGAGTAAAAACTCACCAGTTTGCCTATAAGCAAAGCAAAGCAGTCTGAGTAATGCACTTCACTTGGTAATTCACTGATTGACGTCAAGCAGCCAAGGCTTGTTAGAACCAACCACAGCTAGCTCCATTCTAGCCAAATGAACACTTTTAATTGTAAGAGTTGGAGCTTAGTCTTCAGTGGGGAGAGTTTGAGCCTGGCTGCCTTCAGAGGAAACCCTGATTGTGTTTGGACTAGCCAAGCTCCTCATGACTAAGGTGAAATGCATCCTCCACTGGGAACAGAGCAGTGCTGCCCTTTCTACTCAGAGGCAGGAATTCGGGCTGGGAGTGGAGGCCCTGCTTTGTGGTGAGAGCTTCCTGGCAGGCCCACCAGGTGGTGAGCCTGGCAGCTGGTGTTGGCACAAGGGCTTGCCCTGTCCCTGGCAGGGGTTGAGCTCCCTCCACAGCCAGTGAGGCTTGCTTTCTGACACAGTAGACCTCTCCAGTACTGCTACATTCTCAGTCTGTGTTTTGACACCAAACGCTGCCAGCCCAACCAAATGAGGGGCTGTATCATGCATCCACAGCTGTAGCTGCTTCCTTCTGGCAGGTGAGTAGTCTGATGCTTCCTCACCTGATGTTCCTTGCACCATGACACAAGGACATGAGAAATATCCTCCTGGGTCCAAAATACAATTAATTCTGCCCCATATTCTGTCTTCTGTGGTGCAAACATTGATGCTCTGCTGGAAAAGCTTGTGAGCCTGGCCATGACCTGCCTGGCCAACACCTGTATCTTCGTGTGCATTTCCACACACTGCCCCAGCAGCCAGAACTGTGGAGGTAGGGACACTGGAGGGTACCTGCCTGCACAGCTCTCCTAGCAGTTCTTTAAGGATCTGTTGTCCGCTAATTTGCCCAAGCACACATGGGGCCCACCAGCACTGCCCACCTCTGTCACCTCTTGTAGCAACAAATCCCACTGCCAACTGTGTAAAGAAATGTTTTCTTTCACCAGCTTTAAACTGATCTCCGTCTAGTGCTTCCTGGTTCTAGCATTTTGGAATTTAGTGAATAACAGTTCTGAAGTCACCTTATTACTGCCTGCATGATTTTGTAAAGGACATTGCTTCTTTCCATGGCTGCAAAGTAAACCTCTCAGAGCAATATTGGAGATTTCCATTCCCTTTGTGGCTTAGGAGAACTGGTAGTTGCAGACCTCGCTGCTCTTTTAAGAGAACAGCACATGTTTTAGACCTGGCTTTTGATGATGAGCAGTATTTTCAGAAGGTTAGCTGCTGAGCTTCTCACAGGTACTTTACACAATTAACAGCTGTGCCTGAGGGATAGGAATTAGCTACTTCCCTAGCTTGTGTGCCTGTGAAAACGTCCAAGTACACACCTGCAATTTTTAGAGCCCAAATGCCTTTGAAAATTCATAGGTCAGTTTCAAAAGCTACACAGGGTTGCTTTAAGCTGTGTAAATACTTTTCTTCTAGTAACCAATGTCGCACTGTGGTTTTGAATGAATCATTCAGAGACTATTCTCATTAGTCATTTAACCCTGAAATGTGTGGCACAACTTGCTGAAAAGTACAGAGAGTTTTGATGCTGATCTTCAGAAAGTCTGGCCACAGATATGGTGGCATCACTAATTAGTCTATACTAACACAGTCTAAAGCAGAGTGGAATTTTTTATCAATCTAACCCAAAAATCTGTGTACCAGTTCCTCCTTCTGGAAATCAGAGCCAACAAAGCAGGCTGACCCCAAAGGGGTTGTATGCATATTAATTAGCCCAAGTTTGTAAGGTGCTTGTAGATAAAATGTGTTATGAGAGCTCTCGGAATGGCGCCAAAACTTGACTCCCTGCTGGAGACCAGAGTATTTCTATGTTGCTTTACCACAGGAATGATCTTTATATTCTCTTAAATCTGCTGGCAGCCTCTGTTACTTTATTTCATCTTAGTTGTTGGAAAACAATTCATTCAATTCCTTGAGTCAGCAATAAATTAACTTTTTTAAACAAAAAAACATGGCACACCCAGTAGATCAACTGACCTTTAGCCCTGAACATAAAATTGGGAAGTGCACTACTATTTGCTTTGTGAGGCAACAAGCAACTCTGTTCTTTTGCATCTTCATGTGGTGCTGCTGGTGTTACTCTTGGCTAAGCTATTACAGTGCCACAGTGATTCAGACTATAGATAACTTGTAGACTTCTCCTGAAGCATCTTAATAGGTTAAGTTCACTTCACAATTGCTAATTTCATATTATTTCAAAGGATGATTATATATTGATGTATTATTTATTGCACAAATCTAGTATGATACATTATTTACAGCAGTATTAACAGTATTTATTATTTATTATGCTCCTGTGTTAATATATATTATTTCAATCAAGACATCTTCCGGTGTTGTTTGTTGATTCCTGTTGGACTTAAAATTCTGCAGAGGACAGTACTGTTTTGTAGGCTGAGGCTCCTGAAATCTAGTTACATTGGTCAAGAAATGTCATTCACTTTTGCCTTAGTAATATTTTATAACTCAGGTATGGATTGTGGTTAGCCCTGCCTGGGTGTAAACAGACAGAAAGAGGGATGTGAGATATTCGCTCTTCCCATCTATATGATGTACTTGTGCAGAGTCCCACAGCCCCAGCTATCCTTTTCTCTGCCTGCAAGCCTGGACAGACATACAGGCTGCTGCAGCTGCTATATCACCTTCATTTTGCTCCCTCTGAGGGAAGCCAGGATCATGGTAAACAAATTGCACAAGCTGCTGTTGACGATAGACACTGGCTGATATCACTGAGTGAGTTAGGGAGGTGATTTCTTGAAATAACATTGCTATGGTAGCAAAAGCTCCAGCTTAGAGGGGTTAGACCTCCACAAAAAGGTCTTGCTGAAATAAATTACAAACAAAACTACGCAACAAAGGCACTTCCAGTCCTCTGTGGCTTAACCTCACCAACAGACTTCTCATAGAGGAAAGAAGTCTGGTATCTTTCTGAGAAGATGTGCCCTTGGGCAGATCAGGTAAATGTTGGGTAATTGTGAAGGATTGGAAGGCATCTTGTAGCAAAAATAAGAACCCAGCCTGACCATAAATTTCAAAACAGTGGTGGCTTTAACCACAGTCCCATCCCTTCTCAGGAGCACTGGTAAGCTTCTCCCTTAAAGCGTGAAGTAGTCTTCTTCTGAACAGTGTCCAGCTTGAGTTGTCTTTCAAGGCCTGTCTTCTGTTCCCACCCTACCAAATGCACTGCCAGTCCACCTTGTCATACTTAAGGCCATGCACAGGGGCCTGATTTGCTTACACTTAGGTGGTCTTATTCAAGAAGTATCTGATCTGCTATATGCCTCTCTCCTTCCAACTCATCCATCCTGGGCCCCATCCATCCAGGCTGCCGTGCTTGACTTGCACCTTCTCCCATGACCTCTTGTTGCAAGAAGCTCTGGAGTTCTCTGTGAGACTGCCTTGACTCAGTGCTCAAAATTTACCGTATATTTCTCACGACTGGTAAGTGCTGAGGACATGTAAATCTTCAAGAGAACAGGTTAGGGGCTCCTTACCTTAAATAATCTTTAATGGAAGCACTGTCCCAGACTGGTTTCAGATATTGTCTGAGGCTCCAAAGAGTTGAGCTGCCTAAGCTGTTTTGCTCATTGATGTATCAAACCTTGCTGCACTGCCCAGCAACCTTTATGTCTGTGGGATATGTTACTTGTGTCCTGTTTTCTCTAGCTACTCTGTCTTTTTTGTCTTTGGTCCCCCATACTCTCTGCAGCTGACATGTAACAAGACCTCTTCGGTGTGCCAGCTTGCTCCCCTGCTTCTGGTCTTCCCAACTTGCCTGACTATTCACCCTCTTTTGGTTTTGCTGTGTGCACCTGGTACACTAACACACTGTCTCTGTCAGAAAAGCTGTTCTGCATCTTGGTCATCTTCATACTTGCCCTGACTCATTCGTAGTAACTGTGGTGGAAAAACAGCTGTTTATCTCAATTAAAGTTTGATTGATAATTAGCATCTACTTGTCACTATTGTTCCTTTTCCTCCAATGTGCCCTTGAGGCATATTCTATATTATGTTTTCACCTGGTTTCTGTGAGAACCATGTCAGTATATCTCCATCCACAAAGCCCTGCCATGTATTTGGTTCCTGCCAGGAGGAGCAAATAGAGAGCTGTTTGCTCTCAGATAACATTTGAATTTGGGGCTTCAACTGTTCAAGCAACACTCAGAGTATGGTGAGAGTCACTTTCTCAAAATGCATCTGGGACCCTCCACATGTCCATATCCTTCTATACCATAACAAATGTAATTCTTTCCCATAGCACACTGTTGGTGTACACCCAGCCTCTCCAGCTGAACAAAAGCTTTACAGACTTCAAATTTCCAGCTGTAGCAGGGATCAAGGACAAAGGATCCTCAGGTATTCCTTTCCTTGGGACAACAGCTAGCTTCCTTGCAAATCCCACCAAACAGCCTATGCAGTGGACAGCTGGGCTTTAGACATGACTCCTTCCTTCAGTTTTGCAGACTGGGCTCTTGAAAGCTCCTTCCGGAGGTTCACTGAGCCATTAACTGGCAGTTTCCCTGAGACAGTGAGGTGGGAGAGAGTGGGCTGCTGTCCTCTGAGAGAGTTTGTAGCTCCCTCGCATAGAGAAGCGATGGGCCAGGCTTTGCAGGCATCCCAGCTGCAAGGGCCAGGTGACTGGCAGTTACTTAGGAGTCCTCAAGGTTTTTGCTTGGCAAGAAATCACAGCATGGGGATCTTCCAGTACTCTCAGTGCAAAGAAGGTGCAACAAATCGATGACAATGTAATCTGTTTGAAAGACATTACAGAATAATGTCATGCTGCATACATGAGAAAAACAATAGTAAAGGACTGCTCAATTCACTAAGCTGTCTCTCACCAGCCAAGAAGAATACATTTAAATACTGTTAGCTAGGCTTGGCATGCGTGGAGAGCTTTCAAAGATGAATAGTTCAGATTTTGCTAATGCACACATCAGATCTTGTCTATCTACAACCTTATAACATCAGTAATAATGTCTTTAAAACATGGTGGTTCAGCTGGTGGAGTATTCCTCTGTATGGAGGTGCTCGTTTCAGGTCCTCGTTTCAGTCCAGCATCTACTTCAGCTTAGGGATGTTGTCCTTACACTGCAGGGGAGTAACAAACAGCTGGAGGGCAGTATTAAAACTTCTCTGTGCATGTTTGTAAGAGTATGTCCAAATTTCAACTCATATCTAGCCTAAACGGGAGCATGTGATATGAGGTTTCAATGGCTGTGGAGAGGTTTGCACCACTTAAGTCAGTTCAGTGTAACCTTGGCAAATGTCATTTAAGAAAAGCCCAAGATACAGCCTTAAAGTCTTTGACCTGCTTATTCAGAGGCTCATGTCGTGCTGCTTGCTACTCTTTATAACATATATGAGAGCAGTGTGAAAACAGAAGATGCAAACTCCTATTCTTTGGGCAGATAGTGGATGCAGCAGGTTCAATTGTACTACAATAATTACCATGAATGCTAGACAAGATTAATATAAAGTAATTGATAAGAGAAAATGTCAAGCATTACACATTTTTAGCAAGATTTCCTAAGGACTGGCTTCTGTGAGCTAGGGGCTTGTTCTGTGTATGTCTGTCTCTCTCCTCATTCTGAGTAACTTCTCAACTCATCGACCATTTTCATCCTTAACTGACTGGAGGGAAAAAGCCTCAGAGATTAAATCAATAGAGGCTTTGTGAAAATAAGGAACAGAATGATCAGTACTGTCTTTTTCCACACTTCTTTCACCCAGGAAGCACTTGTGCATGAGTCATCTGCGCAGGAGCAGAAGTGGAGGAATGGATGGGTGTTACTCAGGCCAAAGAGATATGGTGGTCCCCAAAAGCAGAGAGTGAAATACATTTTTTTTACATCGGTAGAACAGAGGAGGTGTAGGAGAGGATGGAAAATGAGGATGAATTAATGAAATTTAGATGAGCATCTCTTTCAGCCTGAATCACTGCCTCTTTGCCTGTTTTGCCTTGGAGTTTGTTACTGCTTGGTCAGACCAGGTGAAGGAATGGTAAACCCTAAAATTTGTTCAACTCCATCAGGTTGCCTAAGAAAAGGTATTACTTCTCCCTTCAGAAGTGTTTGTATTCCATCTTTAGACTGACCACAGCACTGCTGTTAAATTGTTGGTGTCTTCTCTTTCACATGCCATATGCTACCATATGCTCTCACTGTGTTTTCAGATGTGTTATTTCTTTGACCTGGTTGAATTCAGTCTGTAATCTGGAGATAAGAAGATCTGTCTCCTACATCACACTATCTCGAAAGGGTTGGTGGAGAAGGCTTCTTCAATAACTTGGTGCTGTGGACAAGGAACCGTGACTGATAACTCAAATGGAGGGTGTGACACTTTTGCAAGCTTTGTGGTTTTTATTTCTGGATTGTTACATAGCTGGATTTTCTTTAAAACTTTGCTGCTTCTCTACTCAGTAGGTTCTTATCTCCCTTCATGGGATGTATTTGTCCCAGGCATTCCTGGAGACATGGAAATGTCTGTGCACAGATGGGACAGTTCTGAGAGTGGCAAACTGGGCTATGAAGAAGACACTGCCACCTCAGAGAGCTCCTGCCTGAAAGTAAGGAGACCTTGTCAACTGTATTCTGCTCCCAGACAAAGCTTGTTGATGTTTATGCTTGCTATTGTGTTTGTAAGGTATGTAATTCTGAAGCTGGCATCCATCTCTGACTTTATTGGTAGTTATGCTTTGTCCAGATTGTTAGCAGATTAGGGGGAAACTCTTGCCCTGGAAGGATGTTGCCATCACCTTCAGGGGAACTTCACCACAGATAAGTGACCATCAAAAATACATTGAAAGCTCATAAAAACTTGTTAAAAACCCTAACATATCACTATGTGTGGTGGTTTAGCAAAGCCGTGGCGGCTGCAGGCAGCCAAGCAATGTGGCTGCTGCCCCTGCCCCCTGCCCCGGACAGATGGAAAAAAAGGTTTTAAAATGCCTTTTGAGTTGAGATAAGGAAAGTTTAATACAGAAACACGTTAGAGGCAATTACAGTAACAAAAGCAATAACAACAGTAAGACAGAAGCAATACACAGAAATAGGCAATACCGAGGACAAAGGGATGGAGCGATCACACGTGCCTGTGCTGAACCGCTGAACTTGGAACTGGCCCCAAACTGGAACTGGCCCTGGGGCATGAGGTTAGCACGGTATAGAATAGTCTGGCTGCAACAAATTAACCCTGTCCTGGCC
>VZZY01018147.1:808-12882 GCA_013400335.1 Eurystomus gularis
AGCTGGTGAAGGGTCTAGAGCACAATTCTTATGAGGAGTGTCTGAGGGAATTGGGGTTGTTTAGCCTGGAGAAAAGGAGGCTGAGGGGAGACCTTATCACTCTCTACAACTGCCTGAAAGGATGTTGTAGCAAGGTGAGAGTAGGTCTCTTCTCCTGTGTAACAAACAGCAGGACAAGAGGAAATGGCCTCAGGTCGCACCAGAGGAGGTTTAGATTGGATATTAGGAAAAGATTCTTTACGGAAAGGGTTGTTAAGCACTGGTAATAGGCTGCCTGGGGAAGTGACAGAGTCACCATCCCTGGAGGTATTTAAAAGATGTGTAGATATGGTGCTGATTGTCATGGTTTAGTGGTGAACTAGCAGTGCTGGGTTAATGATTGGACTTGATGATCTTGAAGGTCCCTTCCAACCAGAATGATTCTATGATTCTATGATCATTAGGTAAACAATTGTCTTCAGAGCAACAATCAAGAAATAGGTCTTCCCCGGCTAGACTGTTATACTCCAAATACTAAATACAACATTTAATGCATGTGACTCAAAAGTGTACATGCTTATCAATCTGTAAAAGTTTGACTTTCACGGGGGAGGCTGAGCATTCAGAACTTCAGTGTGAGTCATGAGGACAAAAATTTAGACCACTGATATGATATAGTCAAATTGGTAAGCTTGTTCTTGTGGTAAAAAATGAGGTATAAATTCAAGTAAGCCGTAAGTTATTTAAATTGAAACTATCTTGGCTTGCTGGGAAGATGATACCTGAGCAAAAATAGATGTTGAAGTGAGAATTTGGGTTGTAAAAAGGGGAGAGGAAGAAGACGAAGGAGAACCTGGTTTCTTTTCAAAGTGGGCCTAAATAGCAATCCTGAGTTGAGTTTCACCGTGTATTAGGTCATGGTGAATTAATGATGAAGAAAAACAGAACAGTACTTTTGCTCCCTCCCCTGTTCAGTTAGTAGAGAGAAATTAAATTCTCAACAAATGTATGAAAAGTTAATACATAGTCTTATAAATGCAATGTTAGTTTAAAAAAAAAAGTCATACAATTTGTCAGACCGAGGGGTGAACTTGCCTGATATACTCATTTGTGCTGCACCCAAACAACCATTTTCTCCAGAGTACAAAAAAGTACAAACTGAAAGTCTAGGAAAACTGTTAAAAGGTTTAAAATAATTCCTTAAGACTGTGCAAGTTCACTCCCATAAAGGTACATCCCCAGTAATAAAGACTCTTTTAGAAGTTTTATTTTAAAATATATTAATAGAAGAAGACCATCTAAGAAAGTGGAATGTCACATTTGTCACAGAAACTAGTGAAAACAAAGGCTGGAGACATACTCGTTCTGATATGTTTGAAACAGGAGGAGGATGAAAGAAAACAAGAGAAGAAGCAAAATCTAAAAGCGATTCTTGGCAGTCATGCCATTAGATTTCAGGCAGACTCCATGGAGGATGTGCTGCAGTGGGAGCTGTCTCCAGAATTGACCAGGGAGGACAAGCATTTTCTCCTTCAAGGGCTTGTTATTTCACAACCTAAAAAACTGGGAAACTGACTAGCAAGTCTATGGATTAAAATCAAGCCCTACCTATGGATGGAAATGTTCAAAATTAAAGGCTTGTAGTCATAGGATGAGGCATAGTGGATTCAAACTGGAAAACGGTAGATACAGATGAGAAGTTAGGATATGAGGGTGGTGAGACACTGGAAGAGGTTGGCCAGGGAAGTTGTGGATGCTCCATCACTAGATGTGTTCAAGGCCAGGTTAGATGGGGCCTTGAGCAACCTGGTCTAGTGGGAGGTGTCCTTGCCCATGGCAGGGAGGTTGGAACTAGATGATCTTGAATTTCCTTTCCAACCCAAACCATTCTATGATTCTATGACTGTCTGATTCTATGAAATGCTCAGTAACGATGGTCAGACACCTGCATCTGGTGAGAAAAGGTATTTCTGATGTAGTGGACAACAGCAATGGAACCGATGGCAGATCAAATCCAAAGATGCTAAGTAGGACTTCATATGCAATAAACGTTTAAAATAAGTTCTACCTAAGCTCTTTTCCTTGCTGGAGTTTGTAATGCTTACATTTATCAAGATCTTCCCTAATTTTTAATATTTTTTTTTGCGTCTCCAAAGACCTATTTGGAGGAATCCCGTGGGTTAGGGCTCTAGAAGGTAGGGAGGCACAAGAGAGCTAGTTAATATTTGAACACCATTTCCTTCAACCTCAAAATCAGTGCATCCCCACAAGTAAAAAATCAAGTAGAGGAGGCAAGAAGCCTGTGTGGATGAGCAAGGAGCTTCTGGAAAAGTTCAAATAGAAGAAGGAAGCTTGCAGTATGTGGAAAAAGGGATTGGCCACTTGGGAGGAATATAGGAACTTTGTCAGAATGTGCAGGGATGCAACAAGGAAGGCTAAGACCCCTTTGGAATTAGTCTGGCAAAGGATGTCAAAGATAGTCCAGCAGAGGGCTATGAAGATGATTAGGGGACTGGAACAAGTCTCTTACAAAGAAAGGCTGAGAGACCTGGGGCTGTTTAGCCTGGAGAAGACTGAGATAGGATCTTATCAATGCTTATAAATATCTAAAGGGTGTGGGTCAAGAGGATGGAGCTAGCCTCTTTTCAGTGATGCCCTCAACAGGACAAGGGGTAATGGGTGCAAACTGGAACACAGGAAGTTCCATCTGAACATGAAGAAAAGCTTCTTTAATGTAAGGGTAACAGAGCCCTGGAACAGGCTGCCCAGGAAGGTTGTGGAGTCTACTTCTCTGGAGAGATTCAAAACCCACTCAGACATATTCCTCTGCAACCTGCCCTAGGTGAATCCGCTTTGGCAGAGGGCTTGGACTAGATGATCTCCAGAGGTCTCTTCCAACCCCTACTATTCCATGATTCTGTGATTCTGTGTAATAGTAAAATCCCCAAATTAAAAAATATTTAAAATATTAAGATCTATTATTTCAGTCATAACTACTGCAAAGTACTGATAAACCACTACAAACAGTGAATTTGAGATATTTCAAATTTTTCATTATTTTAATACTCAGGATTCATACAGTATAAAGCCACCAGTAAGTCTCAAATCCTAGGCTTATTTTGAAGTCAGCTGAAGTCTGTATTTAAAAAATCATTTCCATGTCACTGTTAATCTCTAATTTTATATTCTTGAGAATATCAAAACATGAAATGTTGATAACTGCAGTTAATGCAATAGTTAGGTACCTGGAATTAAACATATACCTCTCCAGAGACCAGACTGAGATCTTGACTGGAACAGACTTTTGGTGCATATATTAACTCTTGCACTAAAGAGTAAGAAGTTTCTTTTGCTAATTATTCCTTTTTTTTTTTTATTTCCCCACTTCATGTTTATTTCTTTTAATGGGATGACATATCAACTGAATTTAAGAGAAGAACAGGGTTTTGTTAAATGTTTTCATACTTACATGTTAATGACAACCAAATTTCATTCTTTCTGCCCATGTAAAATCATAAAAATGTGTGAAAAATCTATATTGTGGTTTTTCCTTCACTCTTGCTTCTGAGCGCACTCTTGCAAGGAGGATTATTAATTATGTGGTGTCAGTAAAGTTCCAGCTTGGTGTATATTTGTATATATGTATATTTTCATTACTTGTTTTTAGGATCATGTAAATCAGGGAGATGAACAGAACAAGGAAAAAGGGTTTTGACTCACATAAAACTGAAATGTAAGTATAGGAGCGTATCTTTTATTTCATTGATCTAGACATTAGAAGCATGATTCTCAAGGTGTCTTGCTGTAGGGACTTATGTCAACAATTGAAATCACTGCTATCTCTACAATGTCAGTGGGTTAAAAAAAAAAAATCTGTCTTTACTATATCCATACATTCATAAAAGCCATACCTTCAGACAATTTCTAAACCAAAGATGGTGGCCCCAGCAGGCAACAAAGCACCACATAGCTGCTTGTTCACTTCCTCCTGGGGTTGGGCTGAGGGAGAGAATCAGAAGGGTAGAAGTGATAAAACTCATGGGTTGAGATAAAGACAGTTTAACCAGTAAAGCAAAAGCTATGCATTCCAGCAAAGCAAAGCAAGAAATTAGCTCACCACTTCCCACTGGCAGGCAGCATCTCCATGAAAGCAGGGCTCCATCGTGCATAACTGTTACTTGGGACGACAAATGCCATTGTTGTATTAAATTTTGTATTAATTAGAAAAATAAAAAAGCAAAATGTCATTAAAACAACCAAGAAACTAGGCACTGCTGAAGGTCCTCTGTGCAGCCGCAACCCTATTTATTTACCTAAAATTAAAATAGATAAATAATAATTAGACATGATTAATCTAAGACTGGATTTAAGACTAACTCCTGGACAATGTGGCTTTGTTGATAAGAAGGATATTCCTGTCAAAAGAAGAAGGTAAAGAATGATGAACTATTGGTTTGGTTAGAAAACCATGAGGAACTGCTTGGAATTGCCAAGATTAGGGCAGAAGTTGGGAAAAGGTAGTTCTGGCAGGGGGAGTTTGTGACCACTGACTCATGAACCACCTACCCAAATTATACCACCTACTCAAAAGAAATGCTAATTTAAATAAGAAGTGAGGAAATCAGAACCCATAAATAAAAAGAATAATAAAGAATATGCATTAATGATTCGAATGTGTAATGCTAGGTGTATAAATATAGAAATTTCTTGAGCCAGGGTGTACTGTCTTGGGACAGGCACTCATCCATGTGCATTGATTAAATAAACTTGAAATACCTTCACTCTGTGTGTTATTGGCTTGCACACCAGGTAAAGAACCCAGATTTGGGATAACACCATCATGCCAAACGTCGCCCCCTTCCTTCTTCTTCCCTCAGCTTTTTATGTTGAGCATGATGTCATATGATATGGAATATCTCTTTGGTCATTTTTTTGCCAGCTATCTCAGCTGTGTCCCTTCCCAACTTCTTGTACACCCCTAGCCTACTCACTGGTGGGGTGGTGTGAGAAGCAGAAAAAGCCTTGACTCTGTGTGAGCAATGCTCAGCAATAATAAAAACAACCCTGTGTTATCAACACTGTTTCCAACACGAATCTAAAACATAGCCCCATGCTAGCTACTATGGAAAAAATTAACTCTGTCACAGGCAAAACCAGCACAGATGGAGAAGAGACATCTTTCCTAAAAATATATGGACAAACAGATGTTTCCTCTCCTTTTAATCAGCTAAATTTAATACTAAATTAAATTAAATTTAATACTGAAATTGAGATGACCTAAAAGATAGTCTCACAAATAAGCAAGTCTTTAGCCATCCTTTTTCACTATTTGATAGAAGAATCACAGAGGACTGATAAGTATTTAGGGTCAGACATTTGCATAAAAAGGCATCTACCACTTCTACACTACTTTTCATCTGCACATCGATCTAATTTTAAAGTCCACACAAAGGATATTGATGTTCTAATCCCAAAGATAAGTATATCAATAACATTACCAAATTCTGAGTGGAAATAATTTTACAGCCTTCTGGTTCAACATAGGTGTGTATCTTGGTGACTGTCTTTTCTAGTAAAATCATTGGGAACTAAAGAGGAATCCCATTAGATAAATCCAAACTTTACAGTACCTCACGTACAGGAAAAGATGCAGTCCTTCCCTTAACTTTCAAGCATTTAATTTCTTTATTCCATTAGAACCAGTCTGGATTTTGCTTTAGTCAATTAGCCTTCATCATCAGCTCAATCTGTGATTTAATCAGATGAAACTGACTGTTCAGACTGAACATTTGAGAGGGTATTTTGGGCTGTAACTGTGAATTCTGAACAATCACAATTAATAGAGCCTGTGAGAGCTGTTCAGGAAAACATCCAGCCCTGAGGCTCAGCACTGTGCTATTATTGCATCTACTATACTTGCTTTGACCAAAGAGAAAAATCTGCTGGAATTCCAGCTCCCAATTTTGCTCTGTCATCCAGTCAAGAGATTTAGCCATCATCATAATGATTCAAGGATGGAGCTAGAATTCAGGTCACATTAGAAGTGGTCCTAGAACTAACACTGACCATGTTTATGAGTGGAACACAGACTAAGGTGTAACTTTATCAGTGGTGCAAGCACAGTTTTGGGGATAGAGTCCTACAGAAAAGTTTTTAAGGTTTGGACAATTCTGTTGACAGCACAATGTCTCATATGATCCCACAAAGTGAACAAACTGATACATCTGTTAGTCATCTAAGGTTATATATTTTGAGGAATGCCTAGCTAGTAGTAACTCACTCCGAAAATATTGTTAATACTTTGACAAATTCAAAATCTGTAGTTTCAGGAGTACAATTGGTTTTATAGTAGCACCTACCCATTAACAAAAGTAATCTTTCTGAGTATTTATACAAGATGCCACAGACTGGACATAAGAAAGGCAAGGAAGTTCAACATAGAAAACAAGTATGATTTGACAGAGAAGGATTGAGTTGTGTTGTATAGAAACTGGGATTAGGTTCATTCAATCCTTTCCTTTCCAATTTGTTAGAAGAGCCCCCAATTCTATTGAAAAATTCTTGTATACTCACAGTGTAACAAAATAGAAAATGCAACTAATACTGCTGAACCTATTTAAACTACTTACTTATACAATTCAGAATGAAGATAGAACTACAGGACTGAGCCCGAGCTTGTGCAAATTAGGACAAAATAAACAAAATAATTTAAAAAATACAATAGTTTAAAACTAATTGAGACAATTGAGTGTTCATTTTATGAAAGAAAATGGGAATGGCAAAGAAAGAAGTTAGGAACTAAATAAGATCTAATAAACAGTTAAAAGCAGAAATTCACAAGTGCAAAAACTATTAGTGTGGCTGTGCTACAATTAATAGAGGAAATATAGTTGAACTATACAGAGTACATGAAACTTACAAAATGCATGGCTTTCATATACCTTCAATCTGCTTTTCTCACAGCTTTTTGCCCTTCCATTATATTATTGTTAAGCAATTTCTTGTAATTCCAGTGTGGGGCAGCAAAACTCAGAAAACTGAGTCTGGGTTCTCAATGAAAACCACAGCTGTAACAATGATTGAGACTGATACACAGCTTCTCACTTTCTCATTTTGGACGAATTAAACTTCTTGAGCAGAAGGGTGTATTTAGAGTATGTATAGCCTGCTTCACTAGCTGCCAGAGCTTCCTATGTACCAGGGACATGTTACAGATGAAGCAGCTGAGAATTGTATATAGAATTTTAAAAACTGAAATATTCACTGCAAACATGTAACATTTAACTCTTTTCTGCTATATATAAGGTGTTCATAAAGAGACAGAGTTTGTGAATAAATAATTTTATTAGTTCAACTAATTTTATTACTCCTTCCTCCCGTTGCAAATCTTTACGTGTATTTGAACTTGTCTTTTTCCTATAGCCATTCACTGTGAGTATAATAAGCATTTTGTAAATTGCTATGTAATGGATAAAATGACCCTTTTTATTTCTGTGATAGCTTTACAGAACATCACTTCTATTCCTTAAGTAAGCACAGTAACTTTTAGATAATCAGTTATTTCAATGTGTTCACTGCAGGGGGAAGAAAGATAGAAATGAAAGAAAGAGTTTAAGTAATTTTCAATCACCTGCAGAATAAACCACAGTATGTTTCAGGAAAGATAAAGCAGAAAATCAGAATATTTTATATTATTACACCAGCAGCCTAGAAAATAGGTGTATTCAATGACAAACTCTGTTTTGTTTACAGATCTACTTCATGTCATTCATTTTATGTTAGATCTTCTATTAAAGGGAGAGATCTGTCTATTACTAGGATTTAAGGAAACAGCAGGGAGAAAGTATCTACTATTAATAAAAAAAGTAAAAGCCCAGCTTCTTTTACAGAATCAGATAGGTGAAGTAGATTATCGGAAAATCTACTCCTATCAGAAGACAGGTCTGTTGAAAGGAAATGGCATCTGGAAAACGCAATTATTAAGAACACGTTCTTAAGGAAAACGTTTATTTTCTATCTTAGGTTTGGCAAATGTGTTGAATGCCAGTAAGAACAATGAAAGCACAGGTATCACATTAGATACCAAATATTAGAAACATTTTCTCAGATTACTGCAAATTAATGGGAGTTTTGCTCTTTCAAGTAATATGTATTTAAAACTTCAGAAAAACAACATTCTTCTCATAATCAGTAGGCCATTTGATGTCACTTGAGGCATTCTATCAGGTCCAGACATTTTCTCTAACACTAATACCTCTTCCTACATTGTGTTGATAATAGTAAACATACTTGCACTTTTTAAACAAAACACTTTTTTGGGTCTGATTTTCTTTACTATGAGCTACTTTAATGGACATCAAAAAAAGTATCAGCTTCAGCTGAGATGCGTAAACACAGTAGATTAAGACACCTCCCACTGACATTGAAATGTAGCCAATCGGTATATCGGTTTACAGACACCTTATTATTCACTGTTAACTGATAAAAATTTGAACAAAGATTATTATGTTTAGTTTGAGTCTTAGAAAATATACCTGAAAAAGACAGCATTGTTGGGATTTAGAGATCTTTCAGTAGGCAGGCTGTATCAATGAATTTCAGGCATTCTGTAACAAATGTTGCCCTTATCTAAGATAACTATTAATGTCTGCTTTGGAAAGGATGTTTTCTGCTTATGTTGGGTGTGTGATCATCAGACCAGGCATAACTCAATACTAGTCAAGTAAGCCTCTTCCTACAAACCCACGCAGACTATTCATCAGTTGTATTAATACCTAAGAGTATTTTCTTAAGGTATATATTAACAAAATGGACAAAAATTGTATTGTATTAGTACTTCAGTGAGTAGCATCCAATACCTGAGTATAAGCCACATCCATGTTGCTGTTTAAAAACCATTAGTATCATAAAATATTATTAGCATGATTATAACACAGAATTCTCCAAATTTTCTATGCCTTACACTACAGCTAGTGCAAAGAAAGAAAACACTATAAAGAAGAGGTAATGAAGTCCAATATATGATATGTAAAATATTGTAGCTGTACAACAAAAGTAAAGCTCTAGAATATGACTGTACAAAGATACTGTACCAAGATAAAATTACTGCAAAATAAAAGACTAGTGAGGAGAAGTATATGTGGTCCATCAAAGGACTCACGAGAACTTGCACAAAATGTCTTTCTACAGACCGGAAAATACTTAAATGATCTTTAAAGATAAATAAAGCAGGAAGTGACATGAGATTTTCTTAAGGACCGGAGTGTGACAACTTGGCAAATTGGTAATAGCTGCTACACTCTTTTTTTATCTGTTAAAGAGGATGAAAACCAGTAAGGGAACATGAGAAAAAAATGGGTAAGAACTTATTAAACTCTTGGAAAGGATAATGATGGCTTTATTTAGGATGAAATTGATTTAGGATGCTGGACAATGAGACTACTGTCCTGATCTCCTCTAAAGGATAATTTTTGCACTGTCCTAATTAAGCAGTCTGCATAGTGAAAGACTGCAGCAGCTAGAAGCAGACTGAGAGAATAAGCCACTGTATAATAACAGTATTGATTCCAGTACCTACCTACCACCTGTCCTGATAGTGGTCTTGGGGACATAGCAACTAGAAGAACAGTGACACTGAGCATGGAATTAATGGCATGAGCATGGAATTATTAGCATAAGCATGTTCATGAGTAAAATATCATGGTATAAACTTTCACATTTATAGTGAAAAAAAATTAATTAGTTCTTACTAAAACACTTCCCTAAAGGTTAGTTATCCATAAGATTATTCTATTCAATAGATTTTTTTTTTTTTTTTTTTCTGAAATGGAAAGGAAATGGACTGTAATAACAGCTTGAAATAACTGATGTCAGCCAGATGGATAAGCACACCTTAGGGAAGGGTTTGTTTTGCGGGCTGTTTTTTAATTACCATCCAAGATCAAGAGCTATGATTTTCAAATGATCAGTCTGATTAAAAGATTGAAACATGCAGTCAATGGCTGAAATGTGAGATGCAAGAAATGTGTAAATGCCATTTCACTCTTGATAAATTTGTTCTTATAGACTGTCTTGAATACCTTAACATTGTCTATCAAGTCAGTATAAATATAAACAGAAAACCAGAAAACATGTTTCCTTAAGTTCAGGCCCTAAGAAACATGTGTATCTGTACTTAAATCCTGGAACATTGTCCTGTGTGATAAGATGTTAAGGCTCCTTTTATCCATGAAGGAAGGGATCAAAATAAGTGCATTTCAATGGTATGTGGAAGTATTTACTATGAGAGGGAAGGGTGGGGATCCAAGCTCCCTATTTGTTATGTTCCTTTGAAAGGCATCATGCTTGAATGTAAGAAAGTTCGGTTTATTGTATTACAACAATTATATTTTCAGTTCTGCTTGAAACAAGCTTCTGTAGCCTCTCAATATTTTTTACATTGGAAGAGAGAGTGATACTTGCCTTGTGTTGAAGTGGTGCACAGAAAGAAGGTATGAAATGGACAAAACTGACAATCATTTGAAGTAACCTTTGAAGAGCTGGACCCCTACTTTCATTTCTCCTGCTTGCCTCTGGCCAACAGCATATGTGAATAACTTGCTCCTTTGTCCTGGTTCAACAGATCACCATTGCATTATGAGGGCACACAGGAGTTGTTTCTTGTATTCATCTGAAATGTCCATTTCATTTGAGAGGTTACACTGCCTGGCTGTAATATTTTATGGTCAGTAAAAAACCTGTTTACCTGGTAAGCTCCAGAAAAGAAACTGTGTGCTAATTTAAAAATAAGCATGTAAATATATGTATCAAACCAAATCCTGTGACAAAACTAAGGACCCTCTTTAAATGGCACTTACAATTTTGCTTGCTGACTTCAATCAAATCACATCTGATTTGGTCTTCTGTGATATAACAGCACTACGAACTGTAATATATCACTGTGGAAGGTTCTCATTCTCTGTGCTAAGGTGAATCTCCCTGCATTCATGCTTAAGGCTCTTTTGCTTTAAGCTTCTCTAATATTCACCTTAAAATCTGCAGTGCTTTTACCCATACCAAAATTGCTTCTAAAGCAGAATCAGTAATGGGATAAAAGATAAAAGACATCTTGTGTGCACTGGGATCCAGCCTTTTAGTTTTAAGAATTTTGCCTTTTCCAAAACAAGGTTTGACAGACTAAAAGATCTTTCAAAGTGCTAAAACACAGTAAAACATCTGCATTATGCCTCTGTCTGTAGTTCCTTCACTACAGTGGAAACACTGCAGAACAAATGTTACAGGGTTTTGTTTGGTTTGGGAGTTGCTTTTTTTTTTCTTTTTTTTTTTTTTTTCCCCACAGATGACTTCTTAGAGGTATAATTTCAAGATTTTTTTCTTTTTTTTTTTCTAAATGAGCCTGTACTACTGATTGATTTTGAGAATATAGAAGCTGTTTCCCAGGCTTCAAACCATAATATCATAAACTGCCTCAATTTTGAGGCTAGTGGACTGAAAAGAAAATCCTTCAGGAAAATAAAGTACATGCTTTGTCACATGTTGACTGTCTTCTTGGACTATGCCAAGTTGTCATACCTTGTTGCTGACCAATTTCGGCAAGCCTCGTTCCGAAGCTGGGCGGGCCAGGGGCTATCCGCACCCCTGGGCCATAGAGCACAGACACCAATTTGAGGACGCAGCAAATGGCGTTTATTCAAGTGCGCAATCACCTTATAAACTCGTCTTGTCTCGTCTGTGCTCCCGTAATAAGCAAGCTAGCCTCCCACTTCTATGCCCCGCCTATCTTTCTGTAACAAACAGAGATCTTCCGTGCGCCAATCCCTACATCTCCCCCTCCCTAAGAATATGTAAATTTCAAGCTGCTGTTTAAGCCTTGCAAGTTATTTAAGCGGCTCAAAGCGTAATAGCTGATACTATCCTCAAATACTCTGTCCAAGATTGGCGAGCCATTGCCAATTGACTGGGTCCAGTCTGGTCACTTCTGCTAACCCGTCTGCTGTCTTTTGAAGGATAACATTGCGTTGTTCAATAACCTCATAATCGTCACTTCAACTGGAAGACGTGGTCCTTCACTGGCGCTCTCACCGTTCCTTTTTGCT
>VZZY01018148.1:0-27386 GCA_013400335.1 Eurystomus gularis
CCGGGGGTGAGGGCCCCCGCGTTGAGCTGTGTGCCTCTGCTCGGGAGCTGCCCGCCCCGCTGCCGGCCCCGCCATGACGCGATGGGCCCGCCGAAACGGCCCTCCCGGAGAAAAGGCGCTGGCTGCGACTCCCTGGGAGGAGATGGTGAGCGGCCCCGCGGGGCGGGAGGCCCGCCCTGGCCCGCTCTCCTTGAAGAATGAGCAAGAGAAGGGGAAGAAGAAGAACAGAAAGAAAAAGGACTATCCGAACGAAGACGTTAACGGGTTTGCGGCGTACCTGAAGCAGAGCCTGCGGGGCGGCGAGCTGGCCGAAGCAGACCGCGCTGAGTTGGAGGAGCAGGTGGCGATAGCCTTGAAGAAGGACAAGCGTCGGGAGGATAGGAGGGTGAAGAGGCGAGAAAGGAAGAAAAATGCCATGGTGAGTTTTGCTTTCAGTCGTGGGTGTTTGCCTGTTTGTGGCAGCTTGTTAAACACTTGGGAGAAGCTGTGTGGAAAACACAGGTTCCTTATTGTCTGCTGATCTTGCCGGGAGGTGGTTCAGAGAGGAAATCGAGTGCCTTACCCCCTAGAAGCATATAGCGAGTGCTAACTGACATTTCAGCTTAACGAAGTGAACTGTGGAATCCTAACTTTGAAACAATGAATTTCAGCTTATATCCTAACCCTTTAGTGTTTGACTTTTCTGGCGCAATACCAGAAGCATCTTTGCTACCCTTTGATGGATTCCCAGCTCTTCTCATCTACTGGGTGAAACTAATTCAATGCATTTCTATAGGTAATTGACCAATACAATGTTCCAGCTGTTTTGAGGCAGTGCCATCTGCTTGACAATTAGAATGAGATCTCCAGCAGATTCTAATGGGAACACAAATTTACACATTCATCATAAAGTTACACAGAATGCAATCTGGGAACATAGTAAAGAGAGTTACCACTAATTAATCTGAGATATCTACATTCTTCATGGGTAAATTATAGGACTGGTGCAACATTGCTTATATTTACCTAAGCACTTCAGTGGTACTAAATCAGTTTGGGGAACTGTGCGATTAATCAAAATCACATATCATTGTTCATCCAGGGCACTCAGTTGTGAACGAGTGAGTGCCCCATATGGTACGTTGTTGGTAAAAGGAGAAAAGTACCCATAGTAATATGGTTTAATGGCATAGATCACTGACAGTTATTTTGTGCCAGGGTACAGTGTCTCTTTTGTCTATCAATTTTTCCCTGAGGAGAAAAATCCCTTGATGTATTTGCCATCTAAAAAGCTGGGAGGCCTTATTAGACTGAGATTTTCAGGTCTTTGAGTGCCATTCACAGAATATCGTCTTTTTATGTTAGAGTAACCTCAAATCTCAACACTAGAGATAGGTTCTGATAGTACACTCAAGGTTTCAGCCAAGAGAAGTGTTGATAAAGTAAAAGTTAGTGACTATAGGTAATAATCAGATACTAGGAATAAGTTAATTCCTTAGAATCACAGAATCATTATGTTTGGAAAGGACCTCCAGGATCATCAAGTCCATACTTCATCCCAACATCTCCCTAAACACTAGACCATTGCCTCAAGTGCTGCATCCACTCGTTTTTTAAACACCTCCAGGGATGGTGACTCCACCACCTCCCTGGGCAGTCTGTTCCAGTGCCCAACCACTCTCTCAGTAAAGAATTTCTTCCTAATCTAAACTTCCCTGATGCAACTTGAGGCCATTTCCTCTCATTCTATCATTAGTAATTTGGGAGAAGGGACCAACACCAGCCTCACTACAACCTCCTTTTAGGTAGTTGTAGAGAGCAACAAGGTAATTTCACTTGTAAGTCCTGTGTTTTGCTATGTCAACTGTCTGTGAAAATGCATATAACTTTATTTTTATTTTCCAAGGTATGTTTCCACTGTAGAGAACCTGGCCATGGTGTTGCTGATTGTCCTGCAGTCCTTGAAAGTCAAGATATGGGTACAGGAATCTGTTACCGGTGCGGATCCACAGAACATGACATCAGCAAATGCAAAGCAAAAATAGATCCAGCAGTTGGTATGTCTCAGAAATTTGTATTTTTCAAGATGCTTGACCTGAGTTTCCCAACTATTGAAATGGAAGCTTTGTGTTCTGGCAATTTAACTGTTCTGAGCACATAAGTTAATAAATTTAAAGGAATACAGTATTTTAATGATGAACCTAACAGCATAAGAGACAGTTTATAGTATAATAGTGTATTTAATGTTGTCATCATAGTGTGTTCATGGTTGTCTGTGCCTACAAAGGTTTTAATGTGTTCATAAACTGTATGCATTTTGCAGGGGCATTTCCGTATGCAAAATGTTTCATCTGTGGTGAGATGGGGCATCTGTCAAGGTCATGTCCGGATAATCCCAAAGGATTGTATGCTGAAGGTGAGTATATTCATTTACTAAAATAAAAATGCATTTTTCATACTTACCTGATACAGGTAACATAGTAACATTGCAAGTGAATGAGGATGTAACTAAAAGAAATTTCTGAATTTCTTCTACTGTTGGTAAAAGCAGATTCTGGGGGATTTAGTGTTAATATTGATGACCTAGGATTTTTGTTTTTATTGTTTAGGGCTGAACAGTGAGATGAGATGCAGAGTGTGAGAACTTGCCTGTGCTTGCAATATCAAGAGGCGCACAAAGAAACAAAATCATAATAGGCTGTGTATAGGTAGTCACCATATTTAAATGTGCATATACCAAAGTATGTGATAAAAACATACTCTTACAGCTTAAGACTTTGGAAGGTATTCGAACAAAACGAGGGCTGTCACTGGAAAGAGGAGGTCTTCAGTTCAAGTGACTTTAAGGAGAAATGTGATCCAGGTTTGAAGATTTCACTCAAATTCTGCTCCACCTGAGCTCTCCATTGGCAGTGACAAATGGCATCCTGTCTCCCAGTCTCTCCCAGTGCAAACTTGAGGTCTGGCAGACTCAAAAGGGTCATCTTACAGCACGGTTAACTTGGAAGAAAAATCACTTTGCTTTCGATGTTTACTTTATGAGTAGGATTTCTTATCTTGGTACCTGCAGTTGGCTTGCCTGCCTCTCAGGAGCTCCTGTTAATTTCAAAAGTTCCTTTCAGTATAAATTTCAGCAGAATTTGGCTTATTTCTCGAAAAGATAGCTTTATGGAGCAACGTGATTACAAACAGCTCTGTCTGTCCACCAGAGACACAGAGGTAAGAATCTGTGTTTGCAGGCTTCCAAAACCGGCTGCGCATCTGCTCCACCATGTGAGATTATTGCGTCAAGGAGTGCAGACCTGTCCACAGGCGTATTTCCTCATCTTATGTACAAGTTGTCACTGCAGAGAATTGGAATGAGATTTTTCTATGTAATACAAGAGCAGAAGATTGTAGAGGGGTTGGTTTGTGTTTGTTTAGGTTGTTTGTGGTGAGGGTTTTTCCCTGGATGAGTAACAGCTTTCTCTCTGAACAGGTGGGGGCTGCAGACTTTGTGGCTCTGTGGAGCACTTCAGAAAAGACTGTCCGGAAAAACAGAATGCAGGTGAGATGCAGGAGAGCAAACAAAGCGGAGTTTGAGTGTACAGTTTAGCAATGTTTATTTTCTGCTTTGCCTGACTTTGGTCAGGAAAAAAGGGCTTGAGAAAAGAACTTGCAAATAGGACAGGTGACCTTACTTTGGGAACGGGTGCTTATATTCAGGGGTGTATGGAAGAGGTGTTAAGTTGCAATTCAAATCTTGAACTTTCCATTTTAAAAAAAGGCTACTTTGTGAGTTTCTGAAGGTGATAAGAGCTAATGTGTATTTCTTAGCCCATACTTATGCTGCTTTTCACAACTTAGCAGCTGTGAAACAAAACTGGTTTCTCCTGATTATTTCTGTGAAGTGGTGGAACTGAATATAATGTCAGTTGCAGGGTGGTGGTACTAGCAGCTTGTAAAAGCTTTGTGTGCAGGCAAGTGTTCAAATCATTCAAACAGGAGAGAAGGAGGAGACAGGAGATCTGTCCAGCTAATAAGCTGCTTACTTGTTCTTCAGTTATCCATGTGGGTGGGAAAATTATGTATGAAAAAACCTGTGCTAAGGAAGGCAAAAGCATCCAACAAGGGTTTGAAGAGTGATTATTTTACTCAAGTGGTGACATACTTGTGCATTTTTCTACTTCATTTTTGTGGCTTGTAGCACTTTTGGGTTAATAATATGCCACTTCTGTGGAGTTTACATACGAAATACTTACAGAAGGAATAAGGTGCCTATACTTTGGCCATTTTCTGTCTGATCTTAGATATATGATATTGTTGCATGCAGTGTTACCATATGTAACTTTCCAGATGTAGCCTGCTTTGCTAGTTCAGAACGAGTGAGAACTGAGTCTTAACTGGTATGAGAAGTTTCTGACATGAAAAATCTTCCCCAGCTCATCAGCTGTAGCAGACTGTTGGGGCAGTGCTCGCTTGGATGGCTGCCGGGTTGAAAGCCAATAACGTAGCCCTTGTTGGATTTCTGCACGCCGTGTTTATGGCAAACTACTTTTGTGCGGTTAACGCCTTTTGTAAATCGGAACCTGTGCAGATGCAGTAGGAGAAAAGAAGCGTTTGTAGGGGATGGCACTTCTCAAAGCTGGGCCAGCTGTTGCTGGGAAATGCCAGTGTTCTGTGGCCAGTGCAGTCCAGTGCAGGCAGCAGAACCCTGAATTACACATGAAGCAGAACTGGAATTTTTTCTACCTTTTTTTTTTTCGAGAAGTTTTACGTCCATAATGAAGACGGACAACTGCTGTTTAATTTCCCAATGGATATCTTATTCTCTACGCTGATGTTTCAGGTCTAGTATTGCTGGTTAAAAATAGTTGAATTGTTGGAACCGTGACACCCTTAGTAAGAATTACAATCAGTTTGCATCATGCAAAGTACTTTTAGACTAGAGGAAGACAGCTGATCACTGGAAAAGAAGTTTTGGCACTACGAGTTAGAACTTCTTCAAGAATTCTTCTGGAATTATTTGGCCTGCTTTACAGAAGTTAATTCAAGTAAACATTGATTTATCTGTGTGATATTCTTGGTGCTATTTGGTTTGTTGCTTGCAAAATTAGATTGTCATTCAGAAAAAAATACCAGTTGGTTAGCAGGTTTTTTTTTCTTTAGGAAAGGGTGTGAATTGGTCTAAATAGCATTTAAACAGCAAAAGGGTGATGCTGAGAAATATAAATTTTGCTCTGTTGTGCCTCTTCAGGCCAAGTTTTTGTCATGTTTAATAGAGAACGCCTTGCCTTTATATCCAGAGATGCTTGACGTACTCTGAAATCTTTGTTGTAAGTTATCTGGTCTTAAGTGGGAGCTAATGTATTGCCTGCTCTTTGAATATTTCTTTGGACAGTCCAGTAGAAAGAACCATGTAGTAACGATTTCTGAACCTTGACAATCTGCGTGGGGGAAGAACGGGAGTTTACAAAACAGAATTTAAAAGTTTTGTGTAAGGAGAGTTTGCTTCAGAGCTAGAACTAGACGGAGAGATCTTGGGTGAATTAATGACAGGCCCTTGCAGGCCACATCTTCCTGAAACGCAGAAGTTTGATACGGTGCTGGTGCTCAGCCTTTCCGTAATCTCTTTTCTCTCCCTCTACAGATCAGGTTACAGTTGGGCGATGGGCCGCTGGGATGAGCGCAGATTATGAAGAAATTGCAGAAACACCAAAGCTGCAAACAACAAAAGTGAAAGTACCCAAAGTTGTTACTTTTTGACGGCCTTCTGGCTCTAAACCGCAGTTAGACTGCACTGCTTCGCTCCTGAGCAGGGACAGTGCAGTGACTGCTGCTTCTAGAAAATCAGACTGCTGCGAAATTACTTTTTTTTATCCCCCCTCATTTTCCCAGTTTGCCTCCTGGACTCACTCAGCTTACTGAAAAGCTGGGAACAACAGAAATGCAGCAAGAGGGTATTTTATTTGTACATATATTCGCCAAAATAAAGCATTCCCTCTGATTCAGGCTCCCTCTCGTTGCCAGCTCTCTGAAGAGGGAAAGTGGCTTCTTCTTGTAACAGGGATCTGGTTGCAATAACCGAACAGGGTATGTGCACTTTATCACAGGGGTTTATGACCACTGGATTTCAGTGGTCAGTGCTACCTTCAGAATGCTGTGTTTAGAGAATTTCTCTGAAAGGGACTATGGGTATTTTCTAAGGAGTCTTGGGTTCTGGCATGGTTTTGCCTTCTTTTAGAGAGATTTGATTTCTTGCTCTGTATGTGCTCGCTTGAGTGGTCTTTTGGTGAAGTTATCAGGGAAACCTGATAAATCTTGTGTTTCTATCACTTGGTGAGTTGGGAGTAAATTTTGCTTTGCGTATTACACATGCCTACTTAATGGTAGATTTATTTATTTTTAAACGGAGGCTGCAGCCTGAAAAACTGCAGTCTTAGAAAAATTGATACTTACTGAAAAAAAAAGTTGTGAAACCAATTCAAAACGGAGTTCCTGCAACAGCCCTCCAAATGCTGCAGTACCTCAGCGCGTGCAGCCAGCGGTGGTGGGCTTTCACCTGTGTGTGACCGTGTCACCTCGGATGAAGAAGGATGGGTTTTGAGGTTCTTAGGACCAGCCATGGAAACCATAGGTTTTGAACGTACTGATCTTACAGCAAAAGAACAATTTAATGGTGTGGATATATTTTATATTTGTACGTGTTAATTGTTTTCAATAAAACACTGCTAAAAATTACATGTTAGAGCTCTTATTTCAGGGTTCCTGGGTCTGTGCTGGATATAAAGGCACTTTAAGTTGACTAAGATGTGCCACGTATAATCGGTTTAGAATAATCAGAGCACTCATTTAAATGGGGAAGAGGAGTGGATATGGGTGAAATCGAGGGTTAATTACAGAGTTTTAATTAACTATTGGGTTAAAGCTCGCAGCAGTATCACTTTACTGTGGACACTGTGCAACAGACATTTATCCCACCTTCAAAAGTGCTTGTCTTTCTATTCTGTGAATAAGTACATTGTTTAAAAAGCATATTTATAGGTCATTTTCTGTCTTTTAAAAACTCCTTGGTATTGCAGCATGCTCTTGTACCTATAGGGACTCACAGCCGTGCACTGTGACTTTCCTACTGGTACCAGTGCTCCCCAGATAAGGGGCTGGCATTAGCGTGGTGTGCAAGTTGTGGTTTCTCCTGAGGGGCTGGCTGCTGCAGGCCTGGGTGAGATGTGGTCACCCACTTGTGCTGCTGCAGCTGGAGGCAGAGACGTCCCTTTGACTCTGCAAAGTTACGTGGTGTACGTACAACACGTAAGTTGGAGGAAGAGAAATTTCACTGTTCCCACAGCTGATCACTGTCGTACCTGCTCGGCAAAAGGGATTCTGAAACCAGGATGGCTGAGAGGGCTGTTGTGGCAAAAGAAATCCTGCAAGAAGCAGTGGTTGAAGCTTTGTTCTCAATGGTGGAGCGCAAGCAGGGCATGCTAGTGTGCAGCGTGCCTACTTTCTGAGCCCAGCATTCTCTTCAGCGCAGTGGTGCACTCCTTGTAGTGCCCCTCTGGAGGTCAGTGAGGAAACAACCATTGCTGGGTAAGGAAACCTTGACTTTCATACCTGTTGCTTTGTTCCATCTTGCACTGTGAAGACACTGAGCTCCCATAGCTGACTCCTGCTCTGTTGTCCTCTGAGAAGATATAATGGACTTCAGACTCAGAAAATCAAGGGAACGGTCTCTGTCAGAATTTTGGTACAGAGGCAGCCACTGTTTTCAGGTCATCACACCTCTGCTTACACAGGGCTGGAAGCACATACGTCTCCCTCTTGTCCTCTGCTTCAGAGGCGGCGGAGGAAAATGAGGCACCAAAACGCTTGCACTACACTGTAAAACAGCTGCACAGGTTAGCAATCTTCATAACTGTTGGACAACGCTACGTGTTAAATGCACCCACCAGTGTCTTCTTAGATGATTTCACAAAGGTACATGTAGTTGAAGAAAGAGATTTGAAAAGCATCTGTAAAAGGTGCTGCACGTAATATGCGTTGTGCCGACAACTATATTTAAAGCTTGTGCACCAGAAACCCGAATCTCTTTGTTTAGAAATTGCATAGAGGTTGGTAAAATACAATCTACATCAGGAAGATGCTCTCCCTTTACACCCCCAAAAAGATGTATGGTGGCTGCATCCAGAGCGTAGCCCTGCTTTGCACAGGTCTCTGTTGGGGGCAGACAGCAGAACCTCCTGCGTAGGCATGAGCTTGGCAGAATGCTAGTATTTAAAAAAATGCCACATAATGTTCTCCCGCTAGCCCCTGCAGCAGCTTCACAGCTGAGCTTGGCACGTAGGTGTCTCTAAAGTCAAGTTGCAAACTGTGCTGCATAGGAAGCTACACAAATAGCTGATCAGAAACACTCAGTGCAGGCAGCATTTGGGCTCCTTTCCCTGATTTGTCATGCTTGTATTCAGAGCTGAACATTAGGTGTCTCTGTTCACTAAGAATTGGGACCACAGAGACTCACCTGCCCACACAAGAGCTCGTCTGCCGTCATCTGCAGACAGCAAGTGTGGGCAGGGCTTGGAGAGCTGAGCTCCTGGTCCACCAGCTGAGCCTGGAGGCAAGCTGGGCTTCAGTGGTCTTCATGCTCTGGAGGGGGCTGCCCCAAGGCTGCCATCCTCACTCGCTAGGCTGAGGAACTGCACCTTACCCACGTGATCCAACACCAGGATCTGGATCTAGCTTCTCCTCCAGAGCCAAAGACCAAACTTGATTTTCCAAGGCATCCCTGTGTTGTATGGCATACCGCAGCCAGCCTTTGCTGGACGTAGAAGACAGCTGCTCATTTCAGTAACGCTTTGGCTCAAGGCTGTACCCCAGCTAAACTAGTCTTGCTGAGGGGCCAGGTGACTCACGGGGCTAGCCTACCCAGAGGACTTCCATGACTCCAGTTGTCTCTCTCCTGCTGCACTTGGTAGACACGCCATGTGCAAAACGTGCCAGCATGATGTAACGTATAAACCACTGATGAAAGCTTTGAGTTAGTTATAGATCAAATTGAGGACGTGTGTAAGCGGGAACTGGACCAGCCCCATAGAGCTCTCGCTGTACTAGTTATGAGACTACGGTAAGATAAAATGGCGCCGCTGCAGTTCACATGCTTTGATTCTCTTAACACCCCTGCATGCGTGTTACGATCTAATTGCTGATGATCATACTTGTTTTTCTGAACAAGGCCCTTTTGAGCAAAAATAAGAGCGGAAAACAAAGTCGACACACCACAATAAAACCTCTGAAACCGTTCCCGCTTTTCGTTTGTCAGGGAGTGGATCCAAGAGTTTAGTTTCTGCATTAAATAGATGCAGAACACTCTTGTGTAGAACTTGGCAGCAGGAGGTCATGGCGCTTCTGTAAGAGACCAACCGCCCCCATCATCACAACAAAGCAGTCTTTCTGGACTGCGTTGTCGTTGTTCTTTCTGGAGCAACGTCTGAAGCCATTCCAGATATACTGTAATATATATGACAGATTTGCAACCTCAGAAACAATAATTTATTGGGAGTCACAGATAAACTACATGTATTAACAAAGTACAAACATCAGCAAACCCTAACTTAGATGGTGTGTAATCAGCTCATATATAATGGGTGTGCAAGTGCAAGTCAGAGCACTGGATAAGCTACCTGGTAACACCACTACTCTGCAAATTACACAGAGTGGTATTTACTGATTTAAAACGGACTGGATGCCATTATGTTCAATATAATATTAGAATAGTCTCATGAGCTACAGTTCTACCGAGACAAGCTCTGCCTTCATTTATGTAAAATTCATTAATGCAATCAAGAGCAGAATCTGTCACTTAATCTTTTTAAAATTAAAATTGAATTTAGACCCTAAGGCCTAATCTTAATTTGATAGACAGGGCTTGTACTAGATACTCTCAGGCTCAAGCCCAATACTGGCTACATGATCCGAAGTAACCAACCGGTAGAGAAATGATCAACACTCAAGCAGGAACTTAAACCAGTACTGCTCAATAATCTTTAGAGGTCTCTTCAGAAATCCATTTTTAACTTCAATACTCGCTGCCTCTCAGCTCCAGGAACTTCACGCATTCCAAAGCAGTGTCTTCAATGGATTTTGATGAGCCAGTAAGATTTGCAGCTAAGTAAGGCATAACACCTGATGTCACTTGATTGAAGTAACACACCTGTTTGAACAAAAATGAATGAAACAAAAAAGCCTGTGGATTGCAATAGATAGGCATTTTTTGCAGAGCCTGGATGAGTATCGAAGTTTTGATGGATTTAAATAGAAACACATAGTGCTTCTGAAGCTGAAGGGAATAATTAGCAAAAAGAGTGTGACTTTTTCACAGTGCTGATCTCAGTGTCCTCACTACTGCCAGGTCCTCAAGCACCTGTAGGTAAATGTACACAGGGATGAAGCAAGAAACAGTAAACCTGTTAAATATATGTGCTTCATGAGCAAAGCTGTTGCCTGATAAAATAATCCTGGCCACCAAGAGCTGCTGAATGTTTTCAGAAATATATTTTCTTAAATGAAGAAGTCCCTTCCCATAGAAAAGGGAAGAGGAACGTTGTCATTGGTCCAGAGGTGGAATTCAGATTTCCTAATTTCTGACATAAGAAAGTTAAAGTTAAGTGTTTCATCTGAACCAATTCCTTGGACTTCCTCTGCAGTCAGTGAAGAGAGATGGACACCACCAGAGATTAGTGTAATGCACGCCTTCTAGAAGTGTGTTTTAGGACTGAATAAATGCCTCTGCAGAGGTGCCTGCTTGTCTCCAGTGCTTGGTTTAGATTTCATTCATAACATTCAGACTGGCCAAAACTGGGAAAGACAGATTTCACCTTTTGGAATAAAGAATATCTTAACCACCACACTGAACTCTGGGGAAACTGACTCATTTTTTTGTTGTCTTGCTGTTACTGTTCTAAACTGTCTGCTCAAATGAGATTATATGCACATGTAGTATGACAGGGAAGGAGACACATCTGAGGTCTGCGGAACTACTCACTGTGCAGGAGCTGCTGCTGCTGTCACTGTAGATCTGGAATCCGGCACAAAGGATTTCACTTCTGCAGTATTCTGAAGACGGTGGCACAGACATGAGGGTAACTGACTTCACAGCTACTATGTAGGGTTCGCTGCAGGGCACGGGGAAGAATCAAACATTTCTTCAACAAGATGTTAGAAAATATCATGTAAATGACTACAGAGTATGCACAGCTATACTAAAGATGTTGTTTTCATACAAGGGCAAACAAGCTCCTGTATGTTTAAAGATGTATGTGAAAAGATTCAGCTCTCTTGAGTCTCATTAAGGCTTTGTCACAGACTCCAATCATGAAGACTTATGTCAAAAGCCACAGAACAATCACTCACAACACCCCTTTTTAAAATTTATCCTGACCTCTCTGACCCATGTTTACAGAATCAGGGTACAGGAGCAACCCTTACTAAGGGGCTTTGCAGTGTGGCCCCAGCAAAGGTGGATGTGATTCAGTTCCCAGGTGTGGGGGAAAACAAGCACGCACAGTACTGAATACTGCCTTTTAGATGCAATGTTCTGTTAACAGGAAGAATTACTGAGCATAAGAAAAGAAATTGAGAATAAGGAACTGTAAGACACACCAAATGATCCCATTTATCCATGTTTCATTATGTAAGAACAAAAGGAAATCTAATGAAAAAAAAAGATCAATGTATGTTAAACTGATCAAGGGATTTCTCAAACCAAATTCAGCAGCAAAATTTACAGATACAATAAATGAGTCACACTGAGGTTTCAAGAAAGGCCAAGCACTTCCTTCAGTAAGAAAATCACCAGAATTACATTAAATGGGATTACAAAGTCACTTAAACCAAACAAATTGACAAACTCCCAGTTATGTGCTTCAGCACATTGACAGGCCCTCTGGGACATGTTTTTTTCCAGATTGCCTGTTTGGAATTCTGGCCTGTTTTCCCTAATGATAGACCACTCCCGAGGAGTCACTATTAAAAAAGCAATACCGGACTATGCCACAAATTTGTTATGCTCTGAATTTACTTCATTCCACCTTCACGTTGCAAAAAATCAAATCTGGTTGTCCAAACTCAGGCATCAACACATGGTATTCTACTCTAAATTCTTAAAAAAATAAAAGACCGTCTTTGTTGCTCAACTACAGGCCTGGACAAAGGTCAACAGTAATCAAAACTGTGGCTCCAAAGCGCTCACAGTTAAACTTGAAATTGCAAACTTACCTTGGCTTACATGGCTGCCTTTGAGACACAAGAATCACAAAGTCTCTGGGTTTATGGCCACTCATGGGTGGAGACGTAACATAATATATTTTCTCATCTTCATTCACAGCCTGTAGGACCTCACAAGTTCTGCAAATATATTTAACACACTCATGCAGGCTCTGATGTATTATGCAACAGCATCTCTTACAACAAACACAGTACAAATATATATCCCATCATAACATTAAGCCTCCAATTTTCATGTTCAGGCAGCAAGGAAGAGAGAGGAACATAGAATGGAAAATCTGCTTTTCTGCAACAGCTCACCTGACACCACCTCTCTGAGCTGCAAAAGGGTTAGAAAGTGCTGCAGGATGCTGGAGCAACAGCCTTAAAAGTGTGTCTTTTACATACTGTCAATTCCTGTTTGGAATGGTATTGCCTTGCAAGCCACAATACTTGTTGAATGACCCACTATTGTCCTTCTGGCAGACCACAGAAAACACAGTCAGGAAACATTAGCAAAATTTTATTCAAAGTTGTGTTCTACTGCATTCAGACGAGGCCACCTAGGCAGGACACACTCTTCCACTTTCTTGGAAGAACGAATCTCTTGAGTTTTCACTACCAAAAAAGGTCAGAATTTTCCTATCCACTGGCAGTAATTGATGTATTTCATTTCAGCTTCTACCGCCTTGGCAGTTTAGCGGTGCTAATTACATGGTAGTCATAGGAAAGCTGAGATTTTGGCTGTGGATATGGAAAATCAACACAGTATTTCATTTGTTACAAAATAAATTAATTCAGCAGAGACTGTACATTTTCATGTATCCCTAAGCTTCCGCTTTCACTCTTTGATAAATATATTTCAGGACAGAATGACTAACTGAAGAAAGCTTCTCCTTTAAGAGAATATTCGCCAAATCAAATTAGTGTAATATAAATTCCATTGTCTCTAGTCATTTTTCTATATCATATATGGTAAATTTAAAAAAATTCAAACCCCTTTTACAGCAATTCTGAAACCCGTTCCAAATCAGATACAGTTTATAAGACATTATTCTTCTTGAAATAACCATCCTGAAGAATCTCATTTCTTGATTTCTCACTTTAACTGTACAATGAAGCTGAGCATCAGTGTCCCAAACAACACAGACACGAAGGAGTCCACAGCTTCACCTTACTTGTTACAGAGGGCACACACAGTATATCCACCTCAGGTTATATGCAACTTACTGAAGTTAAACCTTTTAACATACATATTTCTAGGCAAGGAATTGTATTATTTTCAGAAAAGAGTGACCTCTGTCCCAGCTCCCTCTTTTGACAATCCAGGGCAACTGTATTTTAAAATCAAACCAAGGAGAAATTAAATACTATTTTTAAGGTAAAAAACCTCCAAACCATACTTTGACTAATGAATCTTTAATGTCAACTTCTTATAGCAATTTCTTCTTAATTAGGTAGAAAAGTGTCAATATCTTTAAAAATGTTTGTACAGAAAAGGTTATTTTGTCAGTGGATTCAAACAGTCTTAGAAAAAAGGTTCTTACAAGAAATGTTTGTCCCATTGTTGGCGGAATGTGAAGTCAGACAAAAGGGAGAAAGCTAGATGTGACGGTATCTTCACTTGCATTTCAACTTTGAATGACAACACGTCACTCTCCTCATGAGTCCATATTTTTATCTGAAAAAAGCAAACAACATATTGAAACCAAAGAACGATCACTATAAATATTTTAATGCTTATAAATGTTACACTTTTAGGACTTAAGCAGATTTTCTCAGGAGTACCTTTGGAACTATATCTGACAGATGAAAGGCAGGTGAGTATTCAAAATTAGTTTTACATTAAAACACGGCACAATGTATAATCAAACCCACTGATAGAATAGTGACATCACACAGTTCTAATTACATCTGCTTACGGATAGCTGAATTAGCTTGCAAGCAGAACTGAATGAGCTAGAGGCCACTAGGACCTCTTTTCTCACACTACGCATATATAGTCTCTAACTGTCCTTCACACTGCAGGTGCCTTAGAAAAAACTGAGATATTTCAGTGTGTTTTTCCTCTATCAGGACCATGTAGATGTCCTAACTTTAATAAACAACAGCAGATCTCAGGAATGAAGGCAAAAGCCTCTTCTCAGCCTTGCTGTAGAAAGTCTCCTCACCGAGGGCTCAGTTCACCAACCTGAGGACCTTGTGCAATGCTTCTGGTGCATGTCATCAGCGATTGGTGATGGGAGACTGGGCTTTTTAAAGCTGTGCAGGTCAGAACCAGTCCAGAATTCTACCATTTTCTTAACCTGTCCCTTGAGCCAGGTTGAGTTACAGGAATATGGCATAAATATGGGAAAGCAAGGAAAGGCAACATACAAAGTATTTAGGAAGGAATGGAAGAGACTTTATTAAGGTAGGTTTATGTAAAGTATCTAAAGGTGATGCTTACTTAAAGTTTTCCAGAAATTTGAAACTACAGAGTGGTTTCTGAGTAGAAGAATTACAGAGTAGAATCCATGGGATGTGATGCTGGTGAGCAGGAGCAAGCTGGAGTGAGGCCACGCAAGGTGAGACAAGCACCCTTTCAGTATGTGTGAGTCTATCAAAATAAGACAAACCAAGCAACTTCCCTCCCTGACATCTGATTTTGGAATATATCCAGCAATCCTGCACATTGCAGCTTTTGGGGAGCTTGTCTAGAGACATCCAAAGGGGACCAGATTTTTACAAAAAGACTTTCCAAGCTTTAAGAGGTATGATTTTGGATGATACATGGATCACCTCCTTCATCCATCTCTCCAAGCTATGCTGTCCAGTAGATTGTCTTTACTCAATAATTAGTAGAGTTCAACTACTTCAGCTCCCTTTGTTGCTGCAAGTCAATTACATGTTGGCCTATGCCCCCTTCCTTTAAAATGAGCCAATATTTCTCTTTCCAAAAAGCTTTTTTTCCCCTCCCATATTCTTTACTGCAAAGCAGATTTAACAATACAGTGAAAAACTATTTCAAAATATAGCTTTGCCTCTCTTGTTCCACAATTGAAGTATCTTGTCTTGATTATTTTGGGTCTATTCCCAGTCATAGGCCTCAAGCCTAACACAGAGAGTTCAAAAGGAATAACCTGCACATAACAGTGTACACACAATTCTTGGAAAAGAAGGGCTTGGCATGTTCCATACACCCTGTATAATGAAAGAAGGTGGGTAGGGGAGAGTGCTTAGAAGAGTCTACTGCATTCCCAAATTTTAATCTGATGTGCTAAATTGCTTTCTAAATCCTCGAAGTTTTTAATCAGTTTTCACTTTTAAGTGACATAACATTCATAAGCTTCATCATCTCAGTTGCTTATTTTTGCTATATCAAAAATTAGCAACCTTTTGGTTAACAGAGCATTTGTGCAACAAGACAGATTTTGCATGTTTTTTTATTTTCATGTTTTAAAACTGGAAAAAAATCCCAACATAATCCAGCAAGCATCTTGCTGAAGTAAAGTTTGGCGTCAAACAAAAGGCATAAGAGCTTTAGAAAGCAGCTACAGGGTACATGGAACAATATTGTTCTAAGGTATAGGAGAGAAATCGTGTTGTCTTACGAGTCTTCTCAGCTTGAAAAATAACAAGACAAAGTAGGAGGTGCAGGTGTTAAAACATCTCTCTGCTAAGTGAACACTGGCAAATCTAGGTTATAGGCCTACAAGTCTTGTGGCTTTTTGTCAAGGAGCTCATGGTGCCACTTTCCACCTTCAAAAGCTGTCAATTAACTTGTGGCCATTCTAGTTCCAGGGAAAAGGGAACAAATCCTCTGCATATATATAAGAGAAAGTCTAATGTCTTTGACAATCCACTTTCCCATAGTATGGAGATTGCTTTCAGGCAGAGCACTGATCAGCACTACTACCTGATTCCTACTATTTGTTCTGTCAGCCTCTTCCCAAGAAACCGTTTCATGGACACTGAAGAGATCTGTGTGCATGGAGATGCTGCTATGCATGTCCACCAGAGAAGGGTAAGGAGTTGTTCTGTGCCTACACCTCTGTATACCCTAAGTACAAGGATCAGACGTGGTGCATGAATGCAGAAAACACGACACTAGTATGATACGTGTGTGGCGGCTTGCAGTGCTCAAGGAAAGATGATGTAATATTCTGAGCTAAGTACAGGGTTTTTTAAGGGATAGACCCTTGCACTCATATTTGTAAAAGTGACAAAAGGGAGTGTGTGATGGTGACAAGTGAAGCAAACTGTCATTTCCCAAGATGATAAGTTTTATTACCTGGTGCTGACAGAGCACCTTCTGTGGAGCTGCATCTACACCAGCATTTAGGGACTCAAGCACACAACCAAATTCAACTAGAGGAGTTGTACAGGTAAAGTCCAAGACTGGGTTTACTCTTGTTTTCTTTGCGAAAGAGCAAATCTAATCCACCTAGTGGGTTAATGTAGAAGTAAGCATACAGTCACATATGCCAACAACGTACCCTCTGCCTACTACTGACATCCACAATTTGTCAGCACTGTACCTTGTGCCTGCAAGTAAATACTAAATGAGAAAGAAGACATAATTACAGAATAACTGGTATTCAACAACTGAAGTAGCCTACAATCGTTAAGTATGGTTGCTGTCACTATTGATTGCCTACACCCTTTCAGGGAAAAAAAAAAAAAAAGTACCATGCTACTGTGGAATTCTGCCACTTCTTTAAGGAATACCTAGTGACTGACAATACCAGATTATGCAGGACTATCCAGAACAATGGGAACGTATGGCTACTCTCCATCCAGTGACAGCATCAGTGTGATTTGCATCCTACATACTGCCCGAGCTAGATTTTGCTGGATTTCAGATACCTACTTCAATTAGATGAAAGAACAGCTAGAAAAAGCTGCTCAAGATTTTCCACCAGATAAGGCCTAAGTGGCTTAGAACCAGATCGAACTATCAAGACTCCTCCAAAAGGGGAGAAAGTTCCAGACTCCAGTAATACTGAAAGATACCTGGTATCTTGATGAGAGAATGAAGTTACATCATGCTGTCTAAAATGTCATAAAGAATGTGCATGCACCTTTGGGTTTTTTTATGAAGTCATTTCTTCACAACAATTGGTGTTGGTTCTATTACAGGTTTCAAGCATTTGGGGTTGAGAAAGAAACTGAGATTATGGCAGTCCCAGCAGACGGCAGAAGGGAAGTTTCACATGGATAATAATAGAGTGTTAGCAGAGGCTTGAAGAGAACGTTCAGCATTTCATTCTGATTGTTCAAGCTTACTTTTTCCAGCATGAGTGCTGTCATTTATTTGGCACAACAGTGTTTACTGCAAGTTATTAACTACTGGAACAACCTACACACGGAACCAGCAGATTTGTTGTCACTGGAATTCCTTGTACTTTATATATGCTCAAGTATGCTTTATATATTTCTCAAGTATCTTATTGACTAGATGCAAGAATCATAAGTGAAGTTTCATAGCCTATGACATGCAGGAGGTGAGACTAAAAGATGGTTAACTGTCTTTTCTTGTCCCAAAGCATCTATGAATCTTACATGACCTTAAAGTAACCCACCAGTCAGTAACCATATTTCAGAAACCAAACTTTAACAGACATCTCCTGGTAGTTCAAAAAACATGCACTGCAACTAGGTTAGAACTGAGCTTTTCCATCTAAATGATCTTGCTACTGGTTGTCTTAACTGCATCTTCCTGTCTTAAAACTGGCTTACACAAGATTCCTTACTGATTTTGAGCTTGTAACACTGATGATGACCAGAGAGATACTTTGGTTTCAGACTTTTGTAATTTTGTATTAAAAAAAGGGAAGAAAGAAAAATATCAAAAAGGAAACACATGCATAGACAAAGAGTCAAGTGGTCTTAGAAGAAGACAGAGACTGAAAAATATGGTATATAAATTATGCCATCTGCCAACTGGCAGCATCCACTTGGAACTATCACAAGATAATGCCTTGTACATATAAACATCTCCCATGCTGCAAAGCTGGTGAAGGGGGTATATTATAGACTGCTGCACACATTTTGCTTATCACAGTGACACAAGAAGCCCCACAGAACGTTAACAGCATTGCCTAAACAAAGATGTCTACGTCTGGTGTTTTGCTGGAATTAATTTGGCAAAACCACAGAAGCACAAGAGTTGTGGCAAAGAAAATGCCTCACACAAACGAGATACGTGTTTGTTAGTGTTTTTACACTTGCCTGTATTTGGCTCAACAAGCACAACTGATGAGTTTTCAGCCCTAGCGCAGTAAAACCAAACACTGCCAAGCCAATGTTTTTATTTACAAATGTACAACATTGCTTCTCTCCACTCCTCTCTTACGGTGAAACATAACTAAAGTGGCCACGTAGCTATTCCACAATTATGCACTTACACCATCCAGTGTACTCGTTATTTCCCATCCTGGTTTTGCTGCTAGGTGTGTCAGCGCAGCTATATTGCTGTAACTCACATATGCCTGAAACATAAGATATATTTCTGAAAATGATGGGGTAAAGGTACATTTCACTGAACACTGCAGAAATGAGACGCTCTTTTTCTATCATTACCCCTCAACTGCAAACAAATGTGTATTTTCCCATAAGTGTTTTCCTTCCAGAAAACACAGTCCAGTAGTTTCTGAATTAACTAGTTTCAATAGCCAGATTATGTGCTCACATGGCTGTTGGCAAAACAACCCTAATTAAACAACAACAACAAAGTACTACTTTCGGCTTCTCCAATTATAGAGCAGTGCAGAAAAACTGATCACCAGAGAGATAATACAGATAACCTCTCAGACCACTAAATTAACGCTTTTATCCATCTTCCTCCCAAGCAATTAAAATCTACTAGAAAATTAACCTCTTCATGGCCATCAAGCTGTGGTCTATCTTGGCAATTGCTTTACACAGCAGGCTCAGAGTAGAGAAAATACAAATATATCCATTATTTATGCTTGACTACAGTGGATGGAGTTCTCATTTAACCACTGTATAAAGAGAATACAGCCTTAGAGTCTTCAATGGCATATTTTAATGTAATATTAAATAAACGTTAAGTAAGCCGTTTTTATCATTGTGTGCACATTTCTATTTATTGTTTTGCAGAAAAGAAATGCTGCTTCAAACAGTGGAGATGCCACTGTTAATAGCAAATCACTTCCTGCATTGTAATTGGCCATTATTATTTTTTTCATATAATGGAAAAAGGTCTGGTAAAATTTCTGGGAGACACTGGGATCTTAAATGCAATGAAAATTTAACCAGAAAAACTTGATGCTGAAACAACACTTACGCTGTCTGTAAACCCACTTAAATTCAGGTTCATCACTACTCATTTCGTGACACAGGCACATTCTATGGCCTAGCATGTTCAGGCCTGAAAGACATACCACTTGATGTAGAGCAGCTAGGAATGAACATATGTTTTCATCTCTCTTTTCTACAGAAAAAAAGTTTACGCTATTTCACTGTTATCTGTCACGCCTCTTCCCCCACTTCTAGCATTTATTAGTCTCCTCACAGCACACAGCAATTTTTGACAAAGTGAGTGGCTGGATAAAGGAGGAAAAAAACAAAACAAAACAGAACAAAACCAACTAATTCCTCTACAAGAGAATTCAGCTTTTTACAAGTTGTGGACACTGGAATACAAATCTGCAGGAGACCTCACAGCTTGGCTGCTTAAGGGACCACTTGTTAAAAGAGTCTATATTAATGACATTTTGTACATTTTCTATGAAGTTTACTCTTAAATCTTAAAAAAGAAGAATCCACTCTATTTTTCCAGATGAAAAAATTTTCCATTCTTTCTTGACTATCATAACGCTTTAGTACAGAAGGCCCACTTTGGAAACTGATATAGCCTGTACAACTGTTTTATACACCCAAAAAGTGTAGAAATACACCATTTAATGCAAGTAGACAGTAGGACATGATCTACAGATTACCTGGTTGCTTCTCTCCCAGGGATCAGAAGGCTTGATGTCTTTAGCAGACAGCATGCATTTTCTAAATCAAAGTTCAAAAGAAAAATAACAGCATGAATTCGTTCTTTACACTTTCTTCCATACATGCTAGAAACAATCACTTCTGTAGGCTTAAGAGTTTTCTAAATACATTACAGATATTTTATCAATTTTCAGTTGCAAGACAGGTTTGCAACAATTCCTTTTTCTTGCTGAGAAAGACAGGGAGACAGAATAACCTAGTGAGCAAAATATTTTTGAGAAGAACAGTCTCTAACAATTTCAATGCAATTCAGGCAACATTATTTGGAAAGTTAAGAAGCGTAGCAGTTACATCTGAGAAGACTCTGGCTACTTTAACAGATATTCACTTCTTTAAAGGATACATTAAAAAATTTAGTTTTCAAAATCAAGTTCTCTTTGTAACCCAACAATACCTGGCTAGCCGAATTCTCCTTCTGGCAATAGCTCCATGGTATCGCCTCATACCATCCTTTGCAAAAAGTAAAGCAGACAGTAACACATCTGATTATTTTAGGAAACAGTTTAAAAAAAGACAGCTAAAATTTAGTCTTAAAGATGGACAAATGCCAGAGATTTCTTACAAATAAAGAAAGAATTGTACTCTGTTCATTGGCTTCTCCCCAGATTAATCTGAGTCAGTGCTTTACTTTTAACTTGACAGCATTCCTTTAAGTTTGCAAAAACAACCCAATAAAAAAGTTGCATCACGGTAGCATCCTTTTAGTGCTTTCTGTTCCTAAAGAAGTGGCCACTGGGCAGTGCACCACACACATTCTGGTCTAAATGTGTCAGCCAACAAATAAACTATTAGATGTTCAAAGCATGAAGGGAGCATGGAAGAATTCCCATTTTAGCGCACACGGATCTGGGAGACAGAGCAAGCACTGTGCAAACAGATATCACCTGCCCCTCAACCTGGCAGGTCTTTCCCTTCTCTCTTTTTTTTTTTTTTCCCTTCTCTTTTTTTTTTGTGGACTTTTCTTCTGAAGCACAGAAGTGACCCAAGAGCATACAACACATCGAACCACATTAAAGGTCAATAGGACTTGTTATATTGAAGGATATGCCACTTCGGAAAAAAACTTCTTTCTCTGCTTTTAAGAGCTGACATATAGTTTCTGGAATAAGAAGAATTTCCAGATTAGTGCATCTCAGCGCTCTGAAAATATTTTTGAAGACATCTCATGCCTGTTTTGTAGAGCAGTGCTATATTAGCACTGCTTGAGCACATACTAATTTTCCCAGACACGCTTGCTCGACTCTGAAGGAATGGGTGTACGTGTTCCTATCTTGACACTTAGCTTATGGATGCCCCTCTAGGCAGGTCTTCAAGGGAAGCACTGTTTTTCTGACAGAAGCTAAGCTGCTATGGCTCTTTTGTTGATTTTTTTTTTTTTAAGACGTCAGTCTTTCTGCTTGGAACAGTCTGTAATGGGCAGTTGGGAACCTTACTGCCTCAGCTAGTACACAGGACGCTTTGATTTCTTTGCCCAGTTGCTGTCCAACAAAATATAAGTTCACTGATGTTAAATAATAATCTAATTTCTGTCTATGCTGGCTCTGTAAAAATCTCATAATTAGAGCAGTAAGGTTAATGACAAGTGACATCACAGCACATAATTCAACAATAGTATTCAAACTGCTCTGAGTGCTTCATGAACAACTTTCAGGAAAACACATACTGTCCATGTCAAAGGAACCAGAAAGCTCACCCATGTCCTGGGATTTGATTCCCACAAACTTCTTTATTAACTCTATTTCTCATCTTCATTAAGGGTTTATAAAATAAACTTTATTCACTGAACATGTAAGAGTTACAGTCAATTTTTTACTGTCTGGCTGCCTCCTTAGCAGTGAAGACTGCACAAGATAGATACAGACAGTTGCAAAAATCTGCAAAAAGCAGATTCTTCTTCCCTATCCACCAGCTAACTACAGACTTTCTAATGATGACCCTCCACTACACCTCTCAGCTTTGGATGACTGAAGTTAACAATGACAAATCTCTCACTCAAAAGCAAACATTTCATTTAGAGGTTTTCTCTTCTGCAAGACGATGCATTTCAGTTCACAGCCCTGTTTAGTCCTTGCTTTCCCAGCAAGGAGAGACGCAGTGTGCTGGGCTGGACCACATCATCTCAGGCATGCATTCATCCTACTCCTGAGAATGAGAGCTGACCTTTGTAGTAGGCTTGATTCTGGGGAAGGCGAGCAGCTCTCCTTTGTCATTTACAGCATTAAAAATGAGAAATGCACTGTTAATATGCCGTGCTTGGTCCTTGATCCATTCTTCACAGTTATAAGCTTCAACACGGACACCAACCTCCACACTGAAACAAAAGTTTAGATTAATTATTTAACAAGTGGTGCAGAAGCATCCCTGAGATACACTAAAAAAGGCTGTTGTACACTTCCCTATGTGCACGGAGCCTGACTCACATACTTGCTGCAGCATACAAAATAAACGGCTCTGTCTGGATGGACACATTTCAGAAATAAATTACAAGGTAGTACTAGCTAAACAGCATTAATACAATGAGCGAAAATTGAGCTAAGTAGCAAAATATGAACAACAGTAAGCATATTGTGAGAACAGACAGAAAAAGTGAACAAGATTATATTGATTTGGCATTTAGCAGAAGCATAGTATGAAGGTAATTCATGCCCTGCTGGCATTCTGTGGGGACCAAATACACCTGCAAAGAAAACAGCCATCGAACAGCAAGCTAGGATAACATTCGTCCAGCGTACAAAATTTGGAGGAGGAATTACTTCAGCTTCTGTCTTCTTTTGGCTTGTCTTTCTAAGCCTCTTGCAACTTCTGAACAGGTCCTCCTGCTGGAACAGGGCTCCACGTAAGTTGTGTCACACTCCTGGCAAAACCAGAGGGTCTGTTGGCCCAAAGTGGCATTCCTGTAGGTGGGGAAACAGCCTAGCAGAGAGGGGTTATCCCTTTGCCAAAGATGGGAGGAGAGTCATTCTTTGGGAGGCAATCACAACAGTAGCTCTAAAACCACAGAGGAGATAGTGCATGCACAGGAGAGAGAAAGTAACCATTAGCAGGCAGGATCTGTGCAAGATTGGTCAACAGCCACACCACTAAATTCCAGGAGCCGCATTCAACACGCCAAAAATCTGTTTCACCCTTACAGTGACCATATACTCAGCTAAAGACAAAATTTCAGCATGGGCTGTAGCCCTTTATTCCAACTGCAACTGGCAAAAGCCCACCTCTGTGCATGCCCAGACCAACACTTGGAAAAAATAAACAAAATAAGGAATGAATTTTGCTAGTAAGCAGCAGTAAATAGAAACCAGATCTGTCAACAGACCCCAAGACATGAAGATCCTGGCAGCAAGCTGGAGTCTTCTGAAGAATCAAAGCTGTGGAACCAACTCATCCCTTGAAAATCCCTGAATTTCAGAGTGATATTTATGGTCTGAGTTTGCAGGACTGGGATTTGGTTACAAATGATCTTTAAATTGAGAATGAAAGTCAGACAATAAATTTTTCAAAACTCTCACTGAAAAAGGTAAAAGAAAAAAAAGCACAGATAACTATGGATACAGATACAGATGGATCCCCCAAAGCTCCAGCTGACAAATAATTCATTCAATAATGCAAAACCTACTGATAGCTGAAACCTGAAACATGCAGTTAGGTCTAGAATTCAAGAAAAACAAGCAGATGAGAAGCTTTACCTATTCTGAAATGTATTGTTCACAATTGCGTTGAAGACAAGGCGGTCACCCACAACAGATGGTCCCCAGAACTTAAACATATTGACGGATTTCAAGATGGGATATGAACGACAAAGGCGGCTGAAAAGAAAGCAAGAGAGACAGAGAGAAAAACATACAGTTGTGTTGAAGTACCTCGTTTGTTAGGTTTGAAGTGGGCAGTAATTAGAGCAACAAGGTTTGCACAGCCTAGATCACTACATTACACCAATTCATTCCATAACCCACTGAAATACAGTTAACATGTTCAGATGCAAAAGCATATAATTCAAGCTTCAAACATGATAATACCACTTATGTCATGCCGTTTCATTTTCAACACACTTTACAAATCTGCCTAAATAATTCTTGTTGCTTGATACTACCTTCTTTTGGAGCCAGACCATGAATCACTTACCTATAGAGTAACCACTTACTTCACAGAGTTTCCTTAATTTTTACCTGATCGCATGGGGAATAAGATATTGCTTAGTAGTTAAAAAGGCCAGATCATCAAGCCTTTAAACAATTAAAAGAAACCTGAGCAGAAAAGGAGCACCAGAAACAGTGTTCAAGCAAAGCAATGTCAGTCTATCTATTCTTCTCAGTATTTGTACTTTTTTAATTTGTTTGTCAGATATTTTATGCCGATGTTCTGTGAAATAAGAATAAAAAACTACTTATATAACTGCCAAATGCATTGTTTGTTTTGCTTATTTCTAAATTTGGTCTGGTTTACTAAATTATGTGCAGTTTTTGACTGGTGCTGGGCTGGGAAACTCATCTTTGCACATACAAAGGGATGTGCATGCACAGACCAACAGTGTGCCCAGGCAGCACAGAAGGCCAACGGCATCTTGGCTTGTATCAGGAATAGTGTGGCCAGCAGGACTGGGGATGTGATTTTCCCCCTGTACTCAGCCCTGGTGANGAGGCATCAGCTGGAGTACTGTGTCCAGTTCTGGGCCCCTCACTTCAAGAGAGATACTGAGGTGCTGGAGAGGGTCCAGAGGAGAGCAGTGAGACTGAAGAAGGGACTGGAGGGAAAGTCTTATGAGGAGAGGCTCAGGGAGCTGGGGTTGTTCAGCCTGGAGAAGAGGAGACTCAGGGGAGACCTTATCACTCTCTACAACTACCTGAAAGGAAGTTGTAGTCAACTACACCTGATGGGGGTGGGGCTCTTCTCCCAGGCAACTAGTGACAGGATGAGAGGGCATGGCCTGAAGCTGCGCCAGGGGAGGTTTAGGCTGGCTATCAGGAAGCACTTCCTTACGGAAAGGGCAATTAGACACTGGAATGGACTGCCCAGGGAGGTGGTGGAGTCACCATCCCTGGAGGTGTTTATGGAAAGACTGGATGTGGCACTCTGACATGGTCTAGCTGATGTCGTGGTATTGGGTCATAGGCTGGACTTGATGATCTTGGAGATCTATTCCAGCCTCAATAATTCTGTGATTCTGTGTGATAGAAAGATATTGAACTGATCACTTATCAATTCAGAAACAGAACTGTTGGCTAGGTTTCAAAAGCTGATGGCACAATAGTGTTATAAACACACAAATCTTAGCAATTCTGTTCTCTTTGTCCTTCCAATTGCATAGTGGGTGTGCTCACCTGTCTGTCTTTATCTGAGAGCTGATCATGTACCATGTTTGATTCCATTCAGTCAGGATCAGCTGGATTGTCTTACTGGATCTCTTTGAACTGCTTGTGAAATAGCGTGTAGCCATGTCGCGATCTGTTTACACGGGGTCATGGGTCCGTCCACAAGAAATCACGGGTCTGCCCACAAGGGATGTGGTCCCGCCTACCAGGGCCCCAGACCACTCCCCAAATGGAGTTCACTACAAGCCACTCTGGTAAAACTTTGCTGGTCTAGTACTGAAGATTGTCCATGTCAGGTGAGTACCTTTTCCATGAGCATACTAGCAAAGCTGCTTCTTGGACCAGTACAGTGGACAAACAGATACACACCTGATCAAACCAGCTACACTCCTAAAGGAAAAGTTTTGCAATACTGTGTCATCTACACTAGGGAATTCCAACAACTCATCAATTCTCTGACCTTCAGAGATGACCTCCCAGAAAAAAAAAAATCTACAGTACAGATATAGCTTAAGGGTCCGTGGAATTGGGATCCAGTTTGCAAGCTCTCCAGAGTGGGCAAAAATTAGGTTTCTTCAGCAGTTTTAAATGTAGTCAAAGCCCCACTCTTTTCTGGAATCTCTGTGCATCATGTGAAAATGAAACAATGTACAATAACAAACATATATTTTTAAACTTTGAAAAAACACAGTCTGTCCTCATGCACGTGTGCAAAACTCCTCAGTAAGAAATCCAAATGCACATCTGAGAATAGATTTTTCATTATGAAGTTTTTAGACTTGAAAATACAGCTTTGTAGCATTCACAGCTTTTAACTCAATTGCACACTGCAAACTAATGTACTAGTATTGTTAAATGCACGCAATTATCTGTAGCTAATTAATAGACCAATATATCTTTTTAATAGACTAATACACTCAAATGACTTTGTAATTTCATTAAGAATAATGTGCTCTTCTAATTTACAATGTAAATGGCGATCTTATTTACAATATTCAATATAAAAATGCAAACACAATAGTGTTAAAAATAAGAAAGGAACAAAACAGAAATTTTGCCCTAAATATTCAGTTTTTCCTAGAAAACTACGTCCTGAATGCTTTCACTGCAAGTACACAAGTAACAAGTGCTATGATAAGAGGAAAGGGCCACAAGTTGTGCCAAGGGAAGTTTAGATTGGATGTTAGAAAGAATTTCTTTACTGAAGGGGCTATCAGGCATTGGAACTGATTGCCCAGGACAGTGGTGGAGTCCCCATCCCTGGAGGAATTTAAAAGACTATAGGTGTAGTGCTTAGGGATATGGTTTAGTTGAAGACTTGTCAGTGTTAGGTTAATGACTGGACTGGATGATCTTAAAGGTCTTTTCCATCTAGGCAATTCTGTGGGATTCTGTGAGGTAAGAAAGCACAGATCCTGTTCAAACTAATACTACTATTATTCAAATGGCCTTATTGCTATCTGCAAGATTTTCATTTACAGTCCACCAAAAAAAGTGGGGGTGGCAGGAAGAGGGGAGCAGGAGGGTGAGTAACATTTAAAATGCCATTAGAAACTTGTTTGTTAGAAGAGGGTTAGCCCTCTTCTTCCATTCCTCCATTAGAGCTTGCGGCCATAGCAACTCCTAACTGGCACGTTCAAAGGTCAGGTCTAATTGCAAGTGGCCTCACAAAAGACTTGCAGTGAGACTAGCTATTTTTCAAGCATTACATACAAAATCTCTGTTTTCAATAAGCTTCTGTCACTTGCTATTATTCCTGAAATTTTCAATATGACAAACCATTTTTTCAGCACTTAGTTTGCCAGTGTTTTCCTTCTCTTTCCTTCACAAATGTGGCTCTCACTAGGTAAAGTTTAT
>VZZY01018148.1:27440-40553 GCA_013400335.1 Eurystomus gularis
TATGACAAAAAGCTAAAACAATCCTTTTGAAGCCGATAAAATTACACACTGGGGTAAGGTCAGTGCATTCTAATGTTACTAAAGCAAGCTGTTTATCCGACCACTACAGAAAATCTGTTGTTATCAGTACAACTACTGGCTACAAATCAAAACTATATGAATAATGAATGGGGAATTCATTTAATTATTAAAGTTAAAAAGCGAAAACATATCTAACATCCCTGCAGTGAATTAGGTCACTTGGTATGCAAGGAGAATTCAAACTGAAACACAAGAGTTGCTTACAAAGAAGCTGTGTATAGAGTCCAAGAACATGCAGGGAGAAAAACAAGGGTTTGATTCCAGGGAAGAGAAATTAACTTATTATATGTTTAGGCCATATTGTAAAGCAATACTAGGCAGTGTCACATAAATACCTCGCACTTACTACCTGATGATGTCAGAGCCCTTTAAACTGCTAAAAATATTACAACCCACAGGATGTGGGACTCAAAGAGACTAGAAGGTTAAGTGACTTGCTGAAGGTTACACTTTCCTTCTGTGAGCACACCAACAAAACAGGACATTTTTATTTCAATTCTTCCTCTCTGACTTACACTTTCTTCTGACATAAGGATCTGCAGACTAACATACAGAAGGTTGTTCATTTTTTGATATCAATGTATACAGGGTCAGTATCGGTTTTATCCTGACTTAATAAGCAAGCCTGCCTTTAAAACAGTGTACAAACCACAAGGAGGCCATGTTACTATTCCTATGTCCAATTCTGGCTTTCTGCAGATTCTCAGGAGCATAACATAGCCAATTTTGCCTTTGGGTCTGCATGTGTAACAGAAGAAGAATATTTGACTCCCGTAGTGGTGTGGCATGCTCTGGGAACGGTACCACATAAATAGTTCAAAGTTGTCCTGCAGTCTGAGGAGGAAGAAAAGTCACAAAGGTTTGGGTCTGTATTTTTAATAGAACAAATCCCTGTGAAGCCCTTAATATTAAAGTCACATCCATTTAGAACCATATGCAAAGACTATGATGTAGAAAAGTACCTTGCTGAAATACTTGCCACTGTCTCCATCCAAGCCATGATCTGGCCACCAAAAGTGTTTCCATGATGGTTTGCATGAGGAGGCTGGACAAGCTCAATACTCTGCACATGAGTAAGGTCAGTTGAAACTTCATCTCCCTCTTCAAAAGTATCTGAAATATGGCAGCAACGTTTTAATGAATTATTTCAGCTAGTAACTCTGATAGCCAAGAAGAAAATGCTCTCAGTGCAATTTGCTTCAGACACAATGAAAAGAAGAAAAAAAAATGCAGACACAGAAGAGCTCTGTTCTTTCTAAGAGAAGCAAGAGGCTGAAGATACGCTTTGTTCTTCCATGAGATGTAAGAGGTGGGGGATGGTGTACCCTGCAGTCTCATCACAGCACAGTGATCCTTCCCAGCCCTCGCTATATCCTTGAAAGAAGCTGTGTCAGAAGCCACTATTGTGAAACTTGGCTAGCTGTGAATGTATGCCAATAGCCTCAGTATGGGCTTGTGATTATTCGTGGCTGTGTTGCATGACCTCTAACACATGTTGTCAGAGCAGTTTATCACTATTCAAATGCCATTCATAGACTTTGACCACCATGTATGATGGGCACCTGTGTAAACGCATCTAATTAAGGCTAGAGTATGACATGATTGTTTCATAACCTGTTACAAATCTTGTGATAACCAAAGACAATATAGGACACACTAAAGAGATCTGAATCAGTAGCCACCTTCCATTATCTAAGCATTTCCAATTCACTTCCAAATGTTTAGCCATATGTCCTCACTCTAATCTCTGTCTTTTCACCATATTTTGTAAGAACAGATTTAGACATGAGAATATGTCAGTCATTTAAAGAGTGCTAGAAGCTACTTGACCGGAATTGTACTTTTTTACTTTCGCTGTAATTAAGTAACTTTACGATTATATAAATGTGTGGACACATCTGACTAATTTGTACTTTGGACCTGCTTAAGTTGTTGCATAAGATCCCCTAAGAAGACAAACTTCACTTTCTGGATATGATTTATACCTATGTTGCTACGTGGCAGCCTATACATGCAATATTTTCTTCTCTCTTTCCCTTATTTTGCTTGTTCTGCCTCCTTAAGCAGATGAATTAGTGCTAATAATGATAAGATCCTTGGAGGAAGTTTCCAAGCAAGGCAGTGGAAACTATAACCATCAACCTCTGATTTGACTTTCATGGTATTAAGCTATCTCCTATAAGACAGTTACCATGAAGACAAGTAACTTTTGCTTGTAGCAAACAAGTCTCTTCAGTTCTACACAGTCTTATTAAATTGTTAAGACTAGAATTTATATTTACATCAGTTTTCATCTTTTGTGAGTAAAACCACATGATGTCTGTTGTTTATACATGGAGTTATGGCTCAGGTTTTCCAAATACCAGCATATTTCTTAACTGTTGTAAATAATTTCTTTTGTGGGGGAACACAGCAACTTTTGAGTCCAGCTGCCTTTAAGAACAGAGATTACTATCAGAAATACAGACAAACCTGTTTCTTGGCTCAATTATTCTGATTTGGTCATGAGGACTTAAAATTTTTTTTTCACCTGTTTTGACAACCATGTAATGAAGTTTCTCCTGCTTGCAGGGAATGATCCCACAGCAGTTCTCAGTTCTATGTGTCTTCTCACAAAGACACAACCATATCCTTCTATCTACATTACAACTAGCATCATAAGACTTTTTACAGTTCTGCATTTCATATCTATTTAATGTATGCTTGGCCTCCAATCCTGCATTTTTAAATCTGGAATTTCTGAAAGGCAAAGAAATACCACTCTATTAGAATAACTGTCTTACATACCCTCAAAAAACTGGTACACACTTTTTCTACATGGTACCACAACCTCAAGGAGCTCTAATCAGATCTGCTTTTTTCCTCCCTTCCAGCTGCCCATAAATCATTTGTTCCATCTTCTATGCTGACCACAGTAATCACCTTCCTTGGTACTCTCCTGCATTAGGTTCTGAAAGACCTGTTCATAGCCCAGACGAATTCTCCTTCTCTCAATAGCCAAGGTGTGCTCCAGGTGGTCTTCTGTAGACAGAAGCTTTACAGGATCTAATTCAATCTATGCAAATGCAAATGAAAAAAAAAAAAAAAGGTTCTGAATGCCATAATCATAATAAAATGTACTTTGAACTCAAAATGGCACCAGCATTTTCTACAACCTTTTGCTATTAACTGTCCAAGATGACAAGTTCTATTAATACAAACAAGCACAGAGCTAAAGTTCAAGAGATTCTGCATTATCCTTTCAGAATCATTTGTTAAAACTCAATGACAAAGTGCTTTTACATACAAACATCCATGAGAGCACACATGATTTAAGACAGTACTCATTTTAAAAGAAAAAAAGGGGGAAAAAAAGATCTTAATATGAAGGTTTGAGTATTGAATTCTTACTTTAGTATTGATTTTTTATTTATTGAATTTTTGTAACAGAAAAATAATCCAGTTGCATTGATCAGTGGTGTAGTCTATGGGAAGGCATACCCCAGAGCCCACCCCCACTCGCTACACGAATGCCCCCTCCTTCTTTCATGATTCACTCCATACTCACGTAGACTATTCCATCTACCTAAGGACCAATTTTCAAAGAAGCACGGGTTTTCTGAGGTGGAGGAGAAACACATGAACACCCAGCACTTGGGGCAGCTTCAGACTCTATACATTTGTGCCCAAAATGCTACTTGTGCCCAGACACAGACAGTTCTCTTCCCAAGATCAGACCTTTCACCTTAAGTGCAAATTCTCATGTATACCAGTTCAATGAAAACTGAATCCAAACCTGTACTGGCTTAAGAAAATTTTTACTTTCAGATAAATATTGCAGAGGCACCACTGCACAGTCACTTCTCTGATTTGTCTACAAGCTCTAGCCTCAAAAACCTTAAAATAATGCACAAGCACTGCAACACAGACAAATTCAACATTTTGTATCCTGCAGTGGTGCTGCTAATGTTTCTCGGTCTTTGAGCCTTCACTCAGACCCTCCTGCAGGTTCACTGCCTCCTTTCTGGCCCTCCTCAAGAGCTTCCTAGGTTTTTCCAGGTGGCCCAGCTAGAAGATTAAGATGGTGGGTGCATACTGTTGCTCTCTGCCCAGCTTCAGCAGCAGTTGTTCAGAAAAGTGGATTTAAAAAAAATGCTCTTTAATTTCTCCAAGACCATAATTTGTGATGAAATTTAAACTGAAGTCTCAAACTCCCTCTGGGGCACTCCTGTCTTAAGGTTAATCTTAGTTAATCATAATCAATTTAATCCTGAATTAACCTCCCTGGAAATCTGGGCAAAAGGTTGATGCTATGGATATGATATCAAACAAACAATAAACAATCCGTACCTTATTCTGTTTTAGTGCTTTCCGGTTAAGTAATTTAGCCATTAACTTTTCAGACACAAGATGGGCTTTTGTTTTGGTAAAACTGTTCTGATCTGCTTCTTCTGCAAACTGTAACATATCATTGCAGAAGAGAAAGCAGAAATGACTAAGTATATTAATTGCTCATAGGACGACTGCTCTCTGCACTGGATGTTAAAAAGGCAGATACACTGCCATAGTGTATTTAACTAGACAGGAAAGTCAGATAAATTATTCTAGTCACTCAAGTTCAAAAAAGTAGAATACTATATATAAAGGGAGTTTATTCAGAGGAACTGAGGAACATTTGGCCTTTCTCAGATGAAAACTTAAAAAGAACTGTGTCTGTTTGGCAATGTGAAGGCCAAATAGTATTGTGATTGATTTCAAAGCACCTCCAGGGACCCAAACACTGGGGAGAAGAAACAATATTGGCATGAAAACTACTTAACATAAATGGCAAAGGATTAGTTTGGACTGGAAGCCAGCTTAAAAATAATGTCTTCTGTCAGAATAGTGATGTCTAAACAGCCTCTCAGAAAGGGGAGTGAAGGATAAAAAAACACAGCCCCAACACCCTTTCAGGTTTCACTATGTACATAGGTCAGTTTCTGAAAAGGAGAGAGACTGTGCAGGCTCACAGGGATCTCTCTTCCAGTGGTTGCCTCTGTCAGTATTGCAGCCTTTACACAGACATCAGCTTTGCTACTAGCAAATGTGCAAGAAGAAGTGGAAACAATAAATAAAGTCTATCAACTTTAGAGCAGAGACATGGGAAAAAAACCCCTCCATATAGTCTGGACTTCATGCTCTTTTCCTGTTACTGATCAGAATAAACAGGTATGAACATTTTCCTGTGTTCCACCGCCAGTAAAGTTGAGCTGTTTCACAGATGCTCAGTCCCAGTAACTTCAGGCATAGAAGAAAACAGAAAGAATACCTTTCCAGCACCAACTGGTTTGGCTACGTATGTTGCGTATGCCACACTCACAGATTTTTCAACATTAGTCAAAAGATCCTGTACTGTAACCTTGATGCCAACCTACAAGGAAGGGGGTAGTGCAGGAAGGAGACAAAAAAGGTATTTATGTCATTGACAGTTGAGTTCAGACAAAATGGTGCAGTGTTTATCATATTAACCACATCCAGTCTCTTAAACCTAAAAGAAGACAGGTTGAAAAACTGCTCTGTTATCACCGATACTCTCTGAACACATAAGAACATCAGAGTATTTGCTCAGCTCTGACAAGCTTTTTAGTACAACGTGTATATACATATAGTATCACTTGTAGGCCCTACAAGGTCTGTGAGACAGGGCTGACATGCATCAAATCTTATAATTTTTTTCTGATTTTTAGAACCTTTTGGAATACATTCTCTGTGAGATGCATCAATCCCATTGATATTAATGAGAATTGGACTTGGGCACAATGCAGAGAAAAGTACCCTTAATTTTCAGTTCTGATTTCAAGTAAGTGCCCGGGCAATGCATTGCATACTTGTTACAATATGAAGAGTAAGAAACTAAGATAAATATTTTTTATATCGGAAGTTTCAAAAATACTTAGAACTCCACCTATTCAGTAGATCCTAGCTCTCATCCAAAGACTGCTTAGAGATCAATAGCTTTGGACTGCACCAACACCACGCATCTCACACTGTCCATTACCCCTGCTAAAGATTTTAAGTCTTCAGGGCTTGGTTTCTATTTTGACACGGATTAACTATGCAATTATAACAGTCATTATGCAAGCAGAGTTTCATTAGGCAGTGATATTATTTAGATACTTGCACAAAGCTCTTTCTGAAACAAGTAAGACTGGACCCATGTTGCATTCCTCTACTTCTCCCACCTCTGTTCTACTCTTTAAATATCATCAGGAAGAAGAATGCTAATCCCTTACCTCCATGCTGGTTTTGAACGCTCTGTTCACTTTTGCTTTGATGGTAATAATTTGTCCAACCCTGTTAAGAAGAATAACATCTCATGGTATGTAATCATGCAGCTTAATAAGGGCTTGAACCTGCCTCTCTATGTATTCCTAAAAGTAGTGAAGAAAATCCTCCATATGCATCTTCCATACTGTACTGAAAATCCTCCTTAAACCTCCTTAAAGGAGGTTGTAGAGAGGTGGGTGCTGGTCTCTTCTCACAACAAGTGACAGGACAAGAAGAAATGGCCTCAAGTTCTGCCAGGGGAGGTTTAGGTTGGACATTAGGAAAACTTTTTTCACTCAAAGGGTTGCCAGGCACTGGAACAGGCTGCTGAGGGCAGTGGTGGAGACACCTGGATGTGTTTAAAAGATATGTAGATGTGGTGCTGAGGGACACGGTTTAGAGAGGGACTTCATAGAGTAGGGTTATGGTTGGTCTGGATGATGTTAAAGATCTTTTCCAACCTAAATGATTCTATGATTCTAAAATGCACTGGAAAAGATTTAGCACTGTTATTCATCAGTCAGACCTTGTTCATGCTCAATAATTATTTTAGTCACTTGGTTAATACTAGCATTCCTTCTCCTTCCTGTATCTGCATGACATTGGGTATGCTTCAGGCCACAGGTCCCCCAAGAAATTTTGGCCTAGATTCTGCTTTTGCTCAGTGGCACATCTTGCTGTGAGTTACACCAAATCACTGTGTATGTCTAGCTGCAAAACCACACAGTATATACTCTATTCTATACTGCATTCTCTAGAATAGAGATACGTGCACATGAGTAAATAATTTCAGACAAAAAGTTCTCTTTGACATCTCCGAAGGCTGGGGAAAGAGTTCAGTTTCCAAGTTCTGGCCAAGAATAGGGCTGCACGATGTCCCTTCTGTCCTAACAGCATACCTCCAAATAACTACTATTCCAAATTTACCTGTATAGAACACCTAAAAAGAATTATATCTTTTTACCTACATAGAATCAAATTTAAACAAGACAATAAATTCTTTCTTTCTGGAATTCCTAAAGTAGCTGTTATGTGTTGATCACAAGAAAAACCCTTGTTTTCAAATCCCTAATATCCTACCACAAGGCAATGCTGAAAAGGTGGAAAGAAGGCAGTTTCGCCTGAAGTTGTCTTATTGAGCAGAGCAGTAAAAGAATGTGATGTGCGTGGTAAGTCAGAGCCACAGGCAAAATAATTGGGTGTCAGGCCACTGCCTTCAGGGAATTTAGACTGAATTACAACCGCTAAAGATCAGTCCCAGAGCAGGCCAAGTGCAGCTAGATACTTCCGAGACTGTAAAATAAAACTTGGACCACCTGAGTACCACTTGCTACCAAACACGAGAACGGGGAATAGGAAACCTGCTCCTTTACGGTACCAGACAGGAACGACCAACTACACAGAAACTTTCTCTTTCCTGTTCACACTGAAGAACACAAGTGGAAGCCTTTGAGTAGACGGGGAGGAAAAATGATTGGAGGAAAGAAGAAAGACCACCTGCAGATACACATTAGCTTTTGAAGAATGTATTCGGAAGGAGTTTTTCTATCATTCATTGCAAAGAAACAGTACAATAATAAATACAACAGTTCTAAACTGCACAGCTAAGCAATCCACCAGCTCATTTACAAAAATGAGAATGTGTTAAGAACAATAACACAGTATTTATGCTTAAGTTTGGAAAACAAGTTAATGTTACAGTCTTGTAAAAAAGCTTCAGAAATCTTAGACAGAACTCAGCCAAGCACCCTGAAACATCTCTGAAGACTCTGTCACAGAACTCCCAAGAGAACTACAGTAAGACAGCAGTAGAGGCAAAGACATGTACAAGTGAAGAAATAATACATTCAATAGATAAACTCTGTGATTGAATGCAGCACATGCTAATAGTGAGTGTGTGGCTTTCCTCAAAAGAAAGAGAGTTCAGAGTCTCTACAGATGCTTGCAGAGGATGTCATAGGCCCTGTCAAGTACATCGTGATGCCAGATTGTCCATGAGGTCCCAGCAGGGACTGCAGAAGTCTCAATCTCAGGCTTACCAGGAGGGCGCTCTTCTTCTGCACAAAGGCTGTTTATTTCACCTTTGCCAGAGACACCTCCACGGTGACCTCTCCTCCTCTGTGCAAGAACATTGCATAAGAGAGGTTGAGAGAGGTAAGTCTGCGTCTGTCTGCCTTTGAGGAAACTGCAGAGTGGGAACAACAGAACAAAGCTGGACATGATCTCACTCGGCCTGAGACGCCAGTCCTGCAGTAAGGTGGGTTTGGACTCCACAGACAGTAGATTCCCTGACTGACTGACATCTCCCCTGGTACTCCAAGCAGTCTGTGCAGCTGGACTCGCTGGACTCACTGTAGAAAAGTGTAGTCCTCTGGGATCTGCAGTCGTATCAGAAAATAAAGATGTCAGAACTGAGATGGTCAGTATGATAAGGAAATGTCTTTTAACACACTTCTGGGAGCTGTTTCAAAATGAAATGTTTTACAACATATCACATATTTTGACTTTGGACAACCTGGTTTATTCAAACCAAGAGAGCTGATCAGCTCCGGCATTTAAATAGACACCTAAGAACAGAAGTCACAGAACACCTCACTTTCGCTTGTAACTGGTAGAAAGCTTTTGAAATATATCATAATGAACTGAATATGATTCACATACGGAGTACTAACAAAATTTAAATAAATTTAATTTAAAATCAGATATTCCTGTTACCAGGAAACTGCTGCATATTAAAAGACAAGGAAGAGGGATTTATTTGTTGTCATGGCATAAACCTGAGTTTTGCAATATATAGATTTCTGTTTCCATGTCAACTGAAATGAAATAAGCACAGAAGAGTTAATCCTTACAGAAAATTTGGTAGCCTGAGCTGGGTAAATGAAACCTTACAGCAGGTAACTTACAGAACAACATTTGCATTTACTAGAGTGAGATACAAGAGCTCTCTTATCTATGCAAAATCAACAAGATCTCTCAAAATTTAGGAAATTACACAATAAACTATGGACAGGATGTTAGGGATGACCTGAGGCTGAAACATAATTACTGAAACTACGTCAGAGTTACTACGCTTGTATCTTATATCCTTCTTAAAAATGAAACATTGGCACCACAAGTGGAAGGAGAATTAGAAACATACTTAGAAACAAATCTGGAAGGAAAAGTATTCTCATTATGAAGCTCTGTTCTACTCTCAGAAAGAAGAGCAAAAATTGCTCTGAAGCTACCAAAGTCTGAAATATTATGGCTGAAAGAAAACCATTACCCTGACTTCATTTGTAGGACCCTGATTACAGTTTCCAAAGACAGGAATTTTCCTAAGGACAAAATTAAAAACACAGAACAATTACAGGTAGGACAAATCCTTTTAAAATTTTGCAAAACAGACCAAGAAATTATCTTGAGTTCTAGATTCAGGATGACCACGTTCACTTCTTTGTTAATGGTTCCAGCCACTTATAGCCACTTTGTTAATGGTCCTAATGGCCACTACTCTAAAACTCCGCTGTGCAGACGTGCGAGTGGATGCTTGTTTGACACTTGTGTACTGCAAACTGTTTCAAATTGACATCACCTGTACATCTGACAATTTTGCTTGGTTCACAGTCAGGACAACTACATGTGCATTGATTTGTGTAATCAGGTCCAACCCATCTAAGCACTCATTAATTTCCAGCTTGCAAGGTGTAAAAACATACAAAAACTACAAAGTAACACCTTTAAGTTTCTGTAAAGATACAGTTTAGGAAGAAATGTGCTATTTCCTCTTACAGTGTGTTTTGTCCCTTGGAAAATCATGAAAAATGGTTAAAACAAAAATGAAGTCTTGTATTCTGTTATAGACCCAGTCAATATCCAATGATCATAAATGCAAAACGTTTCTATTTTGTTACATGAACACGTTTTTTTAAAGGAGATGAAAGGAGGAGAGGGTAAGAGACAAACTGAAAGAGCACTTGCAACAGTAAAAAATTCATACAATAACCATTACAGGTATGTATTCCTTATTTAACAGAGATAAGTAATGACCTGCAGTATTCACTTTAACTAGAGCCAAAGATTACTGGGCCATCAGTTTCTCACCGGGCATCAACAGTTGCCAGGTCAAAGTAAATACAGTTTATTTTTGACCTGTGAAATTGATCCATTTTCTAGGTGTGTCAGGTTATCGCAGATAGAAAAGAGCAATTTTGAGACTTCACCTTGTGACTCCAGTGAATTCATTGGCCTGCTATCTCAAATTTTATAAAGCTTCTGTTTATCTCTGCCAAATAGGAATCTCTAGAATGAAATCATTTGCCTGCTGTTAGCTGGTTTTGTACCTGGCAGCCTCTTCAAACTGTATGTCATCCATAGACGCTGTCACGCAAGACACACCAGCATGTTTCTCAGCTTCAAAAGAGACACATGGACACACAATTACCACATTGCATTTGCAGCAAGCTATTCACCTATATACTTGTGCATGAGAGACAGTAGATTCCTGGTCTTCTTTTGATCACCCTAGTGCAAATCTGCAGTGGACCCCTTAGAAAAAAAGGAAGCTAAACGAGATCAAAGTTAATTTTTACCATAAAATAGGGGTTACATCAGAAGATGCAACTAGATGATGGTATCAATCCTGATCAGTTTGAAAAGCTCTGTTTAAGGTCTTTCTCTAAAAATAAACACTCTGGTAAGACAGCACTAACAAGCATGTTGAAGGACAACAGGAGTCACAAAGCATGAACAAGTTTAAAGAAATCTCAGCAACCTCCCTCAAAACAGGATCTCGTGAATATCGGCTATGTTAAACCAGTGTGGAAGTTTTATGTCAGTTGAGGATTCTCACCCTTAGGAGAAATATCTACTGGCTTACTAGCATGGTCACAGCAGGGGAAAGGGGGTACGTACGTATCCTCAGTGCTGTACTGAAAATACAGGAATTAAATGAAAACAAATACAAACAAGAACTAAAAAATCAAAACCGAGTATTTACTTATTGTAAAATCTTCTAACCAAAATCTGAACTGCATTCCTCATCTCTCTAGGATGCATTTTGTTATGAAAAAGATAGCACCCTATTTGTATTAATTATGAAAATTAATCTGGAAAAGGTAAACATCTTCTTTACTCTTAATATTTAATAACCCAAGAGTTATCTTTCACAGCAAGTTATTGTAATTTATTATTTATTTGGCCACAGCAATTAGAGTTCCAAGTCAGAGGATAAATCCCACCGCACTAAGAGCTGTATAAACACAGGGAACGCTTGCTCCAAAAAGTTTCCTGAGTGACAAAGGCAAAAGAGACAACTAGTAGGAAACCTAGAAGATAGCACTGCACAACAGGCAGCAGTTCCTGCTCCCAAGCAGCCCAATGTTTTTACTGAGCATGATAAGAAAAAGCTTGGAGGAATTAGAGGTTGGCGCACAAGTTGTATCAGCATCTGAGGAGTTCCCTTTGAAAATATGACAGTAAAACACATGAAGGCACTTATAAAAAACACATCAAACTGTGATGAAGAGGTCACTGATGACTAGGAGGCTGGACATGCCACTGTGATAGCTAAAGCAAGGCAATGAGTAAGATGGTGATAGTAATAAACAGCCTCAAAAGTGAGGAAGCAGCTAGCCAGGTGGATCATATCTAAAGCAGCAGGATATGAAATGAGGAGGGTGCAAAGCTCAGGCACTTGCAACCGCACCAGCTAGCACTAATGCGGGTGGAGAGATGGTAAAGCCACACAAATCCCTGCCTGGCATGTACAGTTTGCTGCGACACAAAAAGCAAAGCAAGGAAAGATGTTAGAAATCCTTCGTGTGCAACAGGATTAGCCCCGTGGCATGAATTACCGCTGCTGCCCTAAGCCTAGCCAAGTAACAGCAATTATGAAAGTGAGCTTAGGGACCAGATTCACAGCTGATGAAGAACATCAAAGCTTAACCAAAGTCCAGGGAGCAAGGACGACACCTCGTAGCAGCAGGGGCTTGGCCACTTCAGAGCAGGGACTTGAGTTCAAGATTGCTGAGACCAGCTCAGAGTCCCTCCACAAAGAGCACTATAAAGGGGTAAATCGCCGAAGGGCTGCAACCAAGTGACCCCTTCGTGCTAAAACACATCTCAAAAAGAGTGTGATCATACCGGGAAGTTGCTACACACGAGGCAGTTTCTGGGTTATTGTGTGGGACACGTTCTCCAGGATCCCAACTCTTTCTATATCGGAAGAGCAGATTACGTAAAGCGGCCCACACCTCCGCAGCGAGCTCACCGCGGTCACCGCCTCGCGTGGAGACGCCATCCAGACATGAGCTCCCCAAATATACCCGCTATTCTGCGCGGGGCTCATTATGGACTGCTAATGTATGCAGCTCTACTTGGAAACGGAGTTCACAGACGGCAGAGCCTTGGGTTTCCTTGGCGCTTTAGATGCAGCTTGTGCTTCCAGAAGTTAGGCGAGGAAACTTCAAAAGTATTTTGTGGCTGAGTGACACCAGGCACAGAGTGCTCTGCAAGCTGGCTGGGGTTTGTGGTTGGGGCGCTTTTCTTTTTCCGCCCATGCAGCAATATTCTCAAATCAGTACTTTCTTCTAGTATTTCTCTTTTTTTTTCCCATCCCGTTCCTCCCTTCACTGCTCTCCCTTCTAAATTCTCCTCATCCTCACCGCCCGTCACCCCTTTCTTCACCCAGATCTGACACTCCAGCCCCACAAGCCTTCTCACCCCCCTGATCCCTGCTCCTCATCCGAACCCCCGAATCTCTCA
>VZZY01018148.1:40995-86496 GCA_013400335.1 Eurystomus gularis
AGGAGAAACTTCTTTACTGTGAGGGTGGAGGAGCAGTGGCACATGCAGCTCAGAGAGGTTGTGGAACGTCTGTCTCTGGAGACGTTCAAAACCCACCTGTAGGTGATCCTGGGTAACCCGCTTTGGGTGACCCTGCTTTGGCAGGGGCATGGGACTCGATCTCCAAAGGTCCCTTCCAACCCCTACCACTCTGTGATTCTGTGAAACAAGAATCTGCAGGGGTGCAGAGGTTGGCAGTGGGGCTGCAGCCCATTTTTACTGTCCCGCTGCCCATTTCCATCCCCTTCAGCTCCTGCCCTGAGACCTCCGAGGCTGCCTCATGGCCTGGCATCAGCTACCGCAATGGCTGAGAGCCTGGCCTGGTGCTGCTGGCAGGTTTTGGTGTGCCCCTGGGATATTTATAACCTAGCTTAGATTTTTTTCTTTTTTTTTTTTTTTTGTTTTGAAGGCTTGCTCTCTCGTGTTGTCACCAACTTGACAGCCGGGCAGATGGGCCCAGGGAAGACACATTCCCATCTCCAGGGGCTGGTGAGCTTGGTGGGAAGGTGCCGTGGCCTGGGGGACCAACTGTCACTGCTGGTACAGACATTTTGACACCTACTTTGGTGGTCACAGCCCTGGTCATGTATTTCTGCAGGAGTTAATAACAGGAGACCTCATAGAGGGCTCCTCTTACCTTCTCCTCCTTCCCACATGGCTGGAAAGATACTGCAGGATATTGCTGCTCTTGCAAACTATGAAAATGCAAGCACGGCTGAGGAAGAGTAGAGCGATCACTTTTGAATTGGTGACAAAGACCAACGTTTGGCTATTGCCGTGGAGACAGCATTATTACTGTTGAAGACTCAACCATGTGAGGAAGGCAGTTTGGAGATGCTCAGCAGCTGTGCTTGTCAGCTCTAAGGCAGGACTGGTTGTCGGAGCAGATGTCTTCCTTCAGCCTAGCAGAGTGTGTAACCTGTAAATGGTCTTTAAGGGAAGACCACAAAGCTTACATTTGCCTCTGTGCTGTTTCCCATCCCCGCTCCCCCAGGTGCTGTCAACAGCATGGTTTTCAATAGAGCAGCAAGACCGTTTTCTGTAGCCTTTCCTCTGTATGAACTAGCTACCGCTTGTTACCTGCTATGCCAATGACAGGCTTCCCGTTTTTACTAAAAACATAGAAATTAGTTTATTCCATGAATGCTTGTTCATTTAAACATCGTTAAGGATCCAGTGTTAACCCATAACAGCCAGGAAAATGCACATTTTAACCAGCCTGCCTCACCAAGACCGTGTTTCTCAGTGCAGTGGGGATTTTCTCCCCACATGCTCTGTTACTATCATTGTACTACAGCAGATCTCTGTTTCTTCGTCACATACTCTTTTAGCAAGCGACAGGATGGCTGTACCCTCACACTAGTTATATTCCAGAAAATCAACATGGTGCCTTATTCCTTAGATCTATTTCTAATCTATTGCTTCAGAAAAAAAGGTTTGCACTGGTTTATTTCGTTCTTTAACTGGCTTCTGTAAAGGAAAGAGACTCTCTTGGAAGTGACAGTGGCATACCTCAAGTCTTGACACCTAAACAGGGTTTGGACACAGTATGCAGGAAGTATCTTCTCCTTCCTCATCTGCTCAATCCAGATGACAAAAACTGAAGTATCAAGGTCTCACAACATGTGCCCTGGATCTTAGAAGCAAGAGTATTTAAACAGAAATAAACATTTTTCCATTAAAAAAAATTTTTTTTTTGCCTTCCTAGGCCAGTAAATTGTAAATTTGTTTTCAGGTTTACCTTGTCAGACTCGTTGATCATGCTTTCTCTAAGATAATTTTTATTTGTTGTTCTTTCACAGGTAGCTTTCACTCCCATTTAACATAGTCCCGGTGATCAAGTGTTTGGCCCATAATGTATCTATTCTGAGATTAGGAGCTACAAAGCTGTTTGCTTCACAGGGAGGTAAAAGTAAAATCTACATCTGCTCACTTCTAAAACTTTCTGAAGTATGTGGAGAAATACATATACCCCTTTGGAGCATGTATACCTCGGGCGAGTGGTCAGCAGACTTCTCTTAGGCTGTGGGGGGCAGTTTTAGACAAGCAGGAAAGGTAACTTCTCTTGTTTCTGTTGAGGTAAGTGAAAGCTGGTATTTTAAAAACACACCTCAGAGCTGTATGTACTTCCTGATTTGTAAGGCAAGGATGTAACTCAAAATATGTCTGTTAGAAGGAAGAGCTACCCTTCAAGAACAGGAATGGCCACCCAGGATCCAAATGAGCAATGCACATGGCTTCCACTGCTTTGGACACTTGGCACTGCAGAGTGCGGTAAGGGAACTCACTGCCTAAAATGCCCTTTTCCCAAGTGAGCCTCTGCTTTCATAAGCTACATGTCTCCTGCCCTCCAGCTCCAGTTCTTGGACCCTGTCTGCTGAGGTAACAGACTCTTACTGTCTTTCTTCCAGTTGGCTTCAGCAAATCCTTTCTCTGCGGTCCTTTATACTCCTTCAGCGTCTTACCATCTCCATTGGAGTAACTGACAGCCTTCAGTGTATTTGTTCTCAGAAAACACCTGCAAGGTCGATATTGTTCTGCTTTCACAGCTGAAAAATTAGATAAATGGCCTATTAGATATACTGGCCAAGGTTCACAGAGAACTTCTGTGCTTTTAAATGGTTTCTGAGTTGAAAAGTACAGTAGCCTGTACCGGCACCTCTGGCATCACCACCGGATGAAGGTGCCTGGACCAGCACTACATGGCTAAGGCAGTCTCGGGGAAGCATCTTTGTTAACCATCACATTTATTTTTATTGATGCCAACTGTGGTGAGAGAACAAATGGTCAAAGGCAGATGGAGGGTGCCTTACATCCAAACCGTGCATCACTCGGTCACCGACTTGGGTGAAATTTTCTTTTGAAATGAGAACTGGCAGTGAATTAGAACTCAACTTTAGAAGTTTGGTTAACTGACTAAGAAATTGACTTCCCTTCAAAACCGTTGCTTGCTAATGCAGTTTTTTACAGTTTGTGTCAATAATTAGCACTTAATGGCTTGAGGCTTCTCCTGCTGAACTGAAACAGTAACAACAACAACAACGGGTGCAGTACTGTTTTAAATACAATTACACATTAAAAACGGAGTGGATATTAGGTTATCATCTCCTAATAAGGTGCGTTTGTAATTGAAGCAACGTAACTTAAGAAGCTTTGTGCAGCATGATAGCATGTCTCACGAGCGGTGGGAAGAACGAGACACAGTGCAGGAGCTGTGCCAGAAGAGGTGAGGCATTTCATTAATAAAAGATGAGCTCACTATTAGGTGTGAATAAATCTTGTGTAAAGACACTACAGCTAGCAAGAAGCACTATTCAGTCAGCACACAGACAGCTAGCAGCGCACTGAACTAATAGCTTAGCTGTGCCAGACCCACATTTCATCCAAGTCAGAATTTATTTGGAGAAGTGGTATAGAAAAAGGGGGTAGCAAAGGAGGTCTGATTAAGAACCAAAATTCCACAGAAGCCTGAGATCTAGAATTGGGTTTTGGTTTTCTACCAAAATTCTTTCTCTACTTGAACAGCTGTATGCACGACTGGAGCGCTTTAGTGTTCTTTGGAAAGTAGCAGACTAATGGGACAATTGTGGCACCAATAACATCCTCACAAATCTTTTCTTACTGATGGAGTCAGCAGCCGTAGGACAACACCTCCAAAATGGATCTTTTTGTTAATGTTTTAAATACAGATGTCAGCTACTGCAGTAAATCAGCGACAGTATATAGTGGTGCATCTTTGCAAACTAAGCTTCCATATTCTTGAAAAAAATGTATTGTTACTGCCTGGAATGACAAATATTTTAGAGATCTGTATGTTTGTCTCGTAACCCTAGTTATTAATGGAAAAAAGGGATTTTTTGGAGACACCTTGTGAAAATACAACTACTTCTTGTAAAATGAAACTTTATTCTAAAATGTATCCAAAATTGCAAGACACAAGCACCATTAAACAGATAAATAGACATATATTTATGTACAGAGAGCATCAAAACACAAACCAATTGTTAATATAATTCTTATACCATTTTAATGAGTATCCATCAATAAAACTTTACAATTTAAAGAAGACTTTTCAGTTGCAAAACAGTTGTAAAATCATATGTATAAATTATGTTTACTACAATTCCAATAACAGAGGCAAAGTAAAATACAAAAATAATAATCAATACTGCAAATTCAAATACAAAACCCAAAGTAATGCTGCACAGGTACATATGTACACTGGATGAATTCATGCAGCTAGGCAGTGCAACAAATCAACTGCTGAGTTTAACTTATCACAAAATGGAACAACCATGTCGGCAGACAGAAGAAAAGTACATTTTTGTAATAAATCATAGTGCATTTTGAAGTTAGACTTTATAAAATGATTGTTGAGTGAAATACTTTTAAAATTCCCCATGTGATCTGACATTCCCCAACTCCTCTCCTGCAAAATAAAGTATAAATGACGAAAGCTAAAAACCCCACTGTAGTACAGAGTCTGTTGTACTGGTACCATCTTGATTGTTTATGTTCTCGGTATCAGACTTGTTTGTGAGTGTCCATGTCCACAGGGACATGCGTTACTCCTTGCTACCGAAAGTAAATCTGTGATGCTCCAATGCTATCTCCATAAACTGACTCTCACATGATGCTTAAACTGCACTGGTTTAAAGAGACACAGCTGAGCCTTGGAAAAAGAACTCTTAAATCCCTACGAAGTACAGAGAGAGAGTAGAATGGAGGATAGAGACACCTCATTATTCCTGAAGCTCCTATCCCTAATTGCTTTAATCACTTAAACACAGAAAAACGTAAGAGGCTTTTATGGCTTGGATGAAATTTCTGCTAATTTGCTGGGCAAGCGCAAAGCCCGTGTTTCTCCACAGCGCTTGCCTTTCACAGTGCAGAAGGCTACAGACTGTTTTGGTAGGTGAAAGGAAGCCTCATGTAACTAAACAGAAGAATACTTCCACGGTGAAAATTTATTAAAGAAACAAAATCGAAACAGAACCTCTTGAAAACTGTGATTTCTTGTGTAGCTGCGATACTAAAACATGGCTGTTCACCTTTCAGTTCTGCGTTGGTTGGTGTATCATGAATGTGTAGCTAAAACTGAGGTTCATAACTCCTTGGATATTACTGGCTGAGTGTCAAAATTAGATGAGATACAATTACACAGTCTGACACTTCTTTTTCTTAAAATCTCAAGTGATAAGCACGCTCAGTGTTTTCACTAGGAAGTTACTGCTAAAACGCTACATTTCTTTGCTGAGAAGACATTATTTTACAGCAGCCTGTGAACTACTGAAGAGTTGCTCCCTGCATCCTTTGTGCTTCCAAAACCCCCTTTCAAGCCATCCCTAACTTTCAAGTTAATGGGAGTTTAAAGGAAAAAAGGGATGCAGAAAACCAACTGTATTGGGTAAACAATGTAGCAATTTATACGGCAGCATCTCTAAATTTCCGACATGCAAGCGTGTGTAGAGAGAAGCTAGGAGACAGCATGCACTGCAGTGGTATGTCATTGTGCTTATGTCTGGTGAGAATGCGATGGCATTTTCACCCAGGAAAACACACGTGTTAGCCCCAGAAGACTCAAATAGTCAGTATTAATGAGGCCATCAGCTACTACCTAGTAAAGAACAACCCAAAAGAGGGAAGAAGTTTGTCTGCTCGTAGCCTATAGATACTGGAGCTGAAGAGAATTACAAAGGCACAATACAAGCCTATATTTCTTGTAAATTATATATATTCATATATTTTTTTCTCATACCACCTCAAGATACTGAATGGTAAAATCGTAACTGAAGATATAAAAGTTAATTGAAAGTCAAGCACGAAAAATAAATGATTGCTGGAGAAGAGAGCTCATTGCTTGCTACATTTCTACCCCTCCTGGGTGGTGAGCTTGTCCACCTTTCCTCCACTGACAGACAATCCCCATCAAGGCATTCAAGAACATGATGATCCACTGAGAAAGCAGAAAGAGCATCAGACAACAGACAGAACGGCTTTATGCATCTGAAAAGTCGTCAGTAAGTGGCCACCACAGCATCGATCCCACTGCAACTGTTCTACCTTTGGCCCGGAATTAACTGAGAAACAGAAACTAGAAATTCACACCCATTTTCATGCAGGGATGAGGCTAAGATAACCCATGAAGATAACATTTTGGTTAAGTTCGGCCCTCAAAAAATACTGAACAGCAGAGCAGGAAATTTACTGGCATATCATAAAAAACAATTCTCCATTTTCCTATTCATAGCTACACAAGATGAATATCGTTTTCAACACTGAATGACTCACAACCTGGGAAATAAAGCAAATGTATCAATACCGCTCCTGTTAAACTCACAAAAAAAAAAAAAAANCTCAATTCTGTGAGATGAAGTTATACGGCAACTTTGGAGGCAGCTGCTGCCTCGGGCCCAGCTGTGAGAACGTGGACACTTCATGAAGGTGAAAAGGTTACAACATTCGCCTTTCTAAACTGCAGCTGTCCCTCCTGAGGCTGGCAACAAGAACGGGTACAAGTGCTGTTAAGATTTGATACCAGCAGTTAATGAAGGAAGATCCCAAGTTGAACTGGAATAAGGTCGGTGTATGATGCAAGCCTGAGGTGGAACCTGCCATAAATGGGGTTTGCTAATCCTCAGTAGTGTTGTCAGCAAACATCAGGTCTGCCTGAAACCGGGTACTTTCCTCATCTCCAGACCAGCATTTGAAATCATACACATTTACCGCAAGGTTACCAAAAACCCGCCATATAAACTGCCTTTATTACTGGTATTATCACAATCCTGAATTAGGAGCACCTAGATTTGTTCCTTAAAGCTCCCAGGAAAGGAATCTTTAGCCATCCCTAGAAAGTAGGAACATTAATATCTTAGTTACGACCTCACAGCTGAATTTAAAAGCAGCATATGCTATTGCTGGTGTTGATTCATCTAGGGAATCGTTTCTTCTGTGTTGCTTTCAATGAATCAGTTCAGGCAAAAAGCCCACTTAAAGAAAGGCAAGGATTTCTAGGCAGGTGTAAGTCTTTCAGAAGTGTTCAAACAAGTTCAAGTTTATAAAACAGGAAATAAAAGGTGTAGAAAACAGCAACTATGGGGCAGAAATCTCACGTTTCAGATTGAAGGATTCAGAAACTCATCTGGAAGCCACTCAGAATCCAATTCTGAGGAGCCCATACCAGGCTCAAATAAATCCACTTCTGTGTACAGTGATGTGAAGCTAAATATAAACCTTTGGATTCATTCCACCTAACTGTAGACCTTTAAGAGCATGCAGGATTCATCAGTGGTGAGGGCAATTGATGCCCTAACACAACCTTCCAGAGGCATCTCCTCTTCTGTCGCTCCTCTGAGTTACAGAAGAGAGCTAGGCTGGTAATTTTTAGGCAGCTAAAATTAGGGTAGGATGAATCAGGCCACAGTGTGGAGCAGAAACAAGTCTGATGTGGCGGTAGAGCGTTACCAGTACAAAACACAGTCTGTCATAGCCTTGTCTGAGGCTCCAACCCAGATACGCTTTGTGGTTAGTGACCCACACAATCCACGTCTCCGCAGCTCCACAGTCGTGCAAGGAACCTTTAAAAAATGAGACAGTGAGGCTTGATTTTATGACCTTGTCTGGGCCTTAGACAAGGTGGCTTCTCCGAACACTGGGTTCCCGGAGCTGCGCTACACTGGCTGTCAGGGGCACGCTCTGAGGGGAGGCTCTCTCGGTACACAAATGCACACAGGGTTGTGTTTGGGTGCAACGAAACTAACACCGCCAAGCCCCTCAGCACTTCAACAGCTGTGGAAAACAGCTGTATATTTCAAAAAGGATTTTGAAAGAGGGGAAGGTCTGTTTTCTGGTGCAGTCTAAGGACTTCAGATAAAGGTGTATCTGTGGTGCAAATCCTCCCAAGGGCTGCAGCTGGGATAGTTACAGTCCCCCAGAGCAAGACCCTAAGCCATGTGGGAAGGGATCACTGTCAGGCAGCGTGTTGGACCTTTCATCAACACAGACTACTGCCCTTCCGAAACCATCCCTGAGGCTGCTTTTAGAAGTTACACACACGGTCTGGGGAAGTTTGCAGTTGGAGTGGTCACTCATCCTAACACAACACTCACAGAGGTCTGCGTATTTATGATACTGTAGAAATTTTTCATCACCGTGCTTCCGAGCTCTTTCAGTATGGCACGGATTGGCTCTTTGCAGAGGCTGTCAGTAATGGAGACGAAGCACACTGAGGAGAAATGCATCTGTTCTGAAATACACAAACCTTGTGAGATCCCCAATATTACCAATATTAATGCTTAAGGTCAGAGGCAGTATCAAGTTTTGCATGTATTTTTTACATTAAAACCTATATTGACAAATTTAATTCTTGCTGGTTTGGAAAATTAGTGAGGTTTTCTTTACGTCCAGAGACTGGAGTCTCAACGTCAGTTTCATTTGTGATGATGAAAGTAACTTTTTGTTTAAAATCCACCTGCTATATATTTAAATGTGATCTGAAAATACTTGGGATTATGGGATTAGGATTACCGTGTTGTTCTCTGTAAAGGGATGAAGTAATCTCTAGAAACATTTTTTGACCTTAGAAATATAGGGAATTTATCTACAGATTGGCTTGGAAGTGTGAGGAACATTTACTGCAAGTACTCAAAATCTTATACGAAAGGGTGAAGGTGCAAAGTGACTAACAAAGACTGCCTTTATTCAAAAGATTAACCTAGTCATTTAAACTATCAATAAAAGCAAATAAAACACAGAATTCATTATAATCCAAGTAAGAATCCCCTTCAACTTTCCCAGCTTTTTCACTCTTCCCGTCATCATCTTTCAGTCTAGACAGGACTTGAATTTCTGATGTCAGAAACCAGCAAAGAACACATACACATTTTCAGGCCTTTGCTGTAATCACACATACTAATAAAAAAAGAATCCAGAGCTCAAGAATTCAGATTATTTTTCTGTCTGGATAAACAGACAAATAATTGAATTCTCCTTAAAACACTGCCTCACGTGAAGCCTGTCGTAGCTGGGGCCGAGGACACAACACGGAGGCAATGCTTTACCCCCTGCATACCCTTGGATGGGTTTCTGTCCTGGCACCGATGCTTTTTGGAACAAAACCAGAGGAAAAGCTGGTTTGTCTTTACTCAGTGCAAGGAAGCCCGCAGGCTGGCGAGTCCCTCTGCGACAGCCCGCTGAGGGCCCACCGGTGCCTTGGCCAGGGGACAGCAAGAGGAGAGACCTTCTCTCCCGTTCCCCGCACAGGTCTGATCTCTGAGGCTTGCAGGCGCCCGCAGCTGGGAAGCACAGGCCGCGTACCTGGCACCGAGCCCCGGAGCGTGCCAACCTGCAGCTGCCTGCTGTCTGCTAAAACCCAACCCCAGGCTCCCAAAAAGGATATGGACTGGGTTGAATTCTCTTACGTTACTTTTAATATTCCTGTAAATGGCTTATATATCTGCTGTTTGAAATAAATTCTGAAACCACTAAGCGTGCTTAACAAAGCTTTAAACTATATGTGAACAGCAAGTTTTGATGACAGAAACAAGTACTGTTGTAGTAGGTAATACACAAGGCTGTACAATCAAAAGCCACCTCTTGCTTCAAAACAAGAATTTACAGTAGTAAGCAATGGTGACAATGTTTCTTACACAAAACCTACAGGGATTTACAGAATATGCATGGATCACTGAGGTTATAATGCCAGCAGTAGACTACACAGAGTATCTTGTGCAATGTGAACAAAGTTGACAATAGTTTACCAATGCTTTAAGTAATTCACACAAAGATGCTAACACACCAGCGATCAAATCATCCTCCTCTTCCCACCAGAAACAAGTGTTTGCCAGATGCGTGTACAGCAATCCATAAAGAAATTTATTTCTTTTTGTGGTTTTAGGCACACATGCACAAAATAGATGCACCGCAACATTTCTGCAAGGGGATACTTGCCACAAAAAAAAGGCCCTCAAAATTGTGTCTTTAAGCATATACAGCATTTTGATTCACACCTCTCAAACAGCCACTACAAGGCTATAAGAATTCATTCTATGGATGTTTTTTGTCCTGAAAATAAAATAAAATAAAAAAAAAATTTACTTGATTCTCAATTAACAGAAAGCTCCAGCTTCCACTTTACTCATGCCACTCTTCCATGTCTGTATTTCAGACCTAATTTAGGAACTGGTACTCTCTTCCTTAATCATTAATGTAAATCAAATCAAAACTAGGAGTTAATCAGGAAAATTACAATAGACCGGAGAACAGCTTACACTTGCTTTTGAACATCATGTTTACGGACAGCGATTTAGCAAACACTGCTTTTATTCTCCGCTAGACTGTTGGACATGCTCTGAGCTCCTGTCAGAGATGGCCTTTGACATCTACTGGAAAGGCACCTGCACTTGGCTCATCTGTAACCAAAGGTGTGGTCTGTGGGTATCGCAGACCATGGTCCACAACCTGCCTGGATACAGAAGCCCAACCTCTCTCCTGGGGATTACAGGCTCTGCAGGACGCACCTCTCCACCCGGAAAGAGAGCAGCTACCGAACCCTAGCGTTCGCTGCCAACAAGCCTGTTATCAGCAACATACTTTTCACACTCTCTGAGTAAACTATAGCTTTAGTAAATTTCTACTTTAACTAAATATGCTCTATTTGGATTTTTTCCTCCAATCTGCATGGCAAACATCAGCTATTTTATGTCATCGTTATAAATCATCTCACCTGTTGTGTGAGATGCTAACTTTCCCAATCTCAAACAGTTAGAGCTCTTGGGATATTGCACTGCCGCTCTGTATTTGTTGTCACACTCAGTGTCTCTGATGAAATAAAACTCTCTACAGTAGGGCTCTAGTGACAGACGTGAACAACTTTCCGCATGTTTATTGGGCAAATTGTCCAACGATCTGGCATGCTACATTTAATGGGAAAATCCAAATGAGAGAGAAAATACCACGAAGATTAAACAACAAAAATAAAGCCTACAAACATCCAGTTCATCCAGTTGATCGGAGCAGTTGTGGAGCAATAATTCTTTACATCAAAAGTGACTAGTGATGATTTCATGCTATAGGGACAAACATAGGTTTGGTCATGGTTATTGTTCTAATTCCCTCCTAACCCCAGGAACTGTATATATATCTCTGTAACAGACCAAACTTCTAAATTGTATGGTCTGTTTCCTAGTACACCCAGGGTATTGAGAAAATGCATCCCCTTTCAATATCCCCATGTTTTGTGCTGATTCTCTATGAGAACTGGTGCTGAACTGCCAGAATTTTCTCTTAGCAAAATGAAGCTTCTTGTCTCGGCATTGTAAAATCTTAAGGGATCCCCAGACCTAACTGCAAGAAGAATTGTACAAGTTCTCAAGAGAACAGCGAGGTAGTGTACAAATACCTTTTTCTGAGTGCACAGCGGGTGGATATATCATACAGTCCTTAATCACCAGACCTTGTGAACAAGCCTGCTTGACCACTTGGTTACTCTTCTAAAGAGATACAACCAGAGAACCCTGCACAGCTAAGGGGCACCCTGAATCATCCATGAGATACGGTGAGAACACAGAACAGACAAATGAAGTGACTTTTTGTGAATTAGGCTCTTACAAAGTCGTACATGTTAGGCAACCCACTTTTGGGGATGTGGAAGGAGCTTTCAACATAAAGTCCAGCTGTATTATTCGTAGCAACTAGGTAGTAAATCTTGGTTTTGATCTGATCTCCCCAAAACCAGGTCTTTCAGGAAATATTTATGATTCAAATAAATAAAAAGAAAAAATAGAGGTCATTTGTTTTCTCAATTTCTTTTGCACGTTGAAATTAAATAGTGGCTAGAAAGTGACCATTTCAAATTATAACTGAAAATTGCGTTTTTATTAAATGTGAAAGCATGTACCCAAGAAAACTTTTATACATTTTTATGGCAAGTTTTCCCATTACATGAGAGGCTTTCTTACATATTTTAAGCTTAAATGAAGAACAGTGACCAAACAGAAGTTTGGACTAGAATTGCAAAGCTATGTTGAGGGAGCTATGGCTGCACATTTGAAAACAAGACAGAAGGACAAGTTCACAAAAATAGCTCATGTCGTAGTGAACAATGCTCTAACAAAATAAGAAACAGAAGAAAGCCAAATCTGTTCTGCATATCAGTACTAGATACATACACATGCTCCTGCACTGGTAAAATCTTTAAAATAATGTCTGTTTAGGGAAGATGTAATTTGAGCTTCTACACTGTCCACGCTCGAGCATGGTTTTGGCATATTAGCAGTCCCACTTCCCGTAAGGATACTACTTTATTCTAAATTCTGTTTAAAATTAACTATGTGCAGGCTTTTTTTAAAAAAAAAAAGTTTATATTTTTGCAGGATCAGAGTTTTAATGGCTGAGTAGATGATCCATTTATTTTCTCTCAGTTTGTTACTGTAATTTATTTCCAAGATAACAGCACTGGCAGAGAATTTGCATGCACTCAAACCTGTATTTTAGATGGGGACTTTTTTCTTGTGTTTCAGGTTGAAACATCATTTTGCTAATTTCATCAGACCCTCTGCATTTTGCTCTTGTTTACTCGGTTTATGTATCTGCCAAATAATGTCACACCTCAGATAAATAACGTATTTCACTCAGATCAGGGTGAAATCCTATGAAAAAAGGAATGACCTTATGTGAGTGGTTTCATCAAAGTTTCAGCAGGACAACTGGCACCACCAGCAGCTTCTAGGGCTGAGCCAATAATGTCTGGAAAGGAGAGGAAGCGGCACACACTAAAACTTTATAATTTGTTTTGTTTCATTAAATCCTGAATCCTTACTGTGATCAGTTTGAAGAGAAATGAGCTGTCACTCTTGAAAAATTTTTTTGGGTTTTACTTGAAAGATGTGCTTCGTCAGGATCCCCACCCTTAGGCCCCAACCGAACCCAAGTGCATTTGGGACAGGAGCCATGGTTATACCATCACTGATGATGAATTAAAGAAAAATAAATTTACCTGTACTGATCTTTTATTTTACATTGTTAAGCTCTGTTTTACATTCTCCAAATGCAGATGTGTAGGGCCAAACCTGGAGGAACCCAGTGCATACTTAGCAACCACAACAAAGAATCAGAGCTGACTAGGAGCAGGAGATACCACTTAAAAATACTTAACTGTTCTGAGAAACAGAAATCGGTGCAGCATGTATCAGCTGAAAACTCATTTTGACTGGTAAAGGGAAAAAAAATAATAAAATCTTCAGCACTGAATATTTAACAGCTGGTACCCATCTAATTCCAGATCATCTTTACATGCAGTTATTTCATTTCAGAAGAGGGGAAAATTCAAATGATTTCGGCCACTTCAAGAAGCTGTCCTTTTTGATGCATGAATTGCTATCCATAAAGAGGCAAGATTCTATTCATGTTGTCCTAATTTTAATTATTTAAAATAAATACTTAGCTTACTTATTTCTTGCTGTGTATTTACATTGCAAGGGAAAGCAACAGCTGGATCTCCTGGGACATGGAGCATTTCACCCCATATTAAGGGGAGCAGGCTGTTGTGTCTGAAAGTTGTTACCGTCTCTGAGTACGTGACCCAGCGGTGGCCTGGGCTTGGCAACCAGGTGGCTTCTAAACAAAAAACAGCAAATGTGGCCTTGGCCACAGGCTGATGGACGACCCTCTGATCCAGGGACCGCCACTCTGAGGTGCCTCAGTCAAGCTGAGGCACGTTTGTGCCACACCACACAGAGTGTCAGAGACTCGACTCAAGGTTATTGCCACGTTTTTTACATGCACCAAACTCACTCTGCAGTGGGCTGCATCTGCAGTTCTTCCTCATGCTCAAGCAATTGAGAAACTAATGGAACACACACATGCAAATATCCAGGTATATTTTTAACGCACGTCAGGCCACATGCTTTGTATGTGATTCATAGAGCTTGCCCTAGACCCCGTTCTTGCCTATACAAGACTTAGACATGGAGATAAAATCTGGGTAGACTACTCCTTCTCACAGGTTATGCAGCAGGCAAAATACTGGTTTCACTGTGAAATTCACGAGTGAATCCCAGTTTCAGCTGATTTCTACAGGGCCAGAGTATTTGCCAGAATTCTCAGAGCATGAGAGGTGTATTACTCCCTATTTCTGCTACTCTAAGATTTCATCACTCCCGTTTTTAAAAAGCGTTACTTTAACCTTGCCTGAAAGACCCATTTACAGAATCAAGACCTATTTCTTTCTATATTAAAGAGAGAAATCTATCTAAAAACCCAGTATGGAAAAACTATCCTGCACCATTTAAAATATAATTCTTCCCAGAACCGGACAAATTCTGACATTACCAACAACGCTGTTGCACAAGGACAGATATAAAGAGCAGGTATACTACACACTGGCATCTACTGCATCAGAAACATAGGCAGGAGTAAAAAGTCAGCGCTTGCAAACAGTATTTCTTTCCATATTAGTACTCTAGCTATAAAGATAATCCTACAAGGATCTGTAAGCCAAAGAAAGAAAACAAATGAAGAAGCAAAAAGCCCTGTGCATATTAAAAAAAAAAAAAAAGAAGAACAAACGAAAACAAAAGGATACCTATAATTTTAAAAGTTGAGCATTTAGCACATGCGATTGTTCAGCTGCAGGACCTACGTATGGTTATCACCACCTGATCTTAGCAAGGCAAGCACAAGTAACTTTACTGATGTACACAAGCGCAGGAATGTCCGCATTCCCCACAGAAAGCCAGATGACTAGGTTTTATTGTATCCGATTAAAATTCAACAATAGGATGTGCAGTGACTATTCAAGCATATCTTCCAAACCTAAAATTCTGCAGACTTTGCACATCTTTTATCCCGCTGGTCTGTGGGGCTATGCAGGCACGAGAAGTGCTGGACATACCTACGAACTTGCAGGATCAGGGCACAGAGTGATGGGCTGCGAGAAGCAGGGCCCGATCCTGCTCAGTTTGAAGCCAGGAATGTATTTACTGAGATTAATGCTGGGGGATTGATGCAACGATGTTTAATGATACAAACGTTTTGGAAAAGAAATGGAAAGGGGAAATAAAAATTGCATAGAAGGGAGTTCAACAGAACTACAGAAGAAAAATCACGTGCCTGAAAGGATGCTATGCTCTTGTGTATAAATCAGGATAACATGTTTTGATAATAATATTCAATACGTGTTGGCAGTCCCATTTAAGGGGTTTCTCTGCACAGGTTTAATTTAATGCTCAGACTTTCATCCTTAACAGGTGCCTATAAGCTAAAATATTGCGGATAATGCCAAATTCAGAAAGAAAAAAAAAAAATCAGGTCTGATTAGTACTAAGCTCTGATTCTGGTTAATTTTGCCACAGTATGAAGCTTCAGTGGCAGCACATACTCTGTCTTGTGGGCAGCTGTCATGTGGCCACTGGACATGCTGCTTGCCTGCAGGAACCCCAGCGTGGCACGGGACAGTACGGGGGGTTCTCCTGGAGACAGAACTGACTCCAGATGCACACAACGGTTTAAGGGCTCACTCAAGGGCACACTTACCTGGTGCATGAATGGGATTTGGCACTTGATGCACAGTCCAGACATATCCATCTATCTTAGTCCAGTAGCAGTGACATCATCTGACTGAAACCAGGCAGAGAAGAGGCCCTAAAGTCCTTCTTAGAAGGCTACCAAGGGTAGTACAGAGGCCAAACGCAGGCTGCAAGGATGCCTGGGCTCTGCAGCGCTTATGGGAGAAGCTGAGGTGTGCTGGGGGCACAGCCGCTGAAACCAGTGGTATTAGTGACAACAGCAAAGGGTCTGAGGAAATTAGATCTGTTTTTGTGGTTTTGTAACTCAAATCAATAGCAGGGGCTTCCAGCATCTCTTGAGACAGCAACAAAGTGTTTTCCAAAGGTAAGGACATGAAAGTAACCTTCGTAATCACTGGGAATAAAGTCCACAAGAAACATATCATGACTATCTAGTTTATGTTTACAATTAATCAAAGGAGTTATTATTACTAAAAAGTAATGCTACCAAAATCTTTGATATTTTAACATAATTTTAAGCCTCCAAGAGTTTCATCTTTGAATAGCCCTAACAAGAGAGTAAAAAGTTTTACACCATTTTTATATATTACATATATATGTAAATAAAAATGAGTTAGAAGATTGTAGCATTCCTTACACACCCTGTTACGTGCAGCTACCATCGCAATGAGCCCCTCACATTTGCTTCCTTATCACAAGTTCATAAAAACAAACGGACATACCACATCTCAGAACTGCTCTTCCTATGCAAATGGCTCTTCTACATGCAAAGTCCAAGGATGGGACTTTGATTTTTTGTCTGTAACATGTGTCCACGTTGCTGATTATTAACCCTTTGATAACTACACAACTGAAAGCTTTTGTTTTCTTGGGGGAGCTGGAAGCCATTAGGAACTAAATGTACCATAACCTTGGTGTTCGAGCTGTGCCTGAAGAGACATGGGACTGCTCCCGGAAACAAGTCCTTTAATTAATTAACTAAAAAGACACATGCCTTTTCTCCATGCTGTGTCCAGCTTGCATGTGTAATAGGCTGACCTCCTTACAAAATGGCCCAGACCTTTGTTCCTCTCCTGTTCACGGGAAAAGGTAAGACTCTCAAAAGGCTAGTAGTCATAAAAAGTTTACTCCACCATTTTGGCTCAAAATAAAAACCAAACCAAAACCAAAACCTGCTTACTGGTGTAAGTTTTGAGGGAATTCATTCTGGTAGGCGTGGTGAAAAACACACACCCAAGTAGCAGTGTGACCTTGATTTTCTGAGTGGGCTTGGGAAACACTGCTTATAACTAGGACCATGGATTGTTACGATTTGGCTGAGAATCGCTAAGAATGGGAAACATAACAGTAAATTGTTAGAAAGGGTTTCGGTGATAAGGACTCTACTGTTCCACTAACTACCACCCATACAGAAGACCATGCTAAATAGAAAACTCATTTCCAAGGGCAGAAGAAGCCCTAACACTTTATTGCTAGAGTCTATAGCAATTGGAGCTCACTTACAGTAACCTTATAGTACTCTATATAAACTGAGAAGCTTGTATCAAATTCAGGCTTCCATTTAAAATAGATATTGCAGATATTAGGCTTCAATTAAAGAAGAAAAATAACCTTCAGTGCTTCTTTTTTTAAAGGCAAAGTATAAAAAAAAATCCCCAAACTAGTTGAAAGTTATTAAATTTCTCCAAAAAATTAAGATGAGCTTTCTTCTATTTCTTGAGACAGTACAGCTTGTGATTCACAGGATAACTGGTATCAAACACAAGTTAATGAAAGCTCTTATAAGCAATTTTATTCCTATCCATAATGGCAGACATTTACAAAATCAGAAGAATTTATCATTTGAGTTCACCTTAAAAAATAACTTATAAAGCAGTGATATATGCAACATAAAACAGTTCAGGAGGGGAGAGGGAAAGCAAATTTTAATAATTAAAATGTAAACGTGAAAAAAAAAAAAGATGGAATAAAAGTCCCTACTTCTCATTTCTACTTAAGATTTCATGGGATAATATTTTACAATGTCCTGCGGGTCTATATATGTATGTGTGTATTCCTATATCACACACATACATATACATTAACCCACACATGTACATACACAGATAATTGTTTGCAGTTCCATCTTGGGCAGTTCTGTTACGCCACTCTTTACAGTTGTCTCAATCATGTTTGGGACCCACTTTCTTGACAAAACAGGGGAGATGGTAGAAAAAAAAATGGTGGGTCTGATTGTGTCTGAGATCCTTTTGTTAAACTGTACACTGGGACGAATAATTTTCTTCTGCAGTAGCTCTCTGAAGAGGGCCAACTCACTGTGGTCTTCATGGCGAGACTTGTTAACGGATCACACACTCATTGTCATGCTAGGGGAGTACTGAAAAAAGAGGAATCCACATTTTAACAACCATTTTTTCCCCCCCAGATAACTAAAACTACTTCTGGACCTCAACAATGAGTTCAACGCACTCTTTGAGTTTCCTCCTACATTTGTACCATAGCCCGTGCTAAGGCTGTAGTTCAATTTGTGGGACTGTAACTTGTGTTACGCTTGCCTCATTATGCAAAAATACGGCTATGGCTGCTAAAGCCAACTCCCTTGAAGACTATTTGGTGTTACCTGGGTGATGTGATGAACCAATATCTCACTGATGCTTTCCACACCTCTTCCTGGTCAGTGCTGGCTACTGGGGGGATTTAGCTGGGCAGGTGGCTAGTCTCAAGTAGACCAGCTGCATTCATGGATACCTGAACCACATGAATATTTTGGAGAGCTTTTTCTCATGGTACGGGAGAAAGGAATAAAGGTATGTATGACTGGAATTAAACCAGGCTTTTGGTCTCTATTATTCTGTATTATCAGTTTTAAGGTGCGAGCTGAATCGAGGATCAATGGTTATTCTCCTTTATGTGAAGCAAGTACTCCATCACCACATTACATTATTACTGTAACACAAATTGAACTGCAGCCCTTATACAAGCTATACTTGCCCTCAAGTTAGCAGTACTTCATTACAATAATCAATGGGTCACCACAATGCCTACAAGAAAGGCACATCTATATGCCTATTTTGGTTTTAAATTGAAAATTGTGGACTGCAGAAACCCTTAATTTGGCCTAAATCTTCTAAATAAGTAGAGGAGAATGTTCAAACGCAAGAAGTATTAGCATTATGAAAACAGATAGAAGAAACAGAAAGACAAATTTGCCTGTGCAAAACCAGATAGGCAATAAAAATCCTGCCAAAGCTAAACTGAAGCTGGCCACTTCCAGGTGTCCAGGCCTATTAGAAAAAACATTTTGGATGAGTCTTCCCTGTCATGTAAACTACATAGAGTGGACTACTGCTGTAAAGTCTGTTTTGTCCCTTGTCATGTCTCTGATGGCTTGTCTGCTTTAGGGCTTACTCCCATCGTGTCCTGCTGAGCAACCACAGTGGGCCAGCTAAGCTAGTAAGATCGCTCTTATCTTTACCCAAAGTCAGAGACCAGCTTTCTGCCTAAAGCAAAGTATCTGTTAGTGATTGTATCTGCGCCAAAGTACCTGGGTAATCACTTTGGACACAGAATCAAAAGTTAATCTAAAGGTGTTTGCGATTTTTAACCTATCATTAGCCAAGCACTACTCCTCACCCCCAGCCAACACTCCTGGTGTGCTGAACAGCAATTTCCCTGAGAAAGGACTTCATAATACTACCTACTTTAAGCAGCCAAATAATGAAGTACAAATCAGAAAGCAAGACAGTTCCCAAGTACTACAATGTGACTTGTGTTAGAGAGGAACTGATACCTAGAAGCAGATCAGAATGCACGTAGCATGTATGACGTATGCCTTGTAGGCACACAACTCACGTAAAACTTTAAGAAATGTGAGTCTCAGGTTCTTCCAGGTAGGAAAATAACATCTAGGAGCACCTAGAATGCAGTAAGTGGCTGAGAAAACTGATTTTCTTTCAAGTAAAACCGATGTCCTTCTTTTAATGACCTTAATTTGGCGAACTGTCCTGCCTGCTGACCAGAATGCTTGCCCTCAGTACAAGCAACGTACGCCAAATTGAGAGTTGAGGATTACCGTGACCAAGGATCACATTTAATGCAGCTTCTGTGGTTACCGGTTCTTTTGGCAGATACTGAAATATCAGTCTTTTTGGGTTGTACAAACCAATTTTCTCTAATTCTCCACACAATCTGAACATGTGGCCTCTTTATGAAGACACCAACAGCTAACATGCAGAAACTCTTCCTTCTCAATAGTCAAAGTAAACCCAAAAAACCCCAGGATCTAATTCCCATTAAATTTGTCATGCAATTTGACATTTTTGTCATCTAACAGAAACTGTTTGCTCATCATAATTTCTGATCTGAAGTTCACCACTGGCATAGTTTATGAAGTTGCACTCACTTCTGGCAGCAGTGATTTCCAGTCAGAACAGAAGTGTTGAAGTCACTCAGCACTTCTGAAAAATCAGGCCACTCCTATTTAGGAACCTAAATGTGGATTTAGAAACCCAGCTTCAGGCACACAAGTATGAAAATACTGTAGTCCTGCTCTGTGATGTATTTTACACCACATTCTGCTGCCTCAAGCTTTCTCCATCTTAAAGAAGCATCATCTGTCCTGGAATGAACACTAGAGGGAACCTTTGCTTTTCCCGGCTCTAACAGCACACTGCCTCTTTGCAAAATGATATCTACTGGTGCTCTCCTTACACACTTCAGAGTGAATCCTCTTCTCACAGACCCTGCCTGCAGAACACATCGTTTAGGAGTCAAAGGATGGGCAACCACACGTTGAAACACTCAGATATAAGGATCTATCAGCTGCGTGTATTCAGGCTGCTTGGCTATTGACTGACAAATGCCTGTTGTATATTGCTGAGTATGTTCGGCGTAATTGTTACTGCTTGACGGATCTAACTTTCATTGACAATTCACCTCTTAACCCAGGAAAAGAGTTTCTGCAGTAAATCTACACCTCCCAAATTTTCCAGTTATGGCTCAACTTCTAGCGGTGTTTTGCACATTTTTTTTGTCAAATCAATACCATAATTTTAGAAGATAATGAAAAGCACATAAGGTACAGTACTGCATTACAAGTACTACAAGTATTACAAAACCTTTTGTTCCTGTTGTTTTTCTTTTTTTAAACAAAATGGCAGAGATTAAGGTTCACAAAGTGAAAAAAAAAAAGCAAGCTAGGTAAAGAAATACTTACGCTCTCACTCTGAAAAGGGTTTAGGAAGTTTCCACCCATCTCACCATCATCCCTGGGAGTGCCAGGCTGATTACTCATGCTCATATTACTGGGAGAGTTCTGTTAAATAATATTTTAAAATACAGATTAAGTGTTGAATATTTCGGTTCATTTCCCAGCTTCACCAAGTGTGCCACTTCACACAACACTGTAGTGCACTAAGATGCACTGCGCAACGCACTGGGATTTTCAAAGGCAAAAAAAAAGGGTTCTGCATCGTTCAGTCACCAACTTTAGCCTGTAAAGTAATGTTTTCTTCCCTGAAGCAAGAATTACTTACCTGTACTTCTTGTTTCCAGGTTATAGCCAGCATCTTCTCCTGCTGAAGTCAGGAAAAGCTATAAATGGCTGCAGCAGGTATACGAGGTAGCTCTGTCACTACACTAAACCATGGGGTCAAGTTCAGTGAAGTCTGTGAGCGTGTGCCTTGACACACGTGGCTTAGGAGGATGTTCTTAAAGGCAGGCACACAGCTGGATCTGGTCTGCACAGACCTTTGCGAAGGCCTGTGCCAGGGGTCTGCGTTCAGAGTGTTCACGGCTCATTGAAATAGAGTTCCGCAAGTAGCTCACAGGGATGACTCAAGTGCTAAACCACTTTACCGAGCACAGATAATACACAGCGTTTATAGCTGAAAGAGTTAACAAGAGGATCAGAAAAAGACTCCTGAGTGACAGCAGACCACTGGACTGGGCTCACAAACATTTTCAGGAGGAGCTGTGCTTTTGCTATTTGCTTGCACAGAGCGTAATGCGCCAGCGTGTTAATCTACCTTTTCAGTGCCTAGGTGTAATGCTTATAAATAACAACATAAAGGCTTCTGGAGATAAATTCTTCTTCTTTTTTTTTTTTTTTTTTTACAGAAGCGCACAACCATCTCTGCAATGTTCAGAAAATGCTTTCAAGTTCAGTCACTTAAAGAAAGGGTGAAACACGGTAATTGTCACAGAAATTATTCTGAGTCAATAGCTAATACATGATTATTGTAGACACTATAATTAGTTGGGTGTTTTTACAAAGCTGATTTGCGGTACCCTACCACGCCTGGAGCATGGGCAATTCTCTTTCCATCACTGCTCAGACTCCTACTTACAGAGGATTTGTGATGGAAAAGGAGCAGTCAGGGAAAGGGGGGAGTGAAGTCGTGAACTTAATTATGAAACATTTACGTCTATCACAGTTCTACAGTTCTTCTCCCCCTCGCTCTTTCTTTTTTTTTTAATCCAGGAAAATGGAACGCAATATTGATGTTGAGATTTTACTTGTACAAATGCAAATCCGGTATGTCGCAATAAATCAAACACAGAAACCGTGCAGACAATGGACAAGCTAACAAAACGCAACCCCAAGTAGTGAACGTGGTCAAAGTGACCAAATCGTAACGGCTATAAAAATTCTAAGTGAATCTATCCTCTTTTTCTTATGTTATTCTCAATTACAACCCTGACATAGTCTGTCCGTTTGCATACACTTTGAAAACACCTGCATGCAGTCTTAATTTAGTATAACTAAATCTGCAATAGCTCAAAGTTTGAATGAAAAATTGGAAACATTAAAAAAAAAAGAGAAAGTCCTCTTAATTTCTTGGCAGTTTCCTCAGAACCACAAGGGCTACCTATCCTGCCCTGGTGCTTTAAAGACACCAAGAGGAGTGCTCACTTAACAGACAACGGGATGGGATAGCTATGACTTCAACTTCTCTTTCATATCTCACTTCTGTGTGCTCCTCTTTGTAGTCATGAAGTCTCAAGTTGACCACTGTCCGTAATTTAAATGTTGCGACATACTACACTGTTACAGAGATTTACTGCACCTCCAAGAAGAACAAAAAGTGCTGCTCCCAGCTTCACCAAATACCACAAAGTAAATTGCTCCTTCATTAGCAGACTGGTACGCCTGGCTGCTGTGCATAACTGTTTGCTTTGTAATGTGTTTTGTAAGGTTAGTGGAAAGGCTGCTCTTCAGTTTTCACCATATTCCCTTGAGGGAGGATCACCATTCTCAGCCTGAATGACCAACTATGTATATGGATTCAGCTCTATGTATTTATTTTCAGTTATAGATCACATATAAAGTGAATTGCGTGCAAGCATAAGTTTTTTATTACCATCTGAAGTTTCCCTTTTGCTTTCTTCAGTCTAGTTCACTGCTTCTGAAATTGTGATCCCCAGATCTCCAGGAGTCACTGGACAACGTGTCCATCAAAGACAACTGAAAGCCCAACTAGTTGGTTAACATCAGACAATTAAGTTTGCTATTCCGTGAAGTAAATATAGCAAATATTTAGGGATCCACAGCTTGAAAAAGGTTGAAGACTATCGCTTTAGTTCAACCACAGCTACAGTACCACAAGCAGGAATTAATTCGGAGAAGTCCAGTTACCTGTGTTACACAGGAGGTCACACTACACAATTGTATCAGTCCCTTCTGGCCTTAAAATCTATGAATATAAAATTTAAAACCCACCAAGGCCTTGTCACATTTCTTTTATATGATGCTCCTGCACTTTTGTTCATTCCTGGGGAATTTGCCCCTATTTTATCTTGCTCTGTGTAGCACAAAGCTTTGAAATTCTGCAATCGCCACAGTATGCCAGCCCCAAAGGTTCAAATTCCTGACATAAACACTTTTATAGCAACTCCCATGGGTCGCTTTTATGGCCAGTATGGGCTCTACCATTGTAGCACTAGCTGTGTTTTTCCAGAGCAAGTATGTCTTTGATGCCTGCTCAAATTCCATGGGCACTGCAGAAAACACTGGTTATTAATGTTTATTTAATATCCATAATTTCAGTTCATTTACTTCTGCTATCTCAATCTAATTCATAAAAACTTCATGTTTTGCCATTCAGACAATTAAATTAAAATCTTCTCTAGAAAATGTAGCTCTGAACTCTGTGAGCTGTACTGATACTGCTAAGACTGGATTAATTTTCTGCATCTCTTGGGAACTGCTAATCTGCTCTTCTAATATGCATTTTACTCCACTGAAGTCTTGTGCTTGGACTTGAGCATCACACACCCCAAACTGTGTTCAATTCCAAGAAAAAATTTCCGCCACTGGAAGTGTACTTGTGAAAAAGCCAACTACAAGACTAGCTGGAATTTTTGGATCCAAGTTTCCTGATACTATACTGACTTGTATTAGGACATAATACTATTGAGTTGAATATAGCCTTCAAAAAATAAACCTAATGGAAATGTTTGGTGTTTTTTCCTAAAAAAATGCTGAAAAAATACAGAAGAAAAAAAATATGGACATTGATTTTAAAAGTGTTGTATGCTTATTATCTCATTGGAGGCTTTTATTGAATCCACCCCTGCACATCTAAGCACAGCACAACTAAAGCAACATGGTAATTTCAATCCTTTTACTCTTTGCAGATCCTGAAAATGTTATAGATCTTAAAAACGTACAAAATACAGGACTGCTAGAGACGCTGCTCCCTCACAGGAGCAGCAATGGCCTTGGATGCACATTGCTGAGGTCCTTCTCTCCAGGAGAGATGTACACTAGGCACACTTTACAGGCTACTCCTCTCCCATACCACACCACCAGAAGACCACAAAGGTGGTCCTCTTCCTCCTCCTCTCTGGATTTGCAAATACGTATCACTACGTGAACAACGATTCCTGCCTTTTGAACACCTGGAAGTGTATTCCCAACAAAACCACGCTACAACCTTCTGTGCTAACCCAGGGGAATTTAGGACAGGTTGCCACATGTTGGCATCTCAGCATAGCACCTGAGAACAGACCTACAGCAAGGTCCTCAGCATGACCTCAGCATGTGCAGACCAGCCTTAGACAGAGCTGAAATGGCAAAGTCTGCACAGGGAGAGATCTACTGGCAGCCCCATGGTACTCAGTCCTGCAGCAAACGAAATACAGCAGCAGCTGATAGGCTCAAAACAAACCCATACTCCTTTTTTTGGATGATTGCTAGGAATTTTGCTACAAATGAGTGAGTTATAACATTTTAACTGAAACTATCTCTCCATCGATTTCTGTAGTTATAGATCAGAAGCATGAAAGTGCAGGGAGACTGTTTCAGTCAGTTATCTCTGAAGATGATGAGCACAGAACAGTGTTTTGCAGGGGATAGATATGTGCCACTGTATCAATACCAAATATGCTTATTAATGCCTAAATTAATGATAATCACATATGTAGTAGTTCTATTTTTATGAAAGAAGTGACACATTCAAGCACAGTATAATTTTTTTAGGTGCAAAACCCCTGCAGGTTAAATTCTCGTTCATTTCCAGCTATTTAATGTTTGTCATATCAAAATAGTGCTTCTTCTGAAATTACTTAATCTGGCTGTTAGGAACTTATACTAATGATTAAGATATTAACATTGCCTTACAGAGGTGACAAAAGCAATCAAGCAGTGCATAAAGGCAACATCCTAATGACATTTTCCTAAATTTACACTTAACCAGAATTGATTATTAAGAGTTATATTCATCTGTCGTTAACGGTGCGAAATATTATAACATGATCAATCAATTTATGAACTGGATATAATTAATCACACTCATTAATACACATTATTAGGCAGTAGGGAATAAATCTCCTTATAGTCCCTATTGATTATATTTGGTTTATATTTTTAATTAATACTAATCCTGTCTGCATAGCCTCTAAAGAGCTGACAAGCAGAAAATGTAGAAACATAACAAAAAGCTTCATAAAAGAGACAAAACTAAGTTTAGAGTGAAGCATTCTAAGAATTCCAAATATTTGATTAGATAGATACTCACTTTGGAAATACTGTCCATGTCTCCTGAGCCTTAAATGAAAACAGACAATTATTCAGTTAGTTTTGAGATTAAGTTTATCTAAGGATTTTTTTTTTTTTCATGGTAAATATATAGTGTAACAGCAATATTTTAAAACATAACCAACGGTTTGTCACCTCACTTCCTTCCCAACATCTCCCTCATATGCAAAAGCTCACAGCCAGTATCGAGTAGTGTTAGTCATTTCTGTGTGCACACACCGGTGCAGAAGTGAGGAAAGAATGAAGGACACACTTCTGATCTGTGTCAGTTATCTGGGTGGTATCCTTTCAGGACAAGACAGCACAGCACAACGGAAGACACCGTATGTCCAACCTCGCTGTCCTCTTAGCCATGGTAGGGTACAGGTTATTATGGAATTAAATTGGGTTATATCCACTTATGGGAAATGTTGCTTCATCTTGAGAAAAAAAAAAAAACAAAATCATGGCTATCTAGTAAAAGTTGATATTCCTAGGGGAAAAAAGACCACTATTATCACTAAGGTCAGCTGGGAAGGTTTCATCAATGTCTTCGCTCCCAGAAGAAGCCTACTACTGAAACTGGCTGAAATGACAAGCCGCTTTTGATGCATTACAAATACTGATGATGACAGTATCTTTCAGAAGAAAGCAGATAATCCTGAGGACCAGGGTAACAGAAACCAAATAAAATTAAACAGAATGAGTGCAAGACTCATTGGATGTACCAAAAAAAGAATTTTTAGCAGCAACAGACAGTAAACAATTCTGATCACCTATTTTCAGGAAAGAAAAATTCTAGAAGAGTACTGAATACAAAACTAGAAGAGTATCAGAGGAAAACAATCAAGAAAAATGGAGCTGTGGGAGGAGACAGAAATAGCTTACTATACTTAGCCAGTCAAATTAAGACTAAGAAGGAATGTAATTTCTCTCTGTAAATACACCAGATACGTAAGTGTTATGAAGAGCTATTTTGTCACGGCTCAAAGGATAAATTTTTGGTGGAAATCACAAAAACATTTCCTTCTAACCATGAGAGCTATGAACAGATAGCCAATGGTCATGGTCAAAGAAGTTGGAGAACTTCAAGATGGACCTTGATGACTTATCCATCTGATTATGAGACACAGCTGCCTACTGCAGCATGGAAATGAATGCAGCAGATCTCTCCCAGACCTCTCCTCCTTTAAATAACTCAGGTTCCAATTTAGATATGAAGTTACCCCTAAAAAGCAGTGCTTGTTAATTTGACTAAGCACTTCATCACTTTCACTAGAGAAAATATGTAACCAAGTGCTAGGTATATGTAAAATCCTTCCACAACTGTCTCAATTTAATTTTTTCTTTTAGCTAAGAAATAATTCTCAGGCTATAGAAAGTGACAGAGGAAGATGTGATTACCTTTTACATAGTTTTCCATTTATTTGAATGTAACGTGCATTATTATTGATTAATGCAACAATCCATTATAGGATTGTGGTATGTAAAGAAAGGCTGTAAAAAATACAAGGTGTCCTTATGGAACACAGTCTAGCAATTTCACGGACAAGCTTTCCCAGAAAAAAAGTAATTCTGTTAGGAGATAGATGCCTACTGTTGAATTTGAATTGTCCAGAACATGTCTGCTAGAGGAGGTTTGATGGCTTGTTTTTTTCTTCTCATCTTGTGATAGCCTCTTTGAACATCTCCCTTCGTCCTACCCGTTTCTACTTCCTGTCTCACAACCTCCAGCTTCTGGGCTATGACTGATAGATCTCCACCCACCATAGTAGTGTGGACTTAAACAGTGCAGGGTTTCGACTGGTCCATGGCTGTGCTAGGAAGGTAACAGAACTTTTCTTGGGGGACAGAAGCAAAGGAACACTGGCAGTTTGGCTTCTGCCTGCCTGACCTGTACCTAGCTTGCCTGCATTTATAAAGGAAAACCCTGCTCAGCAAGGTGCTGCTGGTGCCCCTTATGGGCATCAGGCCAGCTCCCAGAAGTAAAGGAGAATTTTGCTGGTGGGCAAAGGGAAGAGGAAAGATCTCAAGTCTTTGCAGCCCGAGGTTTCCCACAGTTGTTGCCTGCATGACCATCACCCCTTGGTGCAGACAGAAGTGAAGACAACACGAGAACTGTATTCAGGGTTATTGGCCTGGTGTTAGGATATGAGCAGAAAAAACCCCAAGGTATTTATTTACCTTGTGGTTATGGAAGAGGCAGGCATCAACGCAATTTATTTAGCAGTGGCTTGTTTTTTTCGATCCCTTTCAAGTGTCTATCATGCTTCCAGCAAAGACTAAGAGCAAAGAGTTTGCTGGGATAGTCAGAAGATTAAGTAGTGTGCGTTTTGCAAAGATTCTTCCCTAGGTACGAGTCCTTTGAAAATCGTAGTGTTGGAAATCAAGTAGTACGCTGTTCCTCCTGCTTCTGCATGTCATGACAAGAATTCGTCTTCCTCTGGGTACATTAAAGTTGGCACCTGTCTGAAGCTGCTAATGGTGATGGAGTAACAATGCTCACACTTAACAGACAGAGGTCTAAGTACAGAACAAATGAAGATATAAAAATGTTGGGGTAAAACCAGCTCAACACATATAAAAATATGTAGTAACTTCCAGATAATTGATAAAAACATGCACCAGCATATCACAATGACACCTTCCCAAGACTTCCAAAGTGGAAGAGAGGTAAATAAATACATATTCTTAAGCTTTCACCTCTACATTACCGCAATGGTATGCTTTTAGACTGGTTTTCATCGACTAGACTAAAACTTTACTCTTATGGAAATAAAATACAGTAGTTTCCTTCCAGAGGTGCATGATGTATGCCAACATATGCTTAAAAAGTATCTTAACACTTCTTATTGATGTATAGACAATGTTTTCAGTTTGCAAAAGATTTCTACATACATAACTCAGATTTTTACACACATAACTCAGAGAATAGAATTAGTCATAGAAAATGGCACTAGTCATTGGAAATTCACAATGTTTTTAATACATGCTATCGTTACCTAATGATCCATTCATATGATGTGAATCCATTCCACCCAGTCCACTCATAGGTCCATCTGACCCTGGCCCCATTGGAAACTACAAAAGGATCAGACATTAAAAACTGGTATTACTGTATGATTTTTTGTAGAGTATCTAATAAAAAGAAAATATTCCTCTGGGGGGGAAAAAAAAAAAGGAAAGGAAAAATGCACAGCCCCATCTCTGAATGCACAATTCAAGTGAAAGTCATGTGAGGACTGCAAATACATAATTGCTTTCGTTTACTTTTTCCAATGCTACCTTCATGATTTTTGGAAACTCTCACCTCAGTAGGCTGGAATATAACTGAGGAATAATTTATTACTTCAGAACTTCGTGTATGACTTTTAAACCTGCTAGTGCTGGCCTAGCTCTACTCCCACTGAAGTTACAGGGAATTTTATTATTCTCTTCAATGAGTAAGCAATTAATTAACAGCTTTCAAACCCCACCTTATCCACACTGACAGTCAGACTACCCTGCATTAGCTTTGCAGAATGAGTGGTTTCTGTTCAATTTCAGATATTAACCTTAAATTTAGTTCTTCAAAAACGTAAAGACATTAACATTATATAATCATTTCTAAAATTCACTGCATAATGATTTAGCAATATCTAACTATCTACATTTTTTAAGTTCTACTGGCTGTTTTTCCAGAAAGCCCATAATATGGATTGTGATTAAATGAAATATAGTTGTAATCAGAGAAATACAATAAAACTGGTGGCATAAAGATTAGAGAAAAAACAAGTTCTACCTAAGACTCTAGATTTTTGTCAGCTCTGGAACTGCTGAAGTTTTGGCTAAAATGTTCACAACTAGTTCATCAGGCAAATACTAAAATGTTATCAACAGGTTGCATTCTTAACATCCCATTTAGATAAAATAGGGAAGTTTGCTTCTTCTCAGAGGCATTAATTTTATCCTTTTTTACAGAACAGCAGGGCAACATAATACTGGGTCATTTTCAGCAATTTTCTGCTCTGTTTTCAAGGGTTGACACTTTTGTTTTACAAAAGTTTGAATCCTGCAGAAACTAATGTTTAGTGACATCTCCTGCACTGCGGTGTGACAAACCAGGTCGCCCCCAAGATCCACATGAAGAATCTTTTGAGATCTTTTCCATGCTGAAGAATATGGTCCAATCACTATTTTGCATGTATAGGCATGATTAATTTGGGAAACATTAAAAAGTACATGGTGGGGGGGGGGAAGCAACTGAAGTGTCACCCACAAAAATGGAAAGCTTAGTATTAATGACATGCAATGAAAACATAGTGTTTGCATAAAAAATTCAAAGAGGTATATAACTAGATCCATATTTACATTAGGTCTGTTGGGTCCAGGTGGTACTGCATTCATTAAAGTGTACATGTTGTCTCCAGAGTTGGTTGAATCTGTAATAAGAGATTATTTTAAGCGCTAATATATACCTTTCAATAAAACTATTCACCTAAGACATTTCCTGTAACTTCATTCATATTATTTCTGTGCCCGAATCACTGATACACAGTGGTAATATAATGGAAGATTTCATTCCCTTTCTGTCTATTTCTACCACACAACTGAGCCATGAAAAGAAGTAATTGCAACGGTCCCTAAGTGACTACTTCTAGGCTCTGGTTTTATGCATGACTGTTAAAAGGTTTATAAATCACTTAGTATCTGTAACTATTTAATTCCATAAACCCTTTTTTCCTAGAGTTCCAAATTACTTCACTCATTTTCAATATTCTCTATAAAACAGGAGTTTCTTCTCAATTCTCCCTGTAAGTTGTTCTCCATCTGTAACAAACGATAAACAACTTCTCGTCATTGAGACTGCAAGTTAGCATACCAGATGAAAGGCTTTCATTCTCACCTATCTCAGCCAATCTGATACCGGATACATCTAACTATCCAGTGGAGCACTGTACAAAGATCCTTACTCTAAGGATAGCTTTAGCTGATGTATCTTCACAGTACAGTGTGATGCAATGCTTCAAAAAACCCCACCCTGAGTCCAAAACCCACAAAACCATCCTGGCACAGCGTCGTGCCAATAAGTTCTAATAGTGCTAATAAGTTCTAATAAGTGCTAATAAGTTCTGCCAAGAGTTTCACTTGGCCTTTCCAGACATTAACACGGCTATATTGCATCTCAGTCCTTTTCCTCCAGTCATTTCAGAGTTGAAATACAGCAGTCAACCCAGGTAGCTCTTCTGGTTGAACTTAAGAAACTAGTGCCTAAGAACCATTAGTAGATACAAATTATGCATCCTGGTCTTCAGTTCCATGCAAAGTCTTAACATCTTTCATCAATATTTGTATGAAAGAGAACGCAAAAAATGCAGCTGATAATAGACAAATTAGACAAAAACCTTTCCCAAAGGAACTTGACAAGAGATAGGCTATGTAATGAAAAGGTTTACTGAGAGGAGAATGACCTAAGGAAAGCCTGAATACATCCCTAAGGGACAACACGATTCAAAAAAATATAGGCAACTCTGGAAAATCAGTACCTCTATAGTATCTGCAAGAAGAATCAAGAATGGCTTAGTGCTCTGTACCTAGACCCTTCAAAAGACCATTCCACCTTTTTGAACCAGTGTCTTGAGACTAACACCACACACAAAAACCACAGCTGAGCTGTAATTCGTTTTCCAGGACAGGGTGATGGGGGAATTTAGATTAAGAAGCACTGAAAGCAAGGAAGCTGAGACCACTGAAACCTGCTGGAACCGTGAATGTGGCCTAACGTCCTGCAAAAATGAGTATGTATGTACACTAGGAAGTCAAAATCACAGTTTTTGTCTATTCCTTAATCTTTCTGAGCCAGTTTTCTAAGTATTAATTCACCTTGGTGAGTAAACAATTCCATTATATACAGAGATACGTTATACACAGATACTCTATGTACCACTAGAACATTCAAATATGCTGCTTGATGAAGCAGGGGGAACAAAATGCTTTTAGACTGGAGTTATCCAAGTAAAATTAGCAAATAAAAAGTTATCTTTATATGCCCAATGAGACAAGCAAAAAGTTCTTCAACCACCAGATCCTTTCGCAATACACATCCCTGTCTCTCCCCATGTTCTGCTGGCTCGAGTGAAAATACATATGGGCTGGTTGGGCCATGGGAACCCTCGGAGCTGGTTTGTCTCAGGGGCAAGTAAATACCTTTGCAAAATTGTGAGGTGGCCAATTTCAGTGTGTTTTCATAGTTTAGAAAGCAGAGCTTCAAAACATCTTTGAGCCTCTAACTGAGAAGGGGAACAACTGTCAGCAGAAGCTTTACTCCAGCTGCACATGCACAGCCTCACACGTGCCGTAATTGCCATGCTGACTATTTTTTAAGTGCAGGCTGTCCTTAAGTTTGTTTCATGTGAAAAGAGACACAACTTTTAAATGCCAGCTTGCAATTATTATCCTTTCCACTAATGATATAAATAAGGAAGCCCTATGCTTTACCTTAGGCTGCATTTTTTAAAAACCCTGGAATTGTATTTAATGAAGATATTATATCGATGCAAGAAGTTTTCATGGCCAGTCAGGAAACTTCCCTACCCTCTTGCTGCAGAGGACGGCAAGAACATGTAGGATGTAAGGACTGAGGATGCTGTTAACATCACTGAGGTGAACAGGTCCCTCTTAGCTGGTGAAAGTGAGTTACAAAGCCAGACATTGGCCAAAAGGAGTAGCTATTGAATATTGGTTTATATCAGATGTAAGTAGTTTCATTTTAGCCGATTCCTGATTATGTCCAGCATCCTCCATATCCTGCAGTTCCACCTTCATATCAGAACCTTTGCAGAACTTCAACAGAGGGAAATACTTACATCTAGCTGAACCTTTTTAAGCCTAGAGAAACTAGGCGGCCATCCTGAATCCTCCCGTTATCCTCCTTGTTTCCTCAAACCTTAGTAGGAATGTGGCCAATCTTTTGCATGGCCAAAATCTCCATGTGGTCCAAGTTGCAATATATAGACCATGCTACTTAGGGAAACAACATGACAGTTGAAGTCTGGGGAACAGATAACTGGCAGGACATGAAGATGGCTCCTCTGGGGCCCTACTCCTCCACTGCAAGACAGAGGAGGACAACCTGTCCAGCACGACCCTGCTGTCAGTCGGACATGACGTAGCCATGGGATGCCACACATTCCTCAAGAGCCACCTCTTGGTCAGGCCTACCCCATAGGATACTACAGGGAAGTTTCATCAGTAATCTCCTGATTTCTGAATCTCTGAGATTTCCTAACTGGTGGAATTGTCCAAAAGGACATTAGAAAAGCAAATAAAAGACTGCATCTTCTTTTGTTTTTAACTTGCTATTGCTAAAATTGTGCAAGAAAAGAAACTAATTGCTCTGAACTGCAGAGATGGTTTATATCTCTGCAACATTAACAGGGAAAGAGGGAGAAAGAGAAAGAAAAAGCAGAAAAAAAACTGCTGCAGAAAGTATAAAACCAGTAATTTAACATTATCTGACTCTTTATGAAAGTCAAAGTCTGAAATATAATTAGTGTACTTCCTAAAATTCCTTATAATTATATTTTATTATTTCTGAACATATTTTAGTACCTGCAGGACTAGGCATGATAGGTGTTCCTGGTGGCCCTCCACCTCCTGGAGGACCCTAGAAGAGAACAGAAAATGTCAGTTAGCATGAAAGGACAAAAATACCTCAGTAAAAAATGAACACAACACAAATAATAATAATAAAAAAGTATGGTGAATGTCATGAGTTACTCTGGCAAAAACATGCACATTTTCTGACAAGCTAGTGAAACACTTCATCACAGATTAGGACAAAGTAATTGGTCAGCAAGCTGTGGCACAGACTCCTGATGTATGCATGCATACAGACCCAAGAATATCCATTAGTCACTGACTCTGTGTCATGCTGTGAGTCAGACAAGAGAAATACTTGGAACAGGGCCTAAGACAATTATATTTAATTCCCTCAATCTACTTTTATTACCACTGTTTTTTCAGCTGGCATTTCTATTTTGTTGTATTCTGTTCACAGTAAATGGCACAGTAACCAACATTTGCTAAGCACAAAACAAGGGAGTGTCTGATGGGAACAGAAGAGTCTAATCACCTTAAGAAAGCTTTCTTTTTGGGGCAGACGTGGTATTTCGATGCTATAGGCATCTTAATTCTGTCTGTATAATATCCTACAATTTTTCAAAATAACATTTCCTGTCAATTAATGCTGGGTACAGCCATATCACTTGCCACTCACTAACCCAAAGATTAAAAAAGCAAAACAAAAAAAGCCCATCTCTTTTCTTACTTTCAGGTATTTCTGTGTTACAAACCTGTTTATGACTAAGAACTGCACATAAACTGCTCTGGTTTTCAAATAAACCTTTAAGGTTCTTTAAAATTTTGTCCAAGAATTTTATTCTAAACATCCTAAGTGTTTAATAAGAACAGAATTATAAGTTCTTGCTTCCTGTGCTTGGGGAATCACTGATATTTTTAAGTAACATGAAAAACTACCAAACTCCAGTTTGACAAAAACATCTGTGTCAATAAAAGTCATTAGGTATTGACTTTGCAAAATAAAAAATACCCAGACTGCTAGCAACAGATTATTATTTTCATTGCCATATGACTATTACATTTTTATCTCTCTTGTTATATTTTAAAATAGCAGATATGTTGTTCCAGACAGGAATATGTTTTCAGTGGTACTGAATATAAAGGCTTGGTTGTTCCTGTTTGCTTACAAGGGCATTGCAGAGATTTGCTGTAATTCACTGAGGTATTTTGGAAGCAGGCAAAGAACTCTTGGATTTAAAACAATAGACACTGATTCTCAATGGCCTACTTAAGATAACACAGCTTACAAAACATTTAGAAATAATATACTGGCAAACACTATTTTCAGACAATCAAACTCAGCTTTCTGATGGATACTGCTCCTCTGCAGGTGTGTACAAGTAAAATACTTGCAGGGGTAAGCATCTCTGCCTGCCAGCCAGGGACCAACTCGCAGTGAATTGTAGATGAAACAGGAATCTTTCACCCAGAAGCAGCAGCACATCCCTACAGACTGTCAGTATATGTTATATATCTCTATGCCCTTATATGTAACCCCACCTACCAGTTATAGCAGCACCATGTAGTCATGTATGGAACTACCCCCTACCAGTTCCCTTGTGACTCCCCTTGCTTGTGACCTAGGCAAGGTCACCAAGTATCTTCCATAAAGCGTGCTGGAACAAAGGCTTGCTCCACCATGAAACCCACAGATCAGCTTACAAAAATCAAGGCATAATCACAGCTTCATTTCATACTGCCTGCAGCCACATCACTTCTTTTCCCCTCACAAATTACAACTGAATCAGAAATGAATGTGTTAGGACTGGGCTTGCCAAAGCTGTCTGACAGGCCTATTCGGCACTCCGCAGTGAGAAATTCCCTCCTTGCTGCTGCAGAGCTACGGACTCCAAACTCAAAGGGACCTCTGGATCACATACGTGACCCTCTAGGCATCACATGACTTTTCATCCATGTACTTGGGCACTAGGCTCACTGATTTTTTTTTAGGTTTATATATATCAGCATCACAGAAAGAGGTGTAAAACCACTACTGGTCATTTATTAGAAGAGTTACCACTAACTTCTGCATCGTATTTTAAATTTGCATTTACTCTCATTGTTTGCATACTTTCTTCTCTTAGAAAGCCTCTTGGTATCAACTATTTTCACTCTGATAATATATTAATATGTAACGGAATTATTTATCAGAAACTGTCTGATAAACTAATCAGATCAAGCTCTCAAAGCATATAGTTCCAGATCACATACCCTTTAGCTACAAATCTGCTTTAAGAGGTCTCCGGCCCACACTCTGTCCCCAAATGCTTTCTTGGAAGCTATTGCCCCCCACTTGTACTTATTTAGATGTTTGTATGGTGGGAGTTCATGCGTTCCTTTCCCAAAATGTGGTGAGCCTTTCTGAAGTAAGACCACTCTTGCAGGATCAGATAAGACACTTGCACGGTGCAAGCATTTGTTCTGGCAGAAGAAGATTTCAACCCTTGGCCCACCTCAACTGCCTCACCACTAGTCTCTGCTTGCAGCCGCCTCAGGTCTGCTCCACCTACTTTGGGTCAACTGAAGTGCTTCCGTGAGGACCTGGCTCTTTAAATGCTTTGATCAACTTGAGTTGTTTTGGATGAACAGGGTCACTCATCAATGGAACTCCAGTGGCAGACCTGAAGGAGTGGTAGCCTTCAGCAGAAGAGTGGGGACATAGGAATCAGGCAGCAACTTTTCCTGCTAGCAGAGCTGTGATAGATCTGATCAGAGGCTCAGGCATTTTCCCCAATACTTAAATCTTTTGTGTGTCTCATTCTTGCAGCTTTGCATATGTTTTGATTTCCCTTCTATGTTGCAAATTAGATGCAACACTCAAGCACTGGTCTTACCATTGTCACTGAAAGTGGTAAAATCACCTCTTTAGTCTCACTCCTCCTCCATCTATACACTGAAATATGGTGATGTCCCATTTTGTCCAGTCCATCCCAGCTGACCTTTGGCTTGATGTGACTACACCAACAGAGTCCACTGCCACAACTTGCATTTTATTCAGGTTTTCTTCTTTAAAATAATTTTCTATAGTATCTTCTTTTCTATCTTACTACGACTTCAAACTTGAACAAAATGAGACTATGAAGTCAAATATTAAAAAAAAAATTTTCAAAACCTGCAACAATAATTAATCACTAATGTCTAGGGCAAAAAAACCCTCAGTTTCTTCCCAGTAGAGAGAAATCTACGAAGTTTTGCATCAAAAGAACTGGAGATCAGCAGATCTGGACTTCTTCCACTAAACATGGCAAAATGAGTAATACCATTACAGCACTTATGAAAATCATAACCTTTCTCACATCTAATTGTCTTACTAAAGGACAAAAGAAATGACTCTTTTCTAAACAAAACAAGCTCGTTCTTGAACTCATCCTTCAGCTTTAGCTCTGCAGGATCATCTCTCTTATGAAGACTGAAAGTAAGAGAAAGCTATAAGCAGCACAAACAGATGAAAAAACCCTGGTATGTTTTCCTCATGGTGAAGGACCTGCTATTCCCATATTTTGAAGTAGATTCAGGTTTTGTGCCAGTCAAAACCAACGCCCTGCACTTTTCTGATCTTCAGGTGATAAAACAAGAAATATCAAAAGAGAGGTCTACTGAAACCTGACTGACTAACAGAAATTTGGAATCCAACACATATAAAATATATACAAAATGTGCCTTCATTACCCTGTGACAGCAGTACTAAGTATGTAACAAAACCAGATGAAAAAATATGCCTTAGAGGAGAACATCAGAAGTACAAATAATCCAAGTACAACAACAACAATAAAGGGCCTAAAAAGATAAACAAAGTTAATCTCCCAGGATAGAGATAAAAACCAGCAGTATATACTCCAACAAAAACCATTTTGTTGATAGGTAAAGTGCATTTGATAATTCCAGAGAGAGGGCTAGTGTTTAGCGCTTTGTGTAAAAAAAGTTGAAACTATTTCATTCTAAAACAATGGCACAAACTAATCCATAATAAATTAAGACAATGTCTGTGAAATGAAGACATAACAGACTATGGAGAAAAAAGAACTTTCAAGTCTTCAGAAGGTAATTATAATAAAAAATTCCCTTAAAATGCTAGCTATGAGGATCCATTTGTATATCTTTGGGGAGATAAAAGCTTGTTCTAATTCTTTTCTTTTTTCTGAAGAAGTTCATCAACTCATACACAATACTGTGTTACCGAGAAAGCTTGGGGCGCGGGGGGGAGGGTGTCCTTTGTTATTGAAGAGAAGATATTGTATTGGTTATACAAATGTTTGCTGAAATAAAACAGCAGTCCGGGCAATTTTGACCAGACTGGTAATGATTCTAGTAATGAACATCAACATATACACCAGAGATAACAGGAAAAAAACTAAGTGCAGATCAGATGTTCAGTTCTCAACCAATACACAAGGGTTCTTCTTAACATCTGGACAGCTATTTCTTTGCCTAAATAAAATGTAACATCTCTTCTAATAGGCAGACACACACAAGTGTACTTACTACATAGTTCCCAGGAGATGCTGAAGAATAAGGTATCTGCAATATCAACAGAAACAAACCAGTAATTTCTTCTGCAGTGAGATGGAGTCCAAACATACATTTATGTACAGCTGTAGGTTAATGCTTGCTTAATTTATTTCACAAACACAGTTAAGGATTACAGAAAAATGCTACTGTTGTCAAAACAAACACCTCTTCTTTTCAACAACTTGTCCTTGTAAGTACATTTGAGTCCAAAACTAGCAATATAGACACAAATCAAGTTTAACACCCAATATTTCAAACAGAAATATTTCTATTTAAGATTACCATACCATGGTAGCCACTTGTATGAAATGAATATGAATAACATCATTCACACATTTACATGTCTGTAGGCCGAGGTCTGATACCTGCTCCCCATTGTTTCATAGTAAGTGTGGCACTCATTTTTCAGAGCCGGCATCACTTTTTTTTAAGATACTCAGTTACAAGGCCTAGTGCCAATCCAATTCTTGCATCTACAAGAGTCTTATTGCGGGAACCACAGTAAGGTCTGTAAAGGTCTGCAGTCTATAGTAAAAGGTTAAGCTAAAAGATTATTACGATAATATGCTTTATAAGGTTTATAAACTTAAGCAGCACATATTGCATTTAAGTCAATAGAGCTTCAGATTCATCTCAAGCATGGACTGAATTTCTATGTTCTTATATATACTTAATCCTGACTAAAATCTCAACCATAAAAGGAAAAGCAACTCATGTCTTTCAACCTGGAAGATACTAATTTTATTTCTTTGCATTATTCTTTTTTTTTTTTTTTAAAGGACAGTGTACTGTTTTCATTTTTAATTCAGTTGTGGCATTTGTTACAGAGGATATCTGGAGAAATCTAGCTGCTTGTGAATAATCCAGGCTTCCTCTTTATGGCAGCCTTTGCAATTATTCTCTCTAAAGGAGCACAGATCAATGCTATTATAGGAGAATGGGGTAAGAATTAAGCAACTGTACTGACAAAAAATCATTTTGCCGCAGAAGCATCTTACATGATTGTAACAACTTGACAGCCAACTCATTTTTACAAATACCTCCATTACTGGACTTCTCAATTAATTTCACAGAATGAAAATATTTCAGCTATAAGTTGAAAAATATCCTAACATCCATTTCAGTACATACAAAAGAAAACTGAGTTAGGGTTTCAGTTCTTTTTTTTTCCCCTCAATTGTCATTAGAACTAAAAAAACAAAACTGAGAACAACAGAAAGAACCAGGCTAGTCTGCTAAGCCAGACTCATCTTAGCCACCTGCAAGTGCTAAAAAGGGACACATTTTTATACTAATGAGGTATAATGAATGACTGAATGAAAACTTTGTGTTTTCTGAAGAAATTCCCTAGTTAAGAGCAGCAAATGTGCTTTCGGTATGTAAAATATGTGAGCACACATTAAGCTGTATCTAACAAGCTGTGATTTCTGGTCAGATACTGTTGACCTAACTCATCTTACTTGCACTAAAGGAAGTGAAAATGTATTTTAAATATACCCCAGGATAACTTTTGTGTTATGGAAGTGCTGTAACTGATGTAAGGACGCAGAGCTGTTGTGTGATTACACGCAGGTATTTGCAGGTCAAGGCAAGGTTCAGATGTGCTCTGCGCTGTACCTGCTCTGTGTTAATGATTGCACGGAAAAATAAAAATGCAGTATTCTATTAGTTGAATGAATTGGAACTCTTTTCCTGGTGTACTGATGGGAAATACTTCCTTAAATATAAGATGATGTCTAATGTATTTTACGTATTTACTTACAGAATTGGCATTGGTTGGGTTTGGCCAAGGTCTGCCACCCCCAGGGCCCCTGTAACAGAAGATGAAAGATGAGAAACAGAACAATGTCAGTCTTCTGACCAACTCTGAGGAGCCAAATCCAAATAATCTGTTTCCACAGTAAGGAAGGAGATGGCTTTTTACAAATTAAAAACATGTTTACAAACCACAACTACACTGAGTTATAACGCTATAGCAAAATTCTCATCGTTGTACTACCATTATCATTTAATCAGTTCATGAGCTGATTAAAGATAATTTAGTTTTTATTACAACTGAGACCCTCACATTTAAGACAGTTCAGCTTCTGACTCACTCTGGCACTTCTCTACTCTTCAGGACAGGACCTGCCAGAATGGCATGGAGAGGAGTCCTTCCCCAGCAGCCACTCTGCCAGAGGCTACAGCAGAGATGACATGATTTCGCATCAGTCCCAGACACTTGCAAATTTAGGAGGTGCCTGACATTCCCCTTTTATATTTTCAGTGGAACAATTTGAAAGACATTGCAACTCCATCTCTTGAAGCACCTTCCTTCTGTTCACCAAGAATTTTACCCTGTATTACAGAGATGCAAGACTTCAACGTGGCACAGAAGTTCTGCAAAGAGTAAAAAGCAAGTTCCCAAATTCTTCTAAGTTCTCATGAGGAGTGTTTTTCCTTGTAGTCAGTTAACCTTTTGAAAAATTTTTGGAGTAAGTATCACCATATTCCACAGAAGTCTACTTACAGTGCAGGTAAAGGCAGAAAGGTACTAAAATGTAAGTGTTATTTCAGTCACAGAAATAGTACTTGTGCTTACATAATTAAGTACCTTCCTGAAGAATTGAGGATGCATGCACTTATTGAGTATGGATCTACAATACTGCACGTATAGTAAGGTTTCACTCGTCAAAGTTATGTTAGTACCTTAAAAATGTTTTCGGAAAACCAGTTTTTAGAAGAACAAGTCACAGAAAATATGTTGCTATCACCTTTATCTGATAATAACAACAATAACAAATCTCAATAAAAATTGAAAACACACCTTTTTATACATACACTTTAAACATATGTTTAGATATGTTATCTATAAAGAGTTTGCTACTTCACTAAGGCTGCATAATCTCCACGGAAGTCACACAAACGTGAAATTTATTATACAGCAGGCAAAATGGAAATCTCCAAGTTTTCAGACATTCTTGTTACACTTGGACTAACTGGTGTACGCACGATGAAGTGTCAGCTCCCCAGCAGGGAGAGTTTCACAGGCAGAAGGCCTGTTTGATAAAGTCAAACTCAAGGAGACATCAGAAGGGTTCTAAAAGCAGAAGGGAATGGGGTAAGGAAAAAACAACCCAGATAGAGCACTTCTTCTCACAGCTCTTGCTGTTATTTTAAGTTTCCCACTCTTAGCTGAGCTCAGAAAAATAGTTGGGTGGTTAGGCTTCGTCTTTTAACAGTCCTGAGGGAACTAAGCCATATGGGAGGTAAAATCTCCATGTTTACAGTTATAACATCTCAATAGCCATAATTATTCCTGGGAGCATTAAGAACTCCTGGCTATTTATAAACAGAATGAAATCACTTTTTGAAGGCCCTGACAACTGAGAGGCAGAGCAGATGACAAAACTTTTGCATTTAAAATGGCGTTTTAGCCTCATTAGCTTTAGAAAAGCAACATTAGCCACCACAGCTCACCAGACATGGGAGAGTGATTTAAATGTAGAGAAGAAAGCAGGCTGTATTAATGGGTTCAGGAAGTTTTCTATCTATTCTAAAGTCTTGCAAAACTAAAAACTATTAAGTAGATATGTTGCCTGAGGGATTTAATATTGAATCTTATTTTTTTTATTACGTTATTGATGAAACTATAAAGAAATTAGCTCAAACAATCAACTGAAATAAATCAAGTGAAAATTGATTTATTTCTGCTGACAGTATTTGTGGAGGGTTTGAAAACAGGAATGCAGCTGAGGGTCTTTTCTGCCTTAGTCATTGGGAAGGGAGGCAAAGCAAGCAAAGGGACTCACGGTACTCATGCTCCTCAGGTCAAATATTCAGCAACTTCTCCTCTGGTAATGATTACAAGGTGAAATACTAGGTGTTCTCTCTTTTATTTGTTTTGGGGTTTTGTTTTTGTTTGTGTTTTTTTTTTCCAAAGAAGTTCTTCTTTTTCCTATGTACCTGTAGTGGGTCTGGCTGAGCTGGTTTTCCACATAGCAGCAGTGTTTTGTGCTGGGAGCTAGAAGGGTGCTGATAACACACCCGTGTTGTGACTACTGCTGAGCAGTGCTCGCACAGCACCAGGGCTCTTCCCAACATCCACCCCCACAGTGGGATGGGGTGGGCAAGATCTTGGGAGGGGACACAACCAGGACAGCTGACCCCAACTGACCAAAGGGATATTCCAGACCATATGACATCAGCTCAGCTATAAAGCTAGGGAGAAGGAGGAGGAGGGGGGGCTGTGCCGTTGTCCTCCAGAGCAACCGCTACGTGTCTTGGAGCCCTGCTTCCCAAGGAGTGGCCAAATATCGCCTGCTGATGGGAAGTAGAGAATAAAACTTTGTTTTCCTTTGCTTCCACACGTGGATTTGCTTGGCTTTTGCTTCTATTATTATTAAACTGCTTTTTGTTTCTCATCTTATTTTCCTCCCCTTTCTTTTTTCTCTGCTGAGGAGAGAGAAGGGAAGAAAAGGGGGGGGTGATAGAGCAGCTTGGTGGGCACCTGGCGCTCAGCTGAGGTTAACCCACCACAGTCCTATATTCGGTTTATTGGATCCTCTTTTTCAGAGAACTCGGGAATATTCGTAACAACACTTGAAGTCTGTTTTCACCTCAATACCCTGCACTTGTTTGTGTGACATTAAGTAACACAAATACATCTAGTGGAGAGCACTGAATGAAAAATAGCTGTGACGATGCTGCAGATAACAGCAGAACTACAAGAGACATTAAAAAGCCAACTTAGATACGGGACCGGGTTAAGCCACAGCAACATGGAAATTCAGGCAGGCCTTACAGGAGACTGGGAAACTCACCTTTTGTCTACAGTTGGAATTTGAAAATTTACTGGGAGCCATGGACAGCTCTATGTATAGACTTAGAAAACACTGTAGCAGATTCTACTAGAAAGCCATATGGTTTTTGTGAAGCTAAATGTTGATAGCTTATGAAACACATAAAAAGAAGCTACCTGCAATTTTCTGTCAATGCAGTGCAAGCAGGTTTTTGCTCTTTATTAAATGTTTATTTTGGAAGCATCAACAGAGTTATAAAACACTATTATGAATGTACCAATTCCAAAATAATTTATTAAGAATCTATCACTATGAGTAATTACAGCTGCATTTTATTCTTTATGTTAGTCCTACAGCATTGATCCTACTACTTGAAAAAATAAAGTCTGAAATTTCAGCTTCCCAAGGGGCAAATATATTTGGTCAGGAAATTAAACATCCAGACACAAGTTTGTGAATTGAAGTTAGAAAACCAAAATAACTTCGTTTTTCTCTTCAGGCATGTCTGAGATATTCTTAGCGCTTGAGACAGCACTGCAGGTCACTGCAGCTCACACGGGCCATTAAAAAGTGCCAATGAAACGTAACACTGCTCCCTGAAATATGCCATTCTGTTCCAAAGAGGGCATTTTTCCACAAAGAAATGAAATCTTACTAAAAATGGCTACACCAAATTTCAAGGTAAAATTTATAGCTAAAATAAAGTTATTTTGTAGAAGAACACAGAATATGCATCAGCTGATTCAAACATGAATCTGACAGACATTAGTTATGATGAAGTGAACAATTATTTGGCTGCATCACATTTGCAGAGTGTATGCTCCTGGACTGAAATACTGTCTACGAGCTATCAAGCTGGTTGTTGTCATTTCTGACAATAAAGACCACTTTTCAGCCAGAAAAATGTAAAATTGTATTTGGCACGTATTCTGCTCTTAACCAAAACAGCTTCCTTTTCCATGTTCTGAGGAGAAAAAATGGATATTAAGTGACAACTGTTTTTGTAGAGTACACATTTTGATATTTTAACATCACCAAAAATCAAAAAACAGCGAAAAATTTTCATGGAAGAAAATGATACGGCTATGTAAAGACAAATGTACATTACTCTAAGGCAATAGCCTTATGTACAGTTATCCTGTTTCCTAGAAATCTACCAAAAAATGTACAAAAAGTACAACTAAATGTCTTTATTTGTTAGCACTGTGCATTAGATAAATTGTAAGGGATAATACAGAGAATGCATTTAACACCACTGGGTCCATCTATTGCCATTGCCCGCAGGTTATCCTTGGTTGCACTCTGACCTATCCTCAATGCAGGAACTGACCAGACAACGAGTCTTCACTAAGGTTTCGGTGTAAGGACAACTGTGACAGCAGTAACTTTACAGTGAGAAAAAAGACCTAATGTCATGGAAATACAATTAAAAGAAGCCCAGACCATAACGACCCCTTTGCTTTCCTTTTGATCAATGCACATTACTCCGTTTGAAACAGGGAAAAATACTCAGTTTGACGGTAAAGAAATTATTAATGTAGTCAGGTATGCAATAATGGAGCTCTGTGACTAATCACGTAATACAGGTCAGGATATGCTACAGCATAACATTCCAGCACCAGCACTTTGGGCTCTCTTAAAGCCTTTAAATCGTAATAAGCAAAGGGAAAGTGTGAAATCTTGCTCAAAACCAACAGTTTTCTGTTCCCACTTTCAGCTGAGCTGGAGTAAAGACGAGTTTGTAAGAAATGAAAAGGAGTGCAGTACATGCCTGGTAAGACATGGAGTAGGTAGCTAAGGCTACCTACTTCATAATTACTGCTTCACGTCTTGTTCTTCTCAGAAGATCAGATACTGTAGCCAAGTTCATGGATTTCCCAAGTAAAAGACTCCAATTCATGATGTCCCCTTCAAGAGGACATAAAGTTCAAAGGAAAATATACTTCCCACATCACCGTATTGAAGAACATGATCTATGTATGTTTATGAGCTCAACACAAGATAAAATTTGCTTATTAAATGCTGCAATATGGAAATGTTAGTGTTTCAACCCACCCTCTCACTTTCTGGAAGACCAGGAATTCTTTTTTCCAGGAACTGGTTTCCTTATTTTTCCTATGTAAATTCTCATTTATGTGGATAAGTAGCCTCAAAGTATCTTATCTATCCTCAATTTCTACCACATTTTATTTTAGAAAGTTAATTTTCTTTTCTTATAATTCAATCTCCTCCTGAGGACAATTTCTGTACCGCTTCTATTATACTCACACCGAATTTCAAATGTCTAAATATTTTTTTAACTTTATTTAAAAGAAGAAATGCCTATCCTTGGGAGGGTTCCTGGAATTGCCTTGAGTCCAGTATACGATGTCTACAATAGAGTAACATCCAACTTTATATGTTATTTTATTTGCTTCAGAATTCGGACTTTGAAATACTTCATACTTAAAGAAATTAAGGATATGGTGGCTTAGGTTTGTTTTTTTTTTTTAACGGTATTACCCATCTCAATGCCTCTTTTACTTTTTGTTGGTAATTCTTTACTTGAAACGAAAATTGTGATCTCTCATGTTTGCTACAAAAATAAGGGTAAAAATGGGTATCTATGATACAATGTTAACAGGCATATATAAATCTTCCCTGTGTTTTCTGAGTCAGTCTGCTGAAAACTCATTCTTGAAAGACAATGGTGTAAAGGAGTAGGAAAGGAAGATATTCTCTGCCTTAGGCTGTAAAATCATTCTAATGTCTTGACAGCTGGACCACCATGCTACCTTCTGAGACCACCTCAGGGTCTACAAAATGCTGGTTCTGAAAAAATGTACTATCTTCAGTAGTGGTAGGGCCATGACACAAGAATGACTTGATAATCTCTGGTCTGTGATATACTAAAGGTAACTAGAGCAGTCCCTTAAAATTTGTGTTTCTCTTAAGCAAGATATCTAAATAATACAAGGAGCACCTTATTTTGGTTTTTTGGGGGCTTGCTAATCATGTAAGCAACTCCAAG
>VZZY01018150.1:0-18006 GCA_013400335.1 Eurystomus gularis
CCTTGAGCAACCCAGCGCCGGTCGCTGGCAGGACGAGGGCAGGCGCAGCAGGGCAGGATCCCGGGGCACGGGCACTGCTGCCGGTCACCACGGGGACATGAACTTTCTGCTCACATGGCTCAGGCGACCCAGGATGGCAGGACTATTTATATCTGCTCAACAGCATCTGATGAAGCAGAAAGTGGTGGCCCATGGGCTCGGTATCAGGAAGACAAGAGATAAAGCACAGTTTTGACCCCAAGTGTTAAACAAATCAGAAATTCCAAAGGCCCTTCTCCCCCCAGTGCCAAGAAGTGCCAACCACCCCACCCCACCACCCCAAGGACAGGTGGGCGGCCAGCACCCTGCTCCTCCTGCAGGACAGGTCCCTGCGGCACAGCCCTGCCTTTGGATTCGGGGTGCTCTGGTCTCAGCCATGCCCCCACTGCTGCTTGTGCAGGTGCTGGGGGGACACGGCCACACAAACTTACACCCGCAGCCCCAGCTCTGGCTCCATGGTTGGCCAAGCTGGCCGTGAATCAGCAAGGTGTCCTCAGGGCAAAGATGGCCACCAGCCTCCTGGGAGCAGGTGGAGGGAGAGGATCCTTCCTTCCCCTCTGCTCAGCCCTGGTGGGACGTATCCAGGTGCTGGGTCCAGTCTGGGCTCCCCAGTACGGGAAAGACATGGACACACTGGAGAGAGTCCAGTGCAGGTCCATGAAGGTCAGGAAGGAGCTGGAGCATCTTCCATGCGAGGAGAAGCTGGTTTTGCTGGGACTGTTCCTCCTGGAGAGGAGAAGGCTCAGGAGGATCTTATCCATCTGTCTAAAGACCTCATGGGGGGTGTGGAGTAGGTGGAGCCAGGCTCTTCCCAGTGGTGCCCAGTGACAGGACAAGATCTGATGGGCACAAACTGAAGTACAGGAAATCCCATTGCAACATAAGAAAAACTTTCTTTTTCTTGTGGTGAGGGTGGTCAAACACTGGCCCAGGCTGCCCAGAGAGGTGGCTGGAGTCTCCAGCCTTGGAGATAACCAAAACTCAACCAGACATGGTCCCATTTCTGACCCTGCTTTAGCAGGTGTTGGGTTAGATCGTCTCCAGAGGTGCCTTCCAGCCTCTCCAGCACTGGCTCTGTCTCTGTCCCTGCGTGGTGCCCCACCATGCTGTCAGCCCAGGAGCTGGCTGCAGGCTGCTCTCCCCACCCAACTGGGAGGATGCTCCACCAGGCCCAGGCGGAGGTTGGGATGCTGGCAGGGCTGCTTTGGGCAGTGTCCAATGGGCTCTGACTCCTGCCATTGCCTCTCCAAGACATTAAACAACACTGGTCCCAGTATGGACCCCTGAGGGACAGTACTTGTCACCTTTTTCCATCTGGACGTCAAGCCATTGACCACTACTCTCTGGATGCAACCATCCAGCCAATTTCATATCCACTGAACAGTCTACCCATTGGACCTGTATTTCTCCAACTTCGAAAGAAAGATGTTGTGGGGAACCATGTCAAAGGCCTTGGAGAAAGTCCAGATAGNCTTGGGTCACCTCCCTGTCCTCCATGTGCCTTAGCATATCTTCTAGGAGGATCTGTTCCATGATCTTCCACGACACAGAGGTGAGGCTGACAGGTCGGTAGTTCCCGGGGTCTTCCTTTCTACCCCTTTTAAAAATGGGTGTGATGTTTCCTTTCTTCCAGTCACTAGGGACTTCACCTGACTGCCAGGACTTTTTCAAATATTATGGTGAGCGGCCTGGCAACTGTATCAGCCCGTTCCCTCAGGACTCTGGGATGCATCTCATCAGGTCCCATGGACTTGTGTGTGTTTAGGTTCCCCAGATAGTCCTGAACCTTGTTCTTACTTATGGTGGGAGAGACTTTGTCACCTTCTTCTTTTAGAAGGGGTTGGTGTCAAGGCCAGCAGCTGAGGGTGGGCTGCGTGAGACTCCCAGACCAGCCCTGAAGAAGATAGTTGGCTGGGGCAATGCTCACAGGGGACTCCCCTTCTCCAGAAAAACCCATCACTAATTTTCCTTCCTCCCTCCTCAGATCTGCCCAAATCAAGGGAGCTTTCCCATGGTGCTGGCCTGCAGTCTGCCTAGACTGGGGGTCAAGCCCTGGACCCAGTCTCCCAGGGCACGAGGATTGATGGTTTTAGGGTGGACAGGATGGGACAGGACAGAAGAAGCCCCGGGCACTTCCCCTCCTCACCATCCCACTCCCAGCATGGGGACACAGCAGGACCCCTGGCCGGCTCTGGCAAAGGCCACGGGGAGGCTGGGCCAGGAGAGATTGCACGGAGCCAGGGACATGGCATGGCCAAGTCCCAGATGGGCTGGAGCCAAGCCCGGCCCCACAGCCATGCAGGCCAGCCCGGGGCTGGCAGCAGAGGACAGCAGAGGAGGGATGTGCCCCGGCACCACATAAAAAGCCCTCATCGGGGATGAGGAGCGGGCAGCACCCCAAGAAGACTGCAGACCAGCGCTGACAGAGCTGTAGGAGCAGGGCCATGGAGCAGTACTTCTCAGCCACCCAGAAGATGGAGCAGGAGGTGATGTTCCCCAGCCTGCTCCGAGGGGTCTTCCCACAGCAGGAGGGGGCGGCTCCGGCTGCGGGTGGCCACACGGACCTCTATGAGCGTTACCAGCTCCTCAAGGCCATCAAGCCCATGGTGGAGAAAGGCCTGGCCTCCGTCAACGATCAGAGCCTAACTGGCACCGACGCCGATACAGCCTTAGATGAGGGTGCAGACAGCAATCTGGAAGAACGTCTCTCTCATCATGTCAACGGCTTGCAGCAAGTTCTGACAGACCTCACCAAAAACACCAAAGCCCTCACACGGAGGTACAGTCAGATCCTAGAGCAGATTAACCTCAGTGAAGCTCAGTCCAGTTCTTGAGCCTGCACCCCCAGCCTCTGAGGTAAGGAAGAGCTTGGGGAGATGCAGTAAACAGGAGGAGCTGGCTGTGGGGTAACATACTTTGTCTGCTTCCCCCACCAGCTGGGTGGCTTTCCAATGTTTGCATCACACCCCCGAATCCCAGGAGTTATGAGTCTGCACTTCATTGCTCAACAGATACATCCTCCTGGATTTGTCTTTCTCAATTGCCCTCTGGTGCAAGCTGTGCCACTGAATAAAGGTCACTTTGTGAGCTCCACATTGTCCCAGCTTGCAGCATAGGCAATGTCTGGCTGCTGTTCGGTAGATACAAAAGATCCCAGGGACAAAAGGGATGGGTGGTTGGAGGACTCCGAGCTCTGGGCTCCAGACACTGGTGCTCCAGCTGTTTCTCATTTTTCTCTGATGGAAAATGCAACAGAGTCATTTTTAGGGAGTAATTCAGCACTTTCATGTCTCTAGATGTCTAAATTTGACACACCACCTGCAAACAGCTCAGACACTTCAATTCTCCCCTAGCCTGGGGAGTGGAAACCCATTCTCCATGCTGGTGGGACTTTCATCCCTGAGAACCCTTGAGGAGACATCCCTGTGCCCCATCAGAGATGGGGCTCATGGCCAAGCTCCTTGCGGTGGAATGGAGAGTGTAGAAAGGTGACAGCAACAACAGGGAGCATTAACCAGGGTCTTCGCAGCGTTAACCTTTGTTTTGGGGGAAATGTGGGCAGGAGTGAGGATGTCTCAGCTGAACTGCATTGGTTATCCCCACAGGGTGATCTGTTGGCTGCAGCACAGTGACACTTTTTCTCCTGCACCAAGTCCCACCGAGCAACTTCCTTTGTGAGCAGCACAGAGCTTGGCCATCTGCCTGCCGGGCGCTGCCTGTACCATCCGACTTGCCCTGTGGCTGATCCTGCCAGCCACCTTGCTGCTACATTTCACCCCTGTCCCAGGGAGACTTCTGTGGGGCAGAAATGAGCATTTCATGTTATTGCTTTGTAGAAGGCACCTGTAACTTCTAAGTGATGTTTTTTTTGTTCATGTGTCTAAAACCACCCCCAAAACCGGTCTCTTTGATGATGTAAAAGAAACTCAAAGCCTTGTGCAAATGTGTCCTGTGTTTCCTACCAGCTTCCGCTTCATCCTCCAGTCCATGAGGATGAGGAGACCTCAGCCACTGAGGCCACACTTCAGTCCGGGGAGGTGACATGGCTTTCTCCAGCGGAGAGTGGAAATTGGGTTTGTGTTGGGATGGAGGTTCTCCCAGCCCTCTGGCTCTCATGCCTTGCAAAAACTTGGTGTAATCCTGCCATCATCCTGTGCTGGGTGCTGGGATCTCGACCTGCTCCCTGGCATCCTTCCTTCCCTTCCCCAACATGCCCTCTTCTCCCAGACCCCCCAGCTTCTCAGCTCCCCAGCCCAATCAGTACCTGCACATCCCTTTCCTTGGACCACACTCATCCAGCCCTTCAGACCCAGCATCGTCTCCACCACGCGCAGCCCTGGGGACGACCTGCCACAATCTCCATCAGCCCCAGCAACACTGCGGGGGAGGGGGCAATTCTGCCTCCTCCCTACCTGGCTGTGGCACCCGCCAAAGCTGGGAGCAGAGGAGGAGAAAGTGGGGATGCTCAGCTGGGGCGAGTAGGAGAGAAGGGCTTCGTTCCCCTTCCATCCCTGTGAGCTGTGGGGAGAACAGGGGCAAAGCCATCACTGGGTGGGTGGGCAGGGGCTGCAAGCCCTTCACAGGGGAGCTGGAGCCCCCAGAACAGGGTGGGTCCCACCTCCTGGTTACTCCCTCTCTCCAAGACACACCACCCGGGGAAGTCCTACAGAGCTGGGCACTAGAGAGAGTGTCTCTTCAGGCTCTTTTAAACCAAATTCAGCTGTTGAAACAGTGCTGCTTTGGCTGAACACTGATCATGGTCCTCCATCAGCTTTGCAGTTTTGATTAAAGACACTGGAGATCTCTGAGCATCTGTGGTGAGAGGAGGATTGTGACCATGCCCTGGGCTGCAGGCTCCCATTGTGTTGCGTGTTGCTGCATGTGCTCTCCAAATCTGCCATACCACAAAAGTGAAATAACATCCTCCAGATTGAAATCACAGACTCAGCAGCTCTAAAAGTCTCAGTTTAAAATGAGGAAATGTTCTGTAGATGGATCCCCTGTTTCTTCCCATCACCTGCAGGGACATCCACACCTTGGTCATGGGTTCATCTTCAAGTTAACCCCCACAGTGAGGCCGTGACCACTCAGCAGCACTTTGAAGCTTCACAATACTGTAAAGAAAGAGAAAACCAGGAACTCTGTCCCTTGCTTTTATTTTAGGGAAACTAATTTTAGTGAAACTCTAACAACACAGAAAATAAATTTAAAACTTATTTCAAAATTTAACAATAAAATGCACTGCAGCTTCAAAGCATCTCCCACCACACCTCCTGCTCTGACATCCTGAGTAATGGTAGACGCTTTCTTAAAATCAATCATACTGAAACCTCTGCACAGTCTCAAAAACACCCCAGAAGCATCAACTGATGGTACTGGGCAAAAGAAAAGACATTATTATGCCCATGTCCCTCAAGAGGGAGTGACCAGCTGACTGAACCCACACCAACACCTTCAGTAGGACTGCTGTGTGACAGGGACCTGGGATTAGCGACACCCATACACTCAGCTCTGCCCCACACTCTCCATGAGGCACATAAAGAGTTGGGAGACAGCTCAGGAAGGGAAAGAACATAGAGAAAGATGGGCAAGAAGAGGGCACTGTTGTATCTAGCCTGGCTTCTTCTTCCAGGAAACCTACAAGCTAAGCTGAACATGATACAAACATGGGAAAGAAGTCAACGGGCATGAGGATGAGAAGAATAATTTTGTTTCTTGGGAATGTGGGCACAGATGGGCCTGTTGGGTTGTTTTAACTGATGGCAATATGAGTGGTGAGGTCTGTATCCAGAGGATGCCTCCTCCCATTCATCCATTGGGAATGTCGCATGCACTCACTTGGCCAGGAGGCACTTTGCTCCCTTGGCTTCTGATGTGCCCTGGGGCCTGTCCAAAACCAGCTCAGATGTCTAATAAGCCACCAGCCACACATTCCACAAAGGTGAGTGGAGCTGGTAAACGGCTGGAAGGCAGCTGGTAGAAATGCCGATGGTGTTTGCCCAGTGCATGGCTGTTTGATTTAGGAGTGGCTCCTGGACTGCAGAGCCACCGGCCCAGCTGTGCTGGTGCAACCCCTGAGCAGAGCTAAAGCAAACAGCTGATGGTTTCACTTTTCAGCCGTATCACACTTCTCCTCGCCATGCTAGAAGTTTGCCTACATGCAGGTCTCCTCCTTGCTGGGCATTGCTAGTTCCAGTAGGAACAAGTCCCCAGGATCTGGCCACGCAGGGTGTGGGTGGAACAATGTTAGTGAGAGCTGATGTGAGGACAGTGAGTTCTGGGATCCCAAGTGCTCATGATCACTGACAAAGAGATGCTTCACAAATTGTGCAGGCCGGCCACAGGTCACCAGAGCAACCTGGCACTTTGCAGGAGTCAGCGTATGTGCTTCAAAAAACATGTCTTTCCTGTGACGTTTGTGAGAGACCTGGCTTGACTTGCTGCATCCCCCAGCAAACTCCAGGACAGAGATTGGGATGCCCTGCCAAGTCCTAGCTGGGGTGAATCAGAGAATCATAGAATGGTTTGGGTTGGAAGGGACCTTAAAGATCATCTAGTTCCATCCCCACTGCCATGGGCAGGGACACCTCTTTCTAGACCAGGTTGCTCAAAGCCTCATCCAACCTGGTCTTGAACACATCCAGTGTTGGGGCATCTACAACCTACCTGGGCAACCTGTGCCAGGGAGGTTGTGGATGCCCCAGCGCTGGATACTGTCTGCATGGGAGTTCAGAAGAGCTGAGCCGAGCTTGTTGCCTTTCCTCTTTGCTAACCCATCTGCCGCTGTTTAAAATAACCTGCCTCATTCCCTGGCTTTCCACAGGAATCTCCTCCACTGAGATGCCATAGAGCAGATATGTCCCAGGAATCAGCTTCTTTAGCTGTCCTTTCCATCAATTTATCATCACTCCCAGCAGTGATAACACTAAGGGACTGTAACACACGATGAAGGGTGGAGATCAACCATAGATTGTCACCTCCATGTTCCAGGAAAGTGGTCCAGAGCAAAAGGGCTTTATCCCCTTGAGAAACTTAGATACTGGAGAATAGGGAACAAGAGGAGAAAGCAGAACACAAGCTGCTCCCACCTGCTTCCTCACATCCAAATTTCTCACTTCTCATCCTATTCTAAGCATATAATTATTTTCTTTTCCCACTGGGATTTAGGGTATTTATTTGCACTAGGGCATAAAACCTAAATTCGAATGTCGTTGATCTAATTCTCTTAAAGAGAAGCTGCCAATTCAATGTGTTAAGGAAATCTGTTAAAAATACTTTTATGGGCAATACTATTTTCCAAACTGATGTATGTACCAGCACAGAGATGGTCCAGTTCATTGTTACATACATATTTACACAACTTTCAAAAACCACACGTTTATTCCCCATAATGCCATTGCCAAGCTATTCATTCTTTGGCAGACACGAAGTTCTCAGCATTAGTATGATTATTCCCATGATTCATACTGTGGTTGCTTGTGTAAGGTCCAGGCACAGGCTAACGGTTTTGGGCAAAGAGAGCGCAAGGATGGTCCCTGCCTGAAAGTGCTTACAGTCTTGGAAATATTCCTCTTCCAACAAAAAACCCATGTGGGTAGAGGGAAATCTACTTTGGAAGTGTCTATAAAAGAAATGTCAGGGCCAGTGGCCACCTCACACAGAAAGACAGGAAGCTTGAAGCATCACTGTGCGTGAAGAGCCAGGAAAGGAATGAAGAACACTTTAATGGTTCTTCTCCTTCATCCTCCTCATGGTTTCATGACCCATTTGGGCAGCCAGCATCTTCAATAGGTCTCAGCAGCTTCCCCTTCGAGGGCAGGACCTTGCCGATCCTGGTTATCTCCTCTGCAAACATCCTCAGAGCTCTCTTTCTCTGCTTGACAGCAAGCAGGTGGATCCCCAACAGATCATCAGTGCATCAGATACAGCTTTAAAAGACCCAAAGGATGAAGGATTTCAGGAATCCAGGACAACTAGTAGCAAACACAAAGCCCAACAGAGATCCTGGGTGGAAATTTCAGCTTAATACAAATCAAATCCCATTCCTTAAAGGGAGAAACCCAGCTAATCTCCCTGAAACAGCACAGCGGTGGCCAAGACCTCTCCACGGGGTGTGGAGCAGCAGCTACAATGGAGCTGCTGGCTGTGGGAATCCCAGGATTCTGGTCACCAAAGGCTATGAAAACTTTCATGGTCTTGGCTTCTTACTTCCTTCTCAAGGGAAGAATGAAATTCAAACCAGCCTCAGTTAGCTGTCACCAGCATGGATTGCTCAGAGCCTTGTCAGAGCTGCCTCCTCCAGTCTTCCAAAACCTTGATCCCACTTTTGCTTTTCACAGGCTGCTCCCCCACCCACCGGTTTCCTCAGCATGACTTTGACCATGGGGTAAAAGGAGGACTGGCAAACTGCAAGAGCAACTGTTTCCACTTACTGCAGGCACAGAAGGCTTTGATGCAGAGTTGGATGCCTGCCCAACAAAGCTGTGACACCAAACAGGCCAGATATGTGGGCCTAGTTAGTACTCCAGGATGGCCACCTCTGGTGTGACCACCTGAAAAAAAGGGCACCAGATCCCCATGGGCAGGCAGCAATATGCCAATGGCTTGGGCTGTGAGAAGTTCTTCCTAAGGCCTCTTCTGATAGATTTGGCATTTCAAATCAAGTCCTTACTGAAAAGGGGAAAAAAATCCAACTGGGAGTAATTTGTGTAGCACGACTGAAAAATGCCATCTTTATGCAAGCCATGCAGTTGGTGGGATTAAAAAGTCCCAGAAGAAGCACAAATAACAGTCAGACTTTTCTCATACATGGTGACTTCCAGACAAAATACTTCACACAGTTTCAGGCTGATCCTTTACCCCATAATGCACCAGCAAAAGTAGCCAAGATATAAAAAAGGAGTAAAAGAATGGGGAAACCAGACCAGTATGTCCATCAAACCGAAGTACCAGCTGTGGTTGGTCTAGCAGTAGAAGACTGGATGTCAGCTAACAACTCTTCCTTTTGCTGAAGTGGTAAGGATCTGCGTTGTGGCATTGAAGGTTTGGCCTCAAACATCATCAGCTGTGCTTGATTCTGGCTTGGGGAAAACTTCCAGATGAGCTTTTGGACAAAATAGTTTCTACTGCCCTTCACCATTCCCTAGTGAAAAGCTTGTGTGAATAAAGAGCTGGTGGTCCACCCGTCTATGCAGTTCTGCAGCTGCAGAAGGAGCAGTTATCACCTCTGGCACTGAAGCCATGCTGGAGGTGAACTCCACCCCTGTCACTTACATCCAGGATATTTCCTGAAGCACCGACATGAGCCAGGCCAAAGAATGGGATTTGCAGGACTCAAAGGCACAGAAGATGCAGATCTTCCAGTTCTCCCCATTGTCAATATATTTTAAAATGATTACAAGTCACAAAGCCTGAGCTCCCAGGCAGACCTCACAAGTGCCTCCAGCACTAATAATTCTTCTGGTCTGGCAAAGGGAAGATTAAAGCCCTTCTACTCAAAGCAGCAGAGAAAATTCAGACACAGGTTATTATTGAGGATCCCTCAGGATGCTTCAGAGCAGCAGAGTGAGTTGGGTTCAATGAAAGGTTCACTCAAATACACAAAGCATTCAAAAGAATCTGGATCCAGCTCTGATTGGGCCTTGGGTGAGAACGGGCTTTATTCTCGAGGTGAGTAAACCTGTGCAAATTACAGCATTTTCTGCTCCGTGCCTCAAGATTATGGTCACATAAACCTTGCCTTCTGTGAGGATATAGATCCAAGAAAATCCCTGGAGGATGCAAACCACCAAAGCTGGTGTCCATGAGCACAATGCAGATTTTGTGCAAATGGTTTCCATATATACCACACTGTCGATTTTCATCATTAAAATGCCTTCCAGGAAGATTTTTTGGAAGCTCTGTATTTGTCTGAGGTTTTCAGACAAATGGTATCAGGAAGCAGCTTGAAATGAAAAAGCGAGTCAAGGTTGTTAGAGAAGATAACACCTTTTATTAGACCAACAGAAACTGGAAAAAAATGGAGAAAACCCCAAGCAATCTGAAACAGAAGCTGACAGACCTGAGAAAGCCTTGTGTGTCCTAAAGCCTGGATGTTTTTATCCATCTACATCTAGATCTAATAAAAGATATTGTCTCTTGTTCCAAACACTGATTTACACCTCTGGACAATCACGTCCGCGGCAATTTTGCCACCGTAATGGAACAAAGACATAGAAGTGATGAGTGGCCTGAAGATGAATTTGAAAGCAACAGTGCACTCAGAAACACCCAGAATAAAACCATGGAGACTCTGCAGGCTTGTGGTCCAGATCTGGAAAGGTATAAGAAGGACAGTGAGGTGCTGGAGTGAGTGCAGAGAAAGGCAATGAAGCTGGTGAGGGGTCTGGAAAACATGCCTTATAAGGAGCACCTGAGGGAACTGGGATAGTTTAGCTTGGAGAAGAGGAGACTGAGAAGAGACCTCACTGCTCTCCACAACTACCTAAAAAGAGGTTGTAGTGAGGCTGGTGTTGGTCTCTTCTCTCAAGTAACTAGCACCAGAACAAGAGGTAATGGCCTCAAGTTGTCCCAGGGGATGTTTAGATTGGGTATTAGGAAGAATTTCTTAACTGAAAGAGTGGTTAGGCACTGGAACAGGCTGCCAGGAAGTGGTGGAGTCACCATCCCTGGAGGGGTTCAAAAAATGGGTAGATGTGGCACTTCAGAATCACAGAATCACAGAATCGTTATGGTTGGAAAGGACCTCCAGGGTCATCAAGTCCAACCTTCTCCTAGCATCTCTCTAACCACTACACCATATCCTCTCTAACCACTACACCATATCCTCAAGCACTGCATCTATTCGTTCTTTAAACACCTCCAGGGATGGTGACTCCACCACCTCAGGACATGGCCTAGTGGTCAGGGAGATGTTGGGATGAAGGTTGGACTTGATGATCCTACAGGTCTTTTCCAACCTAAATGATTCTGTGATTCTATTTAGGCTCACTCTGATTTGATCTTCTGCTTTTAAAAAATGAACAGACATCCTTGTAGTGTTTCAACGCTGCAAGAAAAAGTCCCACTACCACTAAATCCTCCACTAAACGCTCTCCACTTTCAACATTTGGCGGATTGAGGATATTAGAGAACAATGTCATGCAAACACACTGATCAAATATTTGTGACCAACTGAAAGGTTCGAGCTCAAGCTTGAAGGTTTTATTTACCTTGCACATATTACTCAGCGCCCACGGATTGTATTGGCAAGCAAGAAAATGCCACCACCTTGGATGGCGCACACCCTGATCTGTCATCGATGAGCACGACAAATGGGATCAATGAGATGCTTTGGAATAAACTGTGCTTTAAAACAGCAGTGCACGGAGGCTGAAAAGCTGCGAAGATGTTAACTGGTCTCGATACAACTGGCCCGCGAGGCAGAGGCGGTCAGGCAGGCACAGGTTGCGGGGCTCCTGGGGGGTGCCCTGGGCACCGGGCCTCCTTTGGAAAGGATTACTTGGCTCTTAGTCACTGTACAGATAGCATTACAGGAGGTGTGCGCTGGCAGCCTGCCCGAGTCCACCCTGCACCTTGCTGGTTGCCAGAAAACTAATGAGGAAATACTTCCGCTTTCGGGCTGTTCCCTCTCCCTACACCTGCAACCTGTACCAGGGCTGTGCCTGGAGCAGACCAGAGCCACCCTGGGCTGGGAGCCTGGAAAAAACCTGACTTGACGAAGAAAAACCAAGTGAAAGAGGACTGAAGCACGGCGAGAAGCCATCCTGCGTGTGGGGCAGGACCTGAGCACTGAGCAGCAGGTTCTCCCACACCACTGAGCCATCAGCTCCCAGGGGAGATGAGCATTTCATCGGAGCACAAGCCCCTTGGGAAGCAGGTCACCGGCAGCCTGCACACAGTGAGTAAGGTACGGGCTCGAGCCTCGAGTTTCCTCCTGTGGGATCAAAGCAACCCCTCTGGGCTACATTAGAGAGTTTTTTTGCTCCCATCTGTTACTCTGAAGTCACCAGGGCTTGGCAGATACGTGACCAAGAAAAGGACTCTAGGTAAAAAGCTGTGTCTGACTCCCTGTTTGCACCAGTTTGCCTACAGGAGCCATGTCCCTCACAGGCATACAAGATCTGGCAACAGCAAATGACCAGAGTGGTTCTGTTTCCCCTCTGACAAGAGACGGAATTAATTGAATATGAACCTTAACTGAAAATTAATTGGTCAGTTTCCTAAATGCCTGATGTGAGTTTGGGGGCTTTCAACACTTCTTAGAGTCTCTAACGATGCAAAAGCTTCCCCATGTTGTAGACGTGCAGAATCGTCAGGTGGGAGCAGTAGTTTTTCTAGCTCTACAGAAAATCAGTGGCAATCTCAGACAAGCAGCATGTTACAGGGCAGAAATCAGCAATGAGATCAGATATTTTCCTTTCCCTCTCCTCTGCCCTCAGTCTATTGCTAAGTGGTTTGTCTTCTCTGTTGTAACTCTACGGCCTCTCCCCCTGAACCCTCTGTCTTTAAGAAATCAAACCCTCTTGCCTTGCACCTTTCAGGTGAGTGTTGCAAGAAGGTTCCCCAAGGAGGTAACTGTTTTGTAGATGAATAAACTGAGGCAAAGATAGATGGAATGACTTTCCTAAGTGTCACGTCCCTGGCTAGTTACAGAGAGGGAATTAGCTGATGCTGGTACTCCCAGTTTAGTCCGCAGCCAAAATCATTGATGGAGATCTGAGAACATGAGGTTAGTTGGGCTGCTGTATTAGTGATGAACATGTTGTCCACTTGTATTACTGACAAACAGTATGAAACATCTGACCTGTCATCTAAAAAAGGACCAGAGGCTCAAAAGCATGAGACCTTCCTGGAAAAATGATCTCTGCCGGGGGATGCTGTTGTTATCACTTGCACTGATGACAAATTTCCTAACCGAGATGCTTTACTACAGAAGCAGCTTTGGGCCATGTTCTTCAGTGGGGGAGAATCATCACAGAAGTCTTGGAGAGAATAATTTTTATCTCTCCTTGGCTGTAGTGTAAATGATTGCCCTTAAGATGAAGCCATCACTAGGGCTAAGCAACATTCCAGCTGGGTCTTTAACCTGAATCTTCTGCTGTTTCCCTGGCTTGCCTAGGCTGTGAAGACATTTCTGCCAAATTCCATAGCTTGCTGCTATTCAAAGGGAAGGTCTTCCCCTACTCTGGGTTGTCTGTTCCTAGTCCCTTGCTTTTGCTTTTTAAATCCTCTGTGAGCCAATCCAGCTCAGTAAGATGAAGGAGAAGCAGACCTGGCACAGGGTGAGCAACAGAAACACATAGGTAGGTACAAGGATGGAAAAGGGAGAGGGCAGCAGGAGCTCCCCCTCCTCTTGGTGTGAGCTGTGAGATCAGCTCACGTCATCTCATGGGCCTGTACCTGTGGGAGCCAGCTAAGCACTTAAGTACCTGCTTCACTTGAGGCATGTGACTAGCAGCGCCAAGGCAGATCCTTGCGTGATCAGATCCAAGAAAGAGCAGGTGAGCTCCTGGAAAAAAAGGTTGTTTGTTTACTCTCACCTTCCCAATGGCAGGTGTGGTCCTGGCCAGGCTTGTGACTTGGGTTACAGCAGTGACGCCAGGAGGGAAAGTAACTGCCTCCTTTCTTCCCTCTCCTTGTTCTCTCCTGAGTACGATAAAAAGTGACCAAGTGCAAAGGGAGGCTGTTAAATCTCTTCAGCAGTCAACCAGCAGGAAGGTCAGACCAGACACCAGGTCCCAGCTTTCTGGACATTGAGGCCTCCTCCAATGCATTTCAGATAGCGGTGGTGCTGATGCTCTGTGAAATAAATTAAATCCAAACAAAACCCCAAACTTTACATTCTTCCTTCTTCAATCCATGTCAGATGTGTGAATTATTTCCTTGACTTCCTAGCTCAAGCTATCATACATTTTTTAAGTGTTTTGCTAAACAGCTTCTGTTCTGCACCTCTGACATGCTGGATTTTTGTGTCTTACTTCAGTATTTATAACCAAAGCCCTAGATGTGTGGAAGCCAATTCCACCCATTTCTATAATTTCAAAGACCTTAAGCTCTTCCTTTGAAGAGAAAACACCAGCTTGGGCGAGAGGAATGGAATTACACAGCTTTGAGCTCTGTCCTTGACCCTCTGCACATGGAGGGCCTTTACTGAAAGAGTGTTTAAGCCCTGGAACAGGCTGCCCAGGGACGTAGTGGAGTCACCATCCCTGGAAGTGTTCAAAAAATGAGTAGATGTAGCACTCCAGGACATGATCTAGTGGTCATGGGGACACTGGAATGAAGGTTGGACTTGATGATCCTGGTGGTCCTTTCCAACTATAATGATTCTATGATTCTATGATTTGCATCTTAGGAGATTGACACTGAATCCTGTAGTCACTGACAGCTTCCCTGAGCAGGATGCTTCCTGTTCCTCTTCCCCACTGGAAAAACAACACTTTCCTACGTCCCAAAGATGTGGTGAGGACTCAGCCATTTAGAAATGTCCACGTCTCTGCTGCTCTGGTTATGAGGGATTTTTAGCAGGGCCTATTGCAACAGGACAAGGGGTGATGGTTTTAAACTACAAGAGGGAACTTTAGACTAGAGAGAAGGAAGAAATGTTTTACACTGAGGGTGGTGAGACTCTGTCCCAGGTTGCCCAGAGAGCTGGTTGATGCCCCATCCCTGGAACCATTCCTGGTCAGGACTCTGAGCAACCTGCTCTAGTTGCAGGTGTCCCTGCTCACTGCGAGGGGGTTGGAATAGATGTCCTTGAAAGATCCCTTCCAACTCAAACCATTCTATGATTCTATAAACATCCTGCATCTGCTTTAAGCAATAAATGAGGTGGATGTTCCCATCTGTCCCTCAAGAGATGGGGCATACAGTGCTCTTCACCCTATCATTCTAATTTCCAGCTGCAATCACCTATTTTTTTCCTTTTCCTTGACACTACCTTGTTAACAGCCTCAGAGGGGTAACGCATGTGGCTTTTTGTCCCCTTGTGATACTTGCAGTTGTCACCAATCGTGGAGTTAAATGTTGGTGGGGAGCTGTACACGACAACGCTGAGCACCTTAAAGAAACACCCTGGCTCCAAGCTGGCAGAGATGTTCACCGGCCAGCCCAAACTCAGGACTGACTCCGAAGGGAGGTTCTTCATCGACAGGCCAGGCACCTATTTCAAATACATCTTGGAGTACCTGCGCAGCAACCAAGTGCCCACCCAGTGCATCCAGGACGTCTACAAGGAGGCGTTGTTCTACGACATCGAACCTCTAATCAAGCAGCTTGAGGACTCCCCGCAGATCTTCGGGGAGCTCGTGGCGAGGAAGCAGTTTCTGGCCCGTGTGCCAAACTACAGCGAGAACATCGAACTGATGATCCGTATCGCAAGGGCGGAAGCGGTCGCATCCCGCCGGTCCAGCGTCATCGTCTGTGTGGTCAGAACGGAGGAGGATGTGGCCAGATGTCAGGATGCCTTGAACAGCTTGGACATGGATAAAAAATCTGTGGTGAAGTTTGGCCCCTGGAAGGCAGCACCAAGTATTTCTGATCTGCTGGACTGCATTCAGATGGATGTTGAAGCCAAAGGGTATAAAATATCCTTTCAGCCCCACGTTGCTGAAAAAGGTTTTCGCGTCAAATCGCATGATTTCTTCTACAAGTTCCTCTTCACCTGGTGGTAGCAAAGTGCCACCATCAATGGGAAACGGATGAAAGCAATTATTAAAACAAATTAACTTGGGCTGTGGAGACTAAGCCACAGACTATCAGAGGGACAGGAAGAAATACATGGACCAATGGAAGGATCTCCTCTGGTCATTCGCCAAATTAAAGAGTGCTTAAGAACCACTGTTTACTTGGGCTTTAGGGGATAACTGTGTGATTTGAAAGGTATCAGGAAAAGGAGGAATTTTACTCTTTCAGTGTTGCTGACTACTAGATAAGTTCAGAGAGCCAGATCGGAGGGTCAAGCCAACCTCACTCAAGCCAAGAAAAAAGAATAATCCCAAATACATCTCATGGGTGTGTGGAGTTGGTCTGTTAGTGAAACAGGAACTGGTCACATACATGCTGTTCCTGATGGAATCACTCACAGCTGCCTTAACATAGGCTCAAATTCAATTTGGATCCCTAACAAGGAGGCAAAAGTTATTCTTCTCATTGTTTTTCATATTAGAACCTAGGTTAAAAAGGATTTCAGTGTCTCCAACTCTCCTCTTGCTCCTCTAGTAGACACCTTGCTCTCTAGACAATGTATTTATCACCATTATTTATTATTTATTCAGACAGAGAACCTCAGCTATGGTCCAGGATCAATAAAAGGCAAAAATACCATCGCTGACCTGAGGAGTTCATACTCTAAGGACACATACTCCTCTGTCAGGCCACACTATTTTAATCTTGATACTATATCTAAATATAAAAGCTTCTAGAAGGAGAGGGAAAAGCCACCATGATTTGACAGGAAGGAATTGCTACTGAACTGATAAGTCTGTGACCTCCGTGTAAATTCTCCTGTACAGAGCATGAGTTGGGGCCTACATTGTGTTTTAAAATTCTTAGTATTCAGAGGTTTATTTTTATACCGAAGATGGCTGTTAGCATAGATTTTATCAGTCTGAAAATAATAATGGCTAATTTGCTCATGATCTTCTTTCCTTTATTTCTCAGAACATGGATTCCTTTCATTTAAGGACAATCATCTTTGGGATGTTAAATAAATAACTTTTGAAAGCTCTTTGAATGATACAGGAGTGTTTTCTTCACTGACATCTTCCCCCTCAAATCCCCCAAAAGTTTTATCTTTATGTTAATGGATTTGAACCATTCCTAATTCAGCTGGTGTCTGCGGCTCATCCTAGCACAGATTTCTCCCCCTGAAAGTTGGAAGTCATGCCACCAACCTCAGGGCAGTTCTGCTGTAGGTGTGAGGGGACTCTCTGAGACTTCTTGCTTTCATAAACATGTTAATAACTGATACAAAGTGTCTGAGAAGGCAAAAAGTTTAGAAAATAGGGTCTATGATCACATCGATGATCATAACCAAGTAGCTGGTGGTACTTAGCCTAGAAGAAGAAGAGATCAAGGAGGCCTCCAGGTAGACAAAAGGCTGCTTTAAAGAGATTACAGTTAGGTATTAGAAGAAAAAAAATCTGATTATAGGGTTGTTAAAGCCTCAAACCAACCAACCTCCTAAGATTACAGGACTGCTGTCATGAGAAACTTCAATAGTTTTATCAAGCATGATTTCATAAAACAGCCCAGGCTGGAAGGGACCTTGAAGGATCATATAGTCCAGCCTCTGGTGGGAAAGGGAGCCTCAGTAAGAGTATTGAGCACTGTGTTCCATCACATCTTGAAAACCCCAGCAATGTGACTCCACCATGTCCCTGGGGAGGTTGTTCCAGTGAATGATGGTTCTCACTGCAAAAGAATTATTTCTTATTTTGAGAAGAAAACTCTCCCAGAGCAACTTGTACCTGCTGCCCCTTGTGTTCTCCACATGGCTCTTTGTGAAGAGAGATGTCATCCTCTTTGTGGACGTCCTTTAAGTACAGAGAACCCTGTGTCCCCCCAGAGAGAAGACATGGAACTCCTTCAATCTTTCCTCATAAGGCAGGTTCTTCAGACCTTTGATCACCTCCCCGGCACTCCTTTGGACCCTTCAGCCTTTTTCCAAATTGTCTTTTCCCTAAGATGCAACCAAACTATGGCTGTCACTGACTACCTCTAGCCACACCACATCATAGACATAACTCTGCCAGTGTCTCCTGTCATCTAACTAGATAGGTTAGGTCTGTCAGGGGGCTCCTCAGTACTGGGGCCTCCTTCCCCTGTCCTCAAAGGAGACATGTTGGAAGGCTGTGCTTGCCTGTTAATGTCAGGCTATGTTATTTATGGTCCATGCAACATCCTTCTCTCCAAATTAGAGAGATGGATATGACAGGCTGACTTTTTTTTTGCACAAGGAACTGG
>VZZY01018159.1:0-13899 GCA_013400335.1 Eurystomus gularis
GATGTTGCCTTCTATTTTGAAAAATCGGAGTAGTTTCATGGCAAAGTCTGGAACCTCAATACTTCTGTTCCTTTTTAAAAGGCAAAACCTTTCTACTTCTACAATTGATAACAACAGTTCCACTTCCAAAAGTTATATCCCCATCATATTTTTCAGTAGATAACTTCATAGACTGTAGCCTTTTTATCTCCAGAGCCCGTGACTATGTACTTATCATCCACAGAGATGTCACAGCTAAGCACTGACGAAGATTCTTTGGACTAGAAGAAAAATAGAAACATATTGCATCATTAAAAAAAAAAAAAAAAAAGAAAAAGAGTCAGTTACCCTCATGTCAGCATCCCATTTTGGGTAGATCACATGGCTGAAGATAATGGAGTCCACTCTTGGGACTCTGGGTGTTCTAGTTTTTTTCTTTAAAAGCATCACCATCCTCACCTGAAAGATACTGGCTCCATAAGGAGTTCTCCATGCATTAAGAAGGTTATCTTTCCCAGTACTCACAAACCATTTACCTACAACATAAAACAGGAGGACTATGAAAACATAAGGAACAGACATCGGATTTTGAGTTTTCAACTCACATCTATGGAATCTGTTAACCAATTACCATTATAAAAGCTTGCACCACTAATCAGCATAGCGCTTTTGCTTACAATCAATGTGGATACATGCTTTTTCAGTGTTACATACTAGGAAATCCCTAGACTCTGTATGTAGAAATAGCTTTTTACACACAAACCAACCCTCACCGCAGCCTTTAGACAAACAGCTGATTGTCTGCAGATAAGAATTTGAATTCATAAAGCAGAGGTATTTATTCACAACATAAGAAAATGAGATGCTGAATAAGTTTTGATCATCAAATGAGCCATGACTATTTAAGAATTAATCAGCAGAGCATGAATTAAGAGCTCTGATCTCCAGTTCTGTGTTCAGGGCAACTTACCACAGTAAGCAAACTTGAGTGACAATACACAGCTCTCATGAAGGTGCAGTTGATATTTGTCTGGTTTATTTACATGTAGCACTTCTACATTGCTGCTTTCCATTCCCACAGCTAGCCATTCACCAGTAGGACAATAACCAAGGGAAAATATCTGAAAATTAAACCACGTTTACAATTTTTTTCCTATAGATACACTTTTTTTCTACAGTGGTTAAAATAATTGGGAGAGGGAGAGAGAGAGAGACAAGCAAAATCCATAGAGCTCAATAGCAAGACTGCTGTTCAAACTTCAAGTGATTAAACTCCTTTTCTTACCTATTAACTTAGAAAAACAGGAAAAGAGAGTTGTGTGAGGCTATCATTTTGTTCTAGAATCTAAACATACGCAAGTTGCAAAATACTGTGTTGTGAGCAGATAATAGGAAGAGCCAAAACTGCCAGTTGCACTAGGCTCAATCTCAGCTTTCATCCTAAATGTTTCCCTCCTACTGCATCCCCTTCCCCTAAGATATAGGAAAATCCAGTTACCTGTGATGTGAAGTCGTGCTGTTGTAACTGTCTCCCCTCTCTCAAGTCCCAGGATCTGACAGTGTTATCCAAACCCCCTGTCCAGAGCTTGGTACCATCATTAGAAATGTCAATACAGCTGGCTCCATCTGTGTGGCCCTGGAATTGCCTGATAAAACAAACCAGATTGAATAATGATTTCCTGCCACAGCTCAAGGTAAACACTGTTGTGGTGTTAGTTTTGGACTCTATATGTGTGTGTCATCTCTCCTGTGTCTGCTGATGGGCAAAAATCAGCCCCTCCCTCTAACTGAGCATGAAATACAACAGCATCAGGAAAACATTTTCCAGGTGTTATAGAAAGGAATTGCATCATGGCTGGCTGAACAAAGTCAAATATTTCCTATCAGGTTTTGAAAAGCAAAAGAAAAGCTTGTGAGAACACTGAAGTACAGTAACTATACTTAGAAGTAGTAAGGACAACTCAGATTAAAACAAGTGCTGAGGAAACAAAACTCCTCCAGTTTCAGAAAATAGCTTCTGTGTTTTTCTTTGGCTGCAAGTCAAGATACTAAACAGAGACATGAATAGGATGGGATCCAGATAGGGATCCAGATAGTGAAACACAAGCATTGCTGAGTCAGCAAAGCTGTGTTCTCTGTGGCCAGAGATCACAAGTACCCAAATGGTGCTGTTTGTTTTAAAATCTTTCCATTAGTAATTCTCAGCTTTTAGCAACCAAAAGGTCATCACAAGTTTTCCTTAATCCTTTGGCAAAGGCATTCTGAGGCTCCTGCATTTTTCATCAGCAATTGGCTTTAGGAAAGTCCTATGCCTCAATGTGAAAGGTGGAGGGCAGGACAGTGGAAGACAACTAGCTTGGGAACGGAGAGTGTGAATCACTAAGAGCTGCCACAGAAAGGTCATGCAGCACATTTTGTTTTGTTGCTCTAGTCTCAAAATTCCATGTGTTATCATCAGCAAGATCAGCCAGCAAGTGGTGGGAACATCTACATCAAACATTCAAAAGGCAAGACAGTCATAGATGGAGAGAATGCACTTTTACAAAGACTAAGCACAAATAGGACATTTAGTTTTATGACTAAAATCTTTGTTGACCTAAAAGTTCAACAGAATCTATAAGCTGCATGTATATTAATGTGCATATAAGTTTAGGCTAATTATTGATATACAGGAAATTTAGCTGAAACACAGCAGACTAAGCAAATTCTTCAGTGTTTGTGTTCAGAACTTCTAAAATATCATGGCCTTTTGCAATTTAGCCACCAGTACTTTGGTAAGCATAAACTAGAATTTGCCTTCTAGTAAACCGTACAGCTAGTTGCTAAAAGCCATTGCACATACCTATCTTTATTTCTCTGTCATAGCATTAATGCTGAATATTGACCTGCCAGACACTTTAATCTTCTACTAATATGTTCATTAATCAAAGATCTAACAAAAGATTTCAAAAGTTATTTATATGGCAATCTATTATACTTTTTGGAACCCATTCTGAAAGTTTTAGAGATCAAATTATGCCCCTCCCAAACTCAAATATCTTTCTCTCATGAATGACCAATCATCAGTCCTTTATGCTTTCCTGAAGAACTGAAGGCATCCACACTTTCAACCGCTTTTCTAAGATTAATTTTATTACTTATCATCACTAAAGAGGAACTTGAAAATTCTCTTTATTACTTAACAAGACTTAAGACAAAGAAAAAGAAACCTCAAAGACTTCCCTAAAAGACATGTCGAGACTACATCAATCACAAGTCAGCAGAATCCTGCAGACAAATCCCAACTAACTGAAACCAACAGTAACTTCTACACTGACTGCAGTAGGTTATGGACCAACCCTTTTAACCCTAAAAGTGCATGCTTCAAGACTAGGTTGAAGCTACTAAAACTAGTTTCTGCCCAACTCAGGTGCAAACTGCATTCTTTGGATAACAAATACTATTTACTTTGCTGCCATGAACTGCCATTCAGGTCTACAAACATTTATGTAGCTGTCCAAACAGTAACTTCTGTTAACATTTTCTGTAAACAAGTAATGACTTACCTGACCAATGTCTGATTATGCAGATCCCAAACTGCAATGTTCCCATCACTGCAGCAGGAAAAGCACACCTTGGAATCAGGGCTGATAGCCAGAGCATAACAGGCAGGGGCTGAGGATGTCAGCTCTGCTTTTATCCGAGGAGTTGGTGCTGCCAAATCCCATATGGATAATGTGCTGGCTTCACCACCAACGATTAGGGTGCATCCATCAGGTAGCAATTTACAAGAGCGGATGTAGTTGTCTCTGTTCTGTACAACACAAATCACCTCGGTTATGTTAATACATGCCTGCCAATAATGATCACTAATACGATTCTGACTGCATCCAAGTTTTAAACAGTATGCTATTTTTTCCATTACCAAAGTACTGAAGAGGAATCAGCAGATCCTAAAAGGTTTCAAACACCTACTCCTCTTTGCTAACCAGAGACTGCAGCTGCAGAAATTAAACTGCAGACTCCAGTTGCCACATTTTACTCTGTTTTAAATCTGATGAATGGGCAAGTCTTCTGTCTCATTACACAGAAACAAAGCCAAAGTAAGCTTGCAGTTCTGCAAGTGCACTCCATCAGCTAAGGTCACCAATAATAGAACTATTACAGGAATGACCTTTCATTTGGCACTTAGGCATCCCTATATGAAAACGCAGTTCAAGCCTCATGCCTTTCGGGTTTTGGAGTTTTCTTTCAAATACCACCCTGCATTCACCTTTTTAAAGTTTTAATATTAAGTGTTCCCATATGGCTTGGCTCCTGGATTTAGGTTGGTCCTTTGTTCAACAAGATTCTTATCATACTTATGTTATTCACATTTGTTATATTATTGCTGATTGAGATGTACTACATGGGATTTAGAGATGGAAATCATCTCAAACTTCACTTATTAGAAGATTGACTCCTTAAGTGTATTGGATATCCATTTCTCTGTTAACAGCTGCTAAATTAACATAATAAGAGTTCTTTAGGAAATGGAGGGTTAAGGACTGTAACCCAATACATACATACAAAAACCACTGAAAGAAGTAGTTAACAGCATTTCTACTACTACTACTTTTTTATTATTCTTCACAGCAAAGGAACAATAAGTAGTGCAGTGGAAATGTTGGCTTAGTCAGGCATTACAGCTCCATAACTAAAATGAAGGCAGTTAGGACTGTGCATCCAGACATGTACCTGCCACAGATGAGAATATATATTCAACCACAGTTTTACTAGTAGGCAGCTAACATAAGGGTAGCAAGAAATAAAGGGTAAAGGCTAAAAAAACCAACCCAAAACAAAAAACCCACCACGTTTAATTGGATCAGCCTTAAACCTAGAATTATTTTCATTCAGAATATATATTATCGTGCTTTACGACATTGTCTTCTCCATTAACATTTCATAAATGTCTGTGCTGCTTCTAATATGAGGAACATCTTTCACTGAGCTGTTAAATTTTTTGAGTCAGCTTTGCATCTGCCTATACAACTGCACTCTGTCCCTTTTGTATCCTGCAGATGTGAAAACAACCAATCAAAATGTGTAACTTGTGGATCACCAACAAAATTACAGACTTAAAGTGACCTTGGTACCTTGTCACATTATTTCATTATGTGGTTGTTGCCCTCTTACAAAAAAAGACGTTGTCACTCCTGGTGTGAGTGAAATGCCTAGTAAGGTTCTGTGCAGCCCTGCATAAGCCAGGCTGCATTCCTTTTAAACTCATGCACAAAAATCATCAGCATGACTAGAAGGAAAAGAAAAAAAAAAAAAGAGAGGGAAAAAAATAAATTAGATACACTCTCTTCTCAGAAATCTTATAAGTTTTTTGACCCTCAGTGATGATATTTATCCCTAAATAAACCAGCACTCTTGTCTACCTCCACCTGTTATGCGTTTCAAAAAAGACAGCTAAATACATAAAGCAGGAAACACCATTGCCTGCTATTTCCTTGTAATAAGAACAAAATCCAGACAAGGACAGCTATTACCTTATTGAGTCTCCACAGAGAAGCTACTCTTGTGCACAAGTTCCTGTTCACCTACCAGGCAGTCCAGCTGAGAGACAGGGCTCTTGTTGCCAGGTTGGCTGATGTCCCAGACTTTGACGCACCCCTTCCCACCTGTGTAGACATGTCTTGTGGGGTTGCTGATGGTAACCGCACACACAACTTCCCCGTGGTTCAGAGTATTGATCTGACGGGCATGGCGAGGGATTCCTGGACCAATGAGGGCATCAGGAGGGAANTAATTTCTTTGCTAATCATATTCTCCAGAAAATCTGAGCTACAGTGCCAAGTAATACAGGCGCATGAAACCTCAAAGGAAGACAAGGATTCACAACAGGTATTTTCAGCTTGCCTCACCTAAAGTATTCATGCAGTGTGGAAGCACATCAAACCCTACCCTTAACTCTACGGACCAAGGTCATGGCTGCTATCCTTCAGACACTTGGATAATCAAAAGATCTTTCATCCCCTGGTTTCTTGCCAGTTCCAAGCTCCAGCATCAATACCTCACCAGGCTCTTTTCAGCCTTCTTCCAAGAAGCTTGCACCTGTTGTCGTGCAGTAGCACTAGCCAAAGTTCAACTTCTGCTCCATTTCTGCACCTCATCTTAAACATCAGCACCAGCTGTGCACCACATGCCTCTTTCCAGCTGGTAACTACTGCTTTAAACAGAAAATAGAAACATGCAGAGTGGTTGCATACAATTCTCATCAGCAGGCTGATACCATCTTCTCATAATTATGTTTTCTTGAATAACTACTTTGGAAACGCTGAAAGGCTCAGTTTCCCAGGTAGTTTTTGGCACCTCCGTAACACCTTTTGTTTGTATTCAGTGCATGTTTCAAGTATATGGAAACTAAGGGTTCAGGAAGTGAATCCAAACACTGAATAAAAACACTGTCCTTGGGGAAAGTACACAAAATTATTTCTTCATGTTCACTGTAATGTTTAAAGTCAGCTCTACTCAAGGACCAGAGCACAAATAGCAGCTAAGAAAGTTTTCAGGTGCAGGGGGTTTTCTTTGTTTGTTTTAAATAACAATGAAAACTCTACTCCAAAAGGCTGCCTTTTGTTACACTGGTGAGCTCCTTTTATGCTTCTTCTGTTTTAAGCACATCCATAGCTCACATTTTTTATGCTGCTGTTATATTAACAATATTTTTCAAGAAGCCAATGTGAATAAAAAATGGTGAGATACGAGTATTCTTTTTTTAAGTAATGAGCTATCATCTCCCTAGTGATAACTGTATTTTTCTAATATATTTTAGTGTTCAGAATTGCCCTTTCTTTTCCAAATGTACCTTCTTCCTCAGAATCATTCAGTCACTGTAGTAAGTATTGCATCCCTATTCCGAAGATCCAACAATAGATAATTCAATTTAATCTTTTTTTCTGACCTCTGAGCTAGTATTTTAGAACTATTCTTTTGCAGGTTTCCAAGTATTGCGCAGTTTGAAAGGAAGCAACAGGCAAGATGCCTGGATCTATAACAGACATTACAAAGCAAGCGAACATGCCCAGGACAAAAGCAGAAGATACTCCTTTAAAAGAAGTGAGAAGGGGAGAGGTGAAAGAACTCTACAGTTCTTTGACACAGAAGGTAACAGTGGAAACAGTCACCCCATGCAATATAAGGGAAGGGTAAAAACTGGTGAACAGTAACTGCTATTAAACAAAGCAGGAATTAATAGAGCATAAACATGCAATTAATGTACCTCATTCATATTTCATAGATGGACATGTGAGTTGAAAGCCTGCTCAGAGAATACATAGAAATGGAGGATGAGTGAGTGCAAAAGATGACAAATCTTTTTTGTCATGGAAATGTCAGGTATGGGAAATGCAAGATTAGAAAGGAAGTGCAAAGTTCACTCCCTTATGTTTATACAAGATGCACAGTACATAAAATATATTTCTTTCCATGGGACACTTGGTCTTTTATTGTACGAAGAATCACAATGATGATAAAGGCTTAACGAGAAATCTGTATCACTTCTGCAAAGAGGAGTATAGACAGGGCTGTCCCAAAGTAGTTACTCACTGAACAGATGAGACAGAATGAGAGAGGAAGCAGAAGAGGAGTGGCAATGAGATTGCTTAAGGCTGAACAATTTCTCAGGTTCAAGTACATCATCCAACTGAGGAGTCAAAGCACTTAAGGGGCTGAAAAGCTGGGCCCCAGCCTAGGGTCTAGATCAAAGTCAGTTGCAGAATATTTTTTAGCAGTAGCGTACACCTATCTGCACAGCTTTGAAGTCTCAACCTGTCTGGCTTTTGCCATGGACAGAAGAAAAACAATTAAGCAAGTATTAAGCAATTTTTTCCAGCATGTTAAGGATGAATAATCCACTTGTAGGTTTGGGGGTTTTTTTTGTTTGTTTGTTTTAATGGAAGGTTACAGTATAAAAATGAGAAATATGTATTTTCAGCTCTTTCTGGTGTCCGTGTGTAACACCTCATCCTTCAGTTATAACCAGATTTGAAATAAATACTGAGAAATACATTTGTTCTCAATGCTACCATTAATACACCATTTCAGACATCAGGGAAGCAATACTGTGGACATAAATCTTAGCACTGAACTTGAAAAATCCGTGTTCAGTGCACAATCCAACTATCAGAAGGTGTAGTTCACATTGAGAAAAAATCTACAAGAACGTTAATTTAGCAGCTATAGAAGACTAAAGGCTAAATAAGTATCTTGCTAGAAAGGCTATGCAAAGCAAAAAACTAGATTAAAAACATGATTACAGCAACACATCAAGGACCTATATACAGTCCAGGGCATAGTTAAATGCATCAAAACAACAAAGTGCAAGACTGAGACACCACTTGTCCATGTCAAAAACAAGTACTGATTTCCAGCTCCCCAACCTCAGACAAAGATAATTATTAATTAGGTGATGGCTCCAGGCTAGCTGGAAGGAGAAAACATCCCCACCTCCCAAAAAACCCCAACAAAACCAGAAAATGCTAAGAAAATAATAATCTACTGATGGGAATCAACTTTGAAACCAAGAATAGGAAACAAACAGTAAAAACACAACACACACACAAAAAAATACAAACCCCACACAGACTGTAATTTAGCTATAAAATACCAGAATACAAAGTATAGCAGCATACATGTGTTGCTTTTGTGCCTTGAATAGTAGGACAACTAGAACTCAGCCAACAGATTATTTCTGACTGAACAAAAGTAAGTTTTCACAGCTTATATAGCTAATATAAAATATTGCCAGGCATTACCAATGGAATAAGTCATTGAAAGCTTATGAATATACCTGTTTAAAAAGTAAAAATGTACAGCCACTGGAATATATAAAATATTTATGGAGATTGCGTAAGTATACCAAATTCTACTAAAGTCAGCAAGAATGAGTCTTACCCTTAATAAGAGAACGTTTTCAGAACAAAGCCTGTTTCTTATTGTACTAAATTTGTATATACCACCATCTGACACATAACACCAACTCACTGAACACTCAGTTCAGTATCTTGTCAACATACCATCAACTTTTTAAGTAAATCCAAGATTTAATAGCTTTCTCACACTGCCAACAGATAGCCAAGTCTGTTCTCAGAAGCATAGTGGATAACAATGGAAACACATTCAGGATGGCTTTCCTAATCTAAGTCTGCTGCTTTCCTACTGTTACAGAAAAACAGTAGGAGAAAATACACACTTTTGTTGCCTGTGATCTGATGTGCTTTTAATTTGCATGACTGACATTATAATATATCACTAGCTATTATCAGGAGTTCAAAATGAAGGCAAACAGAAATATTTGTGTATATAACTTTTACTTCAGTGTGTCTTATAACTTAGAGAGTATCCTAAAAGTAATTGTTTCTGAATTTTTCCTTAAGCTGCAAAAGGAAAAATTAAATCATGATAGATTGGTAAAGAAGACAGTATGTAACAGGAACACTCAGCATAGGAAGTGCAAAGTGTTAAATGGGTTTCAAAATAACTTACATACCTAGATAAAGAGAAACTACTCTAACTATAACTTTCAGTTGAAAAGGAAGACAGGATTGAGTACCAGCATGAAGGAACAAAGAACAGGTTCTAATGCAGTGCTGAAAAACCTGTTAAGATTTTCTCTGCCCAGCTTTCTCCAAGAAAACTGGACTACATCAGTCAACAAGGGAAGACCTATGGATGCCATCTATCTGGACTTCTGCAAGGCCTTTGACACAGTCCCCCACAACATCCTTCTCTCTAGGTTGGAGAATTATGGGTTCAATGGGTGGACTGTTCAGTGGATAAAGAACTGGCTGGATGGTCACATCCAGAGAGTGATGGTCAATGGCTCAATGTCCAGATGGAGGAAGGTGACAAATGGTGTCCCCCAGGGGTCTGTGCTGGGACCAGTGTTGTTTAATATCTTCATTAACGATATCGACAATGGCATTGAGGGCACCCTCAGCAAGTTTGCAGATGATAGCAAGCTGGGAGGTGCCGTTGATACACCTGAGGGATGGGATGCCATTCAGAGGGACCTGGACAGGCTGTAAAGGTGGGCTCAGATGAACCTTATGAGGTTCAACAAGGCCAAGTGCAGGGTCCTGCACCTGGGCAGGGGCAACCAGCATTATCAGTATAGGCTGGGAGAGGACATACTGGAGAGCAGCCCTGTGGAAAGGGACTTGGGAGTGCTGGTGGATGAAAAACCAAACATGAGCCACCAGTGTGCAAAGGCAGCCCAGAAGGCCAATCACATCCTGGGCTGCATCAAGAGAACTGTGGCCAGCAGATCAAGAGAGGTGATTCTGCCCCTCTACTCTGCCCTGGTGACACCTCACCTGCAGTATTGCGTCCAGTTCTGGAGCCCCCAGCACAAGAAAGATGTGGACGTATGGGAGCGTGTCCAGAGGAGAGCCACCAGAATGATCAGGGGAATGGAGCATCTCTCCTACAAAGAAAGGCTGAGGGAGTTGGGGCTGTTTAGCCTGGAGAAGAGAAGGCTCCGGGAGGACCTTATACTGACCTTCCAGTACCTGAAGGGGGCCTACAAGAATGCAGGGGAAGGTCTATTTACAAGAGTTTGTAGTGATAGGACAAGTAATGGTTTTAAGTTAGGAAAAGATAGATTTAGGTTAGATATTAGAAGAAAGTTCTTTAGCATGAGGGTCATAGAGCACTGGAATGGGCTGCCCCGAGAGGTGGTAGAGGCCCCATCCCTGGAGTCATTCAAGGTCAGGCTTGATGAGGCTCTGAGTAATCTGACCTAAGTAGATGCCCCTACTTGTATAGGGAGGTTGGACTAGATGACCTCTGGAGGTCCCTTCCAACCTGAAACATTCTATGATTCTATGATTCTAAAACAGACTAGTCAAATTGGCAGTCTATGCTCTGTTTGCACCTGTATAGACTAGTTATCCAGAAATACGTCTAAAAAAAAAGCAAACAAACATTTTTTAAGAGGTCATACATCCTCATGACTCTACTGCACGTGGATAAGCTCAGTCTCAAGAATCTACCAAAGCCAAATTCATGAAAAATTTGATGTATGCTGTTTTAGTGAACTTATTTTATTGTAACATCCATAAGGCACAGCATCACAGAAGCATTTAATTTAACTACCTCTTCATCAATAAATAAAACTTTTGAATAAAAAGAACCTCTTGCGAAAGCTATACTATATCTATGTACCACCTGCCGCACAACTGCTTCATCACCCTTTTGCTCTCCAGCTGCACAATTACACATTTTTAAAGATTTGCTGACTCTCATGCTTGCTAAAACATGTGCCAGACAAGGAGTCTGTGAGATTGCACTACACATTTATGCTCAGTATAGTACAAAGTTTATTGTCAATGTTTTTATCTTACACATCTTACCACTGTCTACCAGTTTGTAGTTCCCTTAACTTCCCCCCAGAAAGGAAGGAATAAAAAACCTTAAAGTATACCTACAACAGCTTTTCCTTGGAAGTAGGTATCTTTACACCTGTTTTGAGAATTTATATGCTGCACCTTTTACCAGGAGAAGCCTAAAACAATCTCTTGGGAACAACCAGACACTACCCCCTTTGGAATACTTGTTCACTGACAATTCTCTCTAGATACTGCAGATGTTACCAAAATGTTAAAAGTTACTTACGGTTTTCCCCCAGGAATCCCTGCTAGATTTGGAGGAATTCCAGGTACTCTCATGTGAGGAGGAGGATCAAACCCAACCTGACAATGAAAAATGAATTAATGTTTGTTTGCAATTTCTCATTCAGCAAGCCCCTTTCTTCAACCCCAAGATATTTTGCATTTAACCAAAACGTGGCTTCTACCCATGGTATTAGACAAGTGCATGTCTTTTCATAGGATAGGAAAACCAAGGCATTTTCCCTAGACATGCTTCTGCTAGAAGTATTCATATGTGAATAGAAAAAGAATAATGTATATCGCGCATCACACCACTGAGCATAACACAAATACTCCTGTGTTAGCACAGAGCTAGCCCTGGAATTAAGAGTCTGTGGTGTGCTGGCTTGCAGCCACACCAGCACTCTTTAGCTCTGCAACAGCTAGTGTGTTCCCATGCAGGCACAGCACAGTGCTGGAAAGCAGCTTCGGGCCCCAGCTAGAATCTCTGCGTGGCTCCACACTGCACTGTGTGGGCAAATCAGCTGAGAGATCTCTCACAGAGCTACACTGCAGGGTGCAGACAAATTTGTCTTCAGCTTATATATACTTTGTTCTTTTTACATACTGCAATGCCACAAAACTTTTATATTCTGAATAAACACGAACATCAAATAATCCATACAGAAATTCTGGACCAAATAAATTTAGTTTTTCTTCTGAACACTATACCTTCTTATTGCTTTAAGTAGCACATACACTATTTAGAATTTCCACATTTTCACATAAAAGCTCTGTTTATCAGTTTGAAAAAAGTAGCCGTAGCTACAATAATAAGATGACAAATCCTGCAAATTTACAAGTAGGTAATTTTGTCTATACATAAAGCTGTCATAAAGCTCATGTTTGCAGAACCAGGTTATTCTGCTTGGCAGCAGCTATAACTACTATGCTTCATTTTCTTACTACAACCCACAACAGCAACTATTCCTAACACACCTTATCACAGAGCTCCAGGTATGTACTGACCAACTCATGTTGATTGCCACAAAAGAAAAAATACAAGGACAAAGATGTAAATAAAAAGACTTCTACATGCTTCAAGATTTATTTGGTACATCTGTATGGAACACAAATCTGGTTCAGCAAGAGAAAAGCAGATGCTCACAGCACCAATGAAACACTTTGTGGCGACCAGAACGACCTTTTCATATAGAGCATTAAATATTTCTTTTGGCATTTATTAATTAGTCAAAACACTGATAAAGGTTAAGAAAAAAGGAAACATACAAAAATACACCAAGATTCTTTGTTTTCAAGGTGCAAATTTATTTCCACGCAGCAAAGTGAAACACAAAGTGAAGCTGTCAAGCCTCTGGCATTGTTATAACTTGGGAATTCAACAATGTTAAATGAAGCATGTAGCTCTTCTCAGTGAACCACAACTCACACAACTGAGATTGCATGCAACGTATGGCCTACCATAGGAGATCTTCCATAGGCAACCACAGCAGCTGCAGCAGCAGCAGCACTCATCTGGGGTGACATATTGTGCAGACTGGCATAGGCTGCCCCTGGACTGGTTAACTCTCCATTCATGCCAGCATGAGGTACCATTCCAAATGGAGCAGGGTATGGTCCTGGTACTGCCAATGGAGTCCGCAAACCTGCGGCTACAGAATAATGAAATCAAGTAGGTTTATTTATATATTCCTGCATAGGGGGAGGAAAACAGCCCTTTTTTTCCCCATACAACACCTAACCTTCCTCTCTTACATACACACATTGCCAAGAAACATTGTCATAATTTATCAGTACCACCACCTCTTTTCACTCAGTGAAAATAAGGCCTACTTAAGTCTTAACTTGCTGATTACTTCTAACAATCTCTTCTAGCATTACCTATTTCCATTTCTGTAATATTTCCCTGTTTATATTAATCTCTCCTTTGCCAAATTAAGCAGTAAAGCTGACAGACATGGTTTACACAGCTCATGTCTAAAGCAACTGTGCTGTACCAGCCTGAATAGCAAAAGTAAACTTCCCCCTGAATTTGTCAAGATTTACACTGCAGCAAATATTAGTAGACTCAGACAAAGAGCTGGAGAAGAGATTGCATTTAGAATAAATACTAAAAACTTTTGAGAAGTCTTTTTATATTGCATTCAGTCTCTGGATTATTTTCAATAAAGATCAAGACAAAAGTAAACAAAGGTCTAAGAGACAGATATTCAAACTCCTGATAATCCAAACATCTGCTTCTCATCAAGCCCTCTCTTGACATCAAGAACAAAGCAATACC
>VZZY01018160.1:0-18177 GCA_013400335.1 Eurystomus gularis
TGAGATCTTAATGTTGCTTTTATTAGAATGATAAAAACCACCAATGTGAACAAAAGTTAAACAGACAGGAGATAATTCTGATCTTTCATCACTAAAAACCAGGGAAGAGTTCACTGAAGTCCATTAAGTTGCACTAATGAGAATGACAGGGAATACAAGCATTCATTCTGTATTCCTTGTTATTACAACTCTTACATTTCCTCTTTTGTGATAATGTCACAGTCCTTTTTTTGAGATTACTGTATATGTTTTGATAGAAGTTTCAACATAAATCTCACTTGCAAAATATCCTGCTAAAAAAAAAAAAAGAGAATCTCTCTGTCTTGCTCTTTAAAAATAATATATGGCCTTAGTTTTATAATTGTAATGTTAAAAATGTGTATTCCGTTAAGCTAACAAATAGCATGAAAAAGGGCAAAATAGAAGGAAACAAGGTCAAAATGCTCTACTCGCACTGCTGCCTCCAGCAAGAACCAGTCTGACGTCAAGAGAACAAACAGCAGAAAATACTCTGTTTTCAGATATCTGAAAGCAGTAATACATACATACAAACAAGTGTAACGTTCTACTGCATCACATTTTTCCCCTTTAGAGGCACTGCTTTTAACTACTTCTGAATGATTTTAAGTAATGAGTACTCTGCTTTGTGTTCTTACAATTTCTCAGATATACAGTAAAACCTGAAAAAAGTTGAACAAGCTACTGTAAGAAAGTACAATGGGGAGGACCGCTATAAATCCCAAAACACTCCTAAGTCTCGCAGCAGTAACTGAAACATGCCTGAACTACAGATATTACTGACTCAAAACACAATAAAACACTAAATATCTGTTAGTAAAACAAAATGTGGGATAAGTTCTCATTTCATTTATAATAACTAACTTGTATCAGTGAGCTACATTTTGGTTTTATTTGATAATAATTGTAATAAGCGTAATGAGTATAGCATATATTAGTAGAATATAATAATTTGTTCCTTATATTTCTGAATAATTAAGACTGTCATCTAATAAAAAGTTATAAACCCAAGAAATTGTCAGAATTAAATATATCACAGCACTCAGCTACATCTCTCTTAACTTTTTAGTTTTACCTATCTTGGAACTCCATACAATTCTCATATAACAGTATTTGCAATTTGAGATTAAAAAACCCCTCATTTTAAAAGACAAATTAACATCTTAATCCTGCCTCTCTGAGATGGTCCCTGTTAATCTAGCTAGTTTTTTTGCTGTTTCCTGTGCTTCAGGGACAATTATTCTATCTAAGAGCAGTTCCACTCATATTGGAAACAATGGGAAGCATTAGTCATTTTGCAGAAGTGCATCTTTGCTGAGGGCGACTGTGGCTTCAATCCCATTGAGAGCAATAGGAGGTAGTAGCAATTTTGGAAGAAGGAAGTTGTCTATGGAATACTCCATAGGAGAACATTATTCATCAGTTCTTGCTGAAGGAGAAAATTTCTGTTCTGAAGAATAACAGCAAAAGAAAATCTTCAAGCCTTTAAAAACCTTTTATACACGGGATTTGAGTATTAAGTGTAGGGAATAGGTATTGTCCTGTTAATAAGATCTTGAGTAAATACTCAAGTAAAAAATCATCTTTTAGTAACCTACTGAAATTACTAACAGATAAATCTCAAAGTCAAACTGCTCAACATTTATGCATTAGAAATCTGGAATAACTATTTTTGTGCCCCAAACTACGTGTGGAAATTTTAGGGTGGATTGCTTCGTTTGTTCTCTAGGTAGCACTTCCTAAAGCAAATACTGACTGAAGAATTCTGCAAAACTACAGGTGAAGATAATGTTCTTAAAATAGTACTATCATTCATTTTAAAATCTGCTTAATATATCTGCAATCAATTATCTGATGTGTATATAAAAAGTTTTAAATACATTATATTCAATTGAATTAGCACTGGTATTTCCACCTCCTCCTGCCAGTTTTAAGAGCTCTCATTCCTGCTGCTGCAGACAAACTATTAGAAAAAAAATCAGCTGCTGCTAATTGTTAAAGAACCAGAAGACATGCATGTTGACTTACCAGACTGACCTAACAGGCACAGGCTTCATTCTTTTATAAATGCATACATACATGATTTTTCATCAGTGTTCCTCACTACGATAATTTTAAAACATTCTTAATTCAGAGTATGAAAACTCAGTCCAGAGTTCCTGAAAAAAATTTACATCAAAATCGCTGAAATTTCAGATTTACAATTGTTTTAATGGAACCTAATGAATCCATTTAACCCTGACCAAAAGTTGTCACTAGGAAACAGCATGAAAGCACTTACAAAGTGTTGTCATTTTTCTGTATTACACACAGTAGGTTATTATTTCCAATAGCTCACATAACAAAATATCACCAGCAGCACTGCATACACACTTCACTCTTAGAAGCTCCACTACTAATACAATATAGTGGGACATTGACTATATTTTCCAGTATTTCCCTTGCTCTTTGTGCAAGAAAATGGTCTTAACCCTAGACAACAGCATTTGGGTTTTTTTCCCTTCTCTGACTTGGCACAACTGTTAGATATATACATATCCTAGAGGACAATGGTCTTTAAATGGTATCTGTGAACTGTAAAGACTTTAAAGAAGCAACAGTGATGCACAATTTCACTCACATATAATTTTAATGACGTAAAAATGTACCCTCATTTCAGAATTCAGGGTGTGTTTTGGAAAGACATGCAGAGTTCATAAGAAGCATTTTTAACAGAAACTGCAAACTTGAAGCTGGTATAGCCTCCCCAGAGTACCATTTTAAAAGAGAGAGATTTAACCTTAATGCATTTGAAAAAGTTTCTGACCTACCAACTTTCCATTTTATTAAATATTTCACATAATGATAAATAAAATAGCCACAAATGGTCAGTGGAATACAAATGTTTAGCACAATTTTTGTTGAAAATTTCAAAAATTAATTACACATCATCTCAAAAGAGAAATCTGTGAGGAATATGCTAATGAAGAGCTTGTGTCAAATCCAACATTGCCACAACAGGGGTATGAAAAGAGATTACTGCACAAAAATATAAAACAGTAGAAAAAATCTGGGAGGGATCAGAAGGAATTTTTTTTTTTTTACATTTATTTGGAAGAGAAATACAATCTCAAAATGATATGTACCTTATAATGCTCTACCTTCATATTTTCTATAAAATCACCAAAAGAAAAAGGAAGACAGCCCTAATGTAGAACTTCTGTAACAGAAGTTGATGAATGCTAACTTTTCTCCATCTGCCTAGGATCTAGTGGGATGAAGCAAGGGGGCTCATGTGTAAACACACCTCTCTTCCCTGCTTAGGAACTCTTCACAAGCCCTGTACCTCAGTTCTTAGAGAAAGACCAGAAGTTTCAATGCTTGGGGCTGTGCTTTTTAACCTTAGGACGGGCTTTTTAAATTAAGCCGTTGCATGCTAACAATAATCATGGGCATTTATTGGAAATATGTGCAAAATTGTGATTAAGTTACCTTTTCAGATATGTGAACACTAAATAAAATAATATTCCTTTTAATACAAAGTAGATAAAAGAATATCAGTGTAGAAAAGAGTATTTTCTGTCTATATTAGGTGATACAGCTGAGTAAACAGTCAACCCCTTGTATCAGAGAAAGAATCAAGCAACAATTTTTAAAGACTACAAAATGCAATTAAAATCAACTATAAAAAGGGAAAACGTGATATAACATGAAGCTCAACATGAAGTTGTCCAGCGCATAAAATTACACCAATTACATTTAGAAATTGTATTTACTTGCCAAGAAAAATAAGATTAAAAAGCAATTGTATAAAGTGACACTACACAACCTGTAGTTCAATCTTACTGAATATGGAATTACAGCTAGCTAATATTCTAACTACTGTTAGAAAGGCCATCAAGTTCTAATTCAAAACACCACCAGAAGAAAAAAACATGCAATTTTCATACTCTGTGCTTTTCAGTGTGCAAAAACACCAGGTAGCTATTATAAGAAGCTTTCTGAGTTATGATATACAGGCTTCAGATTGATCTAGAACGGGAGGTCAATTGCACCTTCCTGATACAGTTACTAAAATTCATTTCTTTTGCAAATTTTCAAACAAAGCCACATTATGGATTGTTGATCAAATTAATTTCTCAGGAATGTCTGAAGAATTACAATATCCCCACTTCAGATTCACTCAAGGGTAGTATTTCAATAGATCAGAGAGGGAGATGAGATGAGTGATACACCATGGTTCTATAGGATCAGATTTTCAAAGCTCTGTGGATGTTTCTCTCATCTTGAGATAGATTGTCAACGATCCTAACAATTTAAAGTCTGAAACTATAACGGTAAAGACAGAAGAAAAGATCATAGAAATATATACATATATATATTTAATTCTCAAATATATTTGAGAATGAAAAATTTGCAGTTGCGTACTGAAGCATGTTTTGTGTATTTACCTTCTGTTTAAGAACTAGATTTGCAGAAGTATCTCAGTTTTTAGCTGCTTACACCTTGATCAAGGTAGGTATTTCTTTAGGAATGGCTATCCAATAAAGCTCAAAATAAAATCTACAGTATCCCAATTTGCACACATCTGGTGTAAGACATCTAAATCAAAACACAGAAAACCTCTATTACAGCAGACATGACAAGTGATTTTGACAGATCATTATCTGGACAAAACCATCAGGAAACAACCTTTTGCTCAAGTTCTCTAGTGTACCAATGATGTGCATGATGATTACAGTGTATCCAATCTAAATTATCTCTCAGCCTTTAGTTTTTTTCCAAATTACGGAAAACATTCCAATCTAGATCCTGGTCTAAAATTGTCACACTTTGACAATCTAAAGAAAGAAAACAACTAAAGGAATTCACTTAAAGAGAATATTTACTTAAATATCCTATAATATGTCATAGTTATTTTAATCTTTATTTTTTGTTTGTAATGTTAAATCTCTAAGTAAAGGTTGTTTTTGAAGACCAAATTTTAAAACTTCAAAAATTTTCAAAGGAGACTTTTTTGACGTATAACCAAACAGAATTTTTTTCCTCCATACCAGAAAATGCACCCAAAATAATATTTTCCACAGAGAATTCCATCTGTGTCATTCCTGCAATTTCCAGTGCAGAATATTTTGATGAAAAACTATATTCAGGCCTTCCTCCCTGTTTAGGTTGCTCCTCTTCAGAAACACTACTGAGAATAGACTAGACTGGTCAAATTAGCACATGCCACAGACAGATATCAAGACACCTTTTTCATTTTCCTCTCAAAACAACAACAAAAAAAGGAGAACTTTCAGGAACAGTAACATCTGCATTTTTCAAAAAGTGCTCTTTCTGTTAGCAGTAAGTCATGAAGCAGGGAAGTATTACACTATAAAAAAGGAGTAGATGCCACTGCCATATTCCCTGGAGGTGATATTGAGGTAATGGGGATAGATTAGATGACCTTTGGAGCTCACTTCTAACCTTATTTCCTACAGACTATGATATCTTCACCAAGTTCCAGAGAGAAGGCAGATAAGCGCTGATTTCTTTGGGAAGGTATTAGTTAGACTACAACCACAACAGAATTGCTGCAAGAGTAAATGGATATATCATTCCCCATAACAAAAGTACTGACATTTCAAGGGAGACACACAAAGCCTAAGCAAGCCATTTCAGAGAATAACAGAAAGTATTGAGTGATGTTAGTTATGAGTACCTGAAATTTTGTGCTGAATTCAAGTTGCTTAAATGTTATTGGTTATTAACTTTTGGCTGAGCAAATGATGCGGTTTTGCGATTTGTAACTTTGGCTTAGTTTTCAGATACAGCAAGACTACTGAAAAAGGCCTGGAAAAGGACATGTTTTACTAAACAGAGTAATTACTCATTCCAGCACAGTGGACACAAGATACGTGACCAAAACATCCCTAGTGTTGATGTGGATTCTGTGTAACCTCCCTTCCAAAGTTCCTGTGGAAGTATTTTGCCTATTGAGTGAAAGAAGTACTACTTCTAACAGAGTTTAGTGATCTGACTTTGGCTAGCCATCCTCTGGATGCTCCTTATACCCCTTGTCTTCAAACCCCCTGATACTGGAAACTTACTTGAATGTAATTCTCTGTGAAGACATATTTTCTCTCTCCAGGCTGATACATCAGTCTTACCCAAATCGGAATGACTTTCTCCTCCTGATATTAGAGAGTCCTTGTGAAGGTATGGCCAAGCATGGAAAATAGCTCCAGAGGTTGTCACTTCTAGGAAGAGGCAGTGCAAATGAATTTATATACCTCTGAAATTGTTCTTAAAGTGGGAAGCCTGTAGGCAATTTAATTGTTCCTTATTTAAATCACAATCAAATACAGAAGTTACATTGCCCCAAAAGATTTAAGTTGTTTCCACTGCAGTGTGTTCGCTGGAAAATGTATTCTATTTTATGTTTAGCAGTTTTGCATTAGCCATTCATAAGATTGATATGGTCCAGAAATACTTGTGGTTTTGAACAGCTTCACGACACTTTAATGGTAACATCTTTTTATATAAGCCTGAGTATATAAGCTAACACCTCTGCATTGTACTGATACAATTGATATTAATACAATATGATAAGATAGAAAACCTGCAAATAGTGATAAGGCTTTTGTATGGCACTAAAGAGAAATGCCATTTCTGCCTATTCCAGTACAGCTGCACCAGCCATTGCCAGATATGTAGCTCGCTTACTTTTGTGGCTAATAACTTGCAGGTTTCTTAGGCCATCAGCAACCATACAACATATTTTACTATTATAAAGATGTTTTATCAGTAGATCAAACTTTCTAAAGGGTGAGCTGATTGCTTATGAAGATCAACTACTGCCCACGCATGCCAAAGAAAAAGTAAAGCCTTATTCAGGAATTCATCACTCTATTTCAGTGAATCATGACCATATAATACCTTCACTTAAGACATTAAAAAGGCCAGAATAAATACAGCATGAAATAAAGACTGGTGCATTCTTCTGTGTGAAGGGTGTATTTACAGGGTATGGTTGTTTAAACGTTAACTGTGAGCTTCTGCGATTGAAGTAGAACCTTCTCCAGCAATACTGAAGGAGACAGCTTTTGCTAAAGCCACCTTGGTATAAAAGTAAGGGGATAGGAGGAAAATTACTCTGGGCAGAAAGCTCACGAAACATCCTGCTTTAGAGCAGATAACACTGGCCAGCCTGATGCAGAGGCAGAGTGATGAGGGGGAATGTTACAAGTGGAAGCAAGGAGCTGCTGTGCAATGTTTTTACCTTGCAGTGCATACCACTCCCTAAGCAAAAGTATCGTAGGCTCCATGTGTTTGAATGTGACTCTTCAGAACTAGATTGATTCCCAGTCGTCAGGTCTTCCTGCCTGCCTGTTGTGCAGTCCGTTTCCCTGATTTTCTTTTCTGTTTTGCTGATCCTACTATAGACTTTGGGCGTGCACTCATATTCCTTACCCACAGGTGGCAGGACTCCATTCACTGCAAGTATCACCACACACTGATATTTTTAAGTTATAATCTTTAAGCCCTGAAACTACCTTGTTATCCTACTTATTCTCAGCCAGATAAATAAACTTCTAGTACTTATTCTTTCACTATTGCTTCCAGGGAAAATACCTCCTGCTCAATTCCTGTATTATAACTCTTCCAAGTTCATGCCAAGCCCCCAACAGAAAAACTCTTCCCGCACATATGTTCAACAACTTCATGTAAACAAAGCACATCTTGTATTACTCCACAGCTATTTTCAACTACTTACTTTCATCCACCTCATGAAGAAATGGCAGCTTCCATGACCCCAAATCATCTCTTGATAATTATGCATTGCCATACTTGCTTCCCTACAAATACGGAACTTTGTGGCGCCTCTAATACCATTTTATATCTTAATTTTTAATCTTCTTTTAAATGATGTCAACAGGTTGCAAATTGTTGTCTCATAAATGTCATCTTCGTAATTTACCACTTTTGAGTAGGGATCAGAGTCTAATTCCTCATCCTTTTTCCACTTCATCATTTTACTGTTGTATTCCACAACCCTTTTGGATTAAACATAGAGGAATGAGAGACATAAACTCAGTTTATAGGTTACTTAAACTCATGCCTGCTAAGCTGAAGCCTTTGTCTGAGATTAATAGCCCTACTGAAAAAAATCTTTGGTATGCACAAAAAATTGCTTAGCTATGTTATCTTCTGGTAAACTGTCTCAGGGAAGCCTAGCACAAGTCCAAAAAGTAGTCTACTTTTCTTCTAGCAAATATATGCCAGTGCATGCATAGCTCTTTTTTAGGGTGGAGAGCGGGGACAACAGCAATTTCATCTGTTAAAAATCTGTCCCTTTGGCAATTTGGACGGTATTTTTAGCATTTGTGACAAGTATTAACAACTCCTTTACAGTTACTGTGAAAATGGAAAAAAATGTGTCTAGATAACCTCTTGGATTTATCTATTTGCAGATAATTTTGAGATATTAATTGAACACTTCAGAGAAAGCTAGTTGCCTACAAACAAAAATGCATTTAAGGCAATAACTTTTCAATGCACTGGATGGAAAGCCACACCACTACGAGCTCATAGCCTTAATCATCTCCCACTGGGTCTCCCCATAAATTGTTCTGGCATATAACCCATATTTTATCAGTTATCATAAAGCAGCATTTTAATAAAAATAACATGTGTAGTGTAATATATATATTGCATGTTATTTTGCTTACATACACTAAAAATGTACAGACAAACCTCTCAATTTACCTTAGTCATATTTTTAAACGCTATATAAACATGACTGAAACCAAGAAATCTTCTATAAATCCATACTAAAAGTGCACATGAAACAGAGATTTAAAAGTGGTTTCGCTATGCTCAAAACTTGACAGTGTACTGCCAAGCTTAGATAACACTGACGTAAGCTCAGTAGTTAGTCCAAGTCAATGCCAGCTCACACAGACAGGAATTCAGGGCAATCATCTAGCCCCAAAGGAAGATAGATGCGGAAGAGTTTTGCCTGCCAAATTAGTATATTTCCATGATATGAACATAAGATGTGACAGAAAGGGCACCCCAATGACATACATCACCTTTACTGTGGTAAGAACTTCCCTGTCAACAGAATTCCCTCTGCCAATTATTTATGCTGCATTTTATACAGCTACGCAGCATAAATTAACAAAAGTAGAGGGGAAAAACTGCAAGCCATTGTTTTTAACTCGCAAAACAAAACAAAATTTCTACATAATGAGGGACATCAGGAACTTTCTGTATGATATAACCCCTGCCTCTGTCTACAGAGGCTGAACGTTCCTGAAGCTAAGGAGTGGGCTTTTTGTCTATTTGAAAAGTGATTCATTGTTCTGTTTTTAAGTAACAGATATTTTAATAATATACAGAGAATTTTACTTCCATGCTCATTTACTGAGGTCACCGTGATTAAACGGTGGAAACAGTGAAGCAAAATGGAATAACACTGTTTCAGAAGAAGATTTATATCCTCTATGTATCAAAAAACTGCACAAGAATGGCTTTTCACAATGTTTTCCTGGATGTCAAAAATAATCCAGCCAAGTTTATGATCAATTTTTACACAAGATGTTACTAAAAGATTAAAACTGTTGTGATATCCAGAGTGTGAAAGTTAACTTAGTTCACTCACAACAAATCTGCTTTAAGATGATGTAATCCGGGACTGATTCTCCTAATTGCTTAGCTTTTGCCACAGGCCATAAATGTGTCAGTTCTTCTGTTCTTGATTGCTACTGTAGTACAGTGATAAAACAAGTACAACACAAGTGGCTGTCTAATGCTTTAGCTACTAGTCACAAGTGTTAAAGTAGATTTAAAGTTGTTGAAAGTTCATCTTTGCAATTGAAGTGAACCAAAGAAGGACAATACTGGTCTTTAGTTCATCCCTTCACATAATATAGCTAAAGTTTTAAAAGGTTAATATGTAAGAGGATACTATATCCTCCGGTTTAAGAAATGCATGTGTTTAATATCAATTAACATATTTCCTCCAATACACATAAACCGATACAAACAAGGAAAACTGAAGAGACAGGAATGTCTGGACAGAAGGTACACAACATAAGCACTTGTCACAAATGAAAGAATTATCAGGCTTAATGTACAGTTTATTAGGACTATGATTGCTGGACTTCTAATGTTTTTCCGATAACATGCTCATTTCTTTTCCTTGCAGTTCTCTCTTTTATGAGTCTCCCAGAACTGAAGAAACCTGTTGCCAGAACCAAGGTTTTATAGTCTTCTCATTAGAGATTGACATCATGTGACATATGTCAACAACATGAAACTGCTAGCTCTAAAAATTCATGGAATTTAAGGTGTATATCTTAAAATGTCTTAATTGAAAAATCACTAAGAGAGTCAACATAGGGAAGTGACATATTAAACCTCATCTTGAAAGATAGAGAGAGACCAATTGTGGAACTAAAAATCCCGGAGTTTAGAATCAAGCCACCATGAGTCAACACCTTTGTTACAAAAAAGGTGGCGTAAGACCCAAATTCAAATGCAGATTTTAAGTTTTTAAAAGACTGATTTGGCAGCATGAAAACAATTCTAAGCTAAATCAGAGTGAGAAAAGAATTTGAACACAAAAATGCTTACAGGAAATGCAAGTTTAGAATTCTTGTTTCTAATGCCCATAAAACCATTTCTCCAAATCTAAAAATAAAATAAAATAAAATACAAACAGTTAAAAAAAATCTAATATTTAAAGAAGATACTGAAGGTGGGAAATGTATCAAGTTTATGTGAGAAGCAAACAGATGCAAAAAGAAATCAATTGTTGGAAGACTTAAGGATAATTTAAATGAATTTCAAGACATAGTAGGAACAACAGATGATCTATAAATCATATCCATCACAAATCATGCAGAAGAGGTTGAAAAGCTCAATAAATAATTATTTTCTGCATTTGGGAAATAAAGCAAGATAACCTGCTCTGATCAAGTGATGAGGATACAGCATCATTCACCACATTATCTCAGGAAGATACTCAACAACAGCTAGTACAGTCAGATATTTTTCAATCAGCATACATATGGCTAACTTGTAGCTAAGTGTTTTATGATACCCTAGCAGTTCCTTGCACAGTTAATGCTGATTCTTAACATACCTCAGAACTACAGAGAAGTTCCAGAAGACTGGATGAAAATCAGTACTGTATCAGTATTCAACAGATGGCAAATGAAATAACCCAGGTAGCTCTGACAGCTTGATACTGGTCCCAGATACAAGACACGAAGGAATGGCCATTATAAGATTTTGATTAATAAGAAGTTAAAAGAGGACAATATAATTAATGTCAGTCAATACAGGCATATGGCTGATAAAGATTGTGCTGATGAAGCAAAAATGTTCGGATTCTAAAATTATACTGACAGAAAATCAGCACGGCACAAACAACTAAAGTCTTAAAATGGAAGTTACAATTGAGAGCATGTATTTCTCCTGAGATCCTGGGGTGGTATATTTTTGAACTTATGTCATTTAACATCTTCATCTGGAAACACAAAATCATTACAGATACAATCTGCAGACAGCATAAAAGCTGACATAGGGGATAATAATGAAGAAGAAAGGTCAATGGTACAGTATGGTCTGGCTTTCTTGACAATCTGGCTGTATGCAAGTGATGTGTGGTTCAATATCACCAAAGGTAAACGCACACACCTAGGAAAGAAGAATTCTGCAAATGCTTCTGTGACGGAAGGCTCAGTTCTAACAGGGGTTAACGTACTCCTATTTGTGGGCAAAGACTATTGCCTGCAAAAAAAAGGCAGGACATTTTCTTCCTAGCTAATACGGCTGGTAGTAAATACTAGTGTCAGTGCTGATGTCTGCAATTCAAGAGGTATCAGAGAAGAATTATAAAATCTATTAAAGAAATGTTTAAACGGAAATGTAAAAGGAGATCTATTAATTTTGCTTATAAAACAAAAGGTGAGGAGGGAGGCCACTGAGAATGCACACAAACACCTACATGGGGAAAAAAAATCATTATCAGAGGTCCCTTACTGAAAAGGCAAAGTTTTAACAAGATTCATCAGCTAGAAGCTGAAATTAAACAACAGACAAAACAGTCAAACATGAATTTGTCAATAGTGAGACAGTAACTTCCAATTATTTTGGTGGCTTGTATGTAACTGAAAGTTTCTGTAACATTTTTGAAGATGCTAGATGCTTTGATTTTCTTCAATCAAGAAGATTGGAATCAAGACTCAAGAAATTCCCAGTCTTAGATGCTTAAACAGGGATTTGAACTGGCTGACCACAAAAGTTCCCCTGAAACGTGAACACAGTGGAAGGCAGAACAGTCCAGAAAGCAAGAAGCCCAGATTAACAGACAGAATAACCCACTGCTCTTAGCACTGTCACTGATAGGTGGCATTGGCTCATTCAGTTCGATCCTCTGGTCCCACATTTTCCCTCATGATTTGGAGACAACAGTGTTTGTAAAATGTTATATATGTACAATTTTCTTATTTATTACTAATATTCTGGCCTCATACAAATACCTGAATTGGTCCAAACTGCAGCATCTCCTCTCCTCAAAACCAACACTTCTATTAAAGATAACATGCTTCTATTAAAACGGCCTGAGAGGGAATGCACATTTATACCTAGGCATCAGAAATAAATCTTTAAAGTACATTATAAAAATGACCAAAGCAATTCAAAAGATTATTCCTTGCTCTTTCTTTAGTGGCCAAAATCTCCACTAAGTATTTGTATTTTTCTCAGTAATATATGCTATTTATCTGCTAAACTGGGAAATACGTTAAACATACAGAACTCTTACTGCATATTAGAGAAATGATCTTCATTTTAAAGACTTATAACTTAATTACACCTATGTAAAACAGGAAAACCAAGGCACATACTTTGGGCCATGACCATGCTTCAAGGCACTGAACTTCAAAACCGGACTCAACATGGGCTGCCTGCCTCTGGCTTATGGCTGTATCAGTTTTGGGATTAATGCTCATTAGAGTATAGCATTAAATGTCTCAAATATCAACAAAGAATGGATGATACTAGTTGTAAATACTATTGCACAGAAACATGCAACACTTAAAATCTAATTTTACCATGGTAGATAGTTCCAAGTCTTTTATTGGCTTGGTTTTTTTCTCATCTGGATAGATCACTTTTTGCTGCTATGACAAAAATAAATATTTCCTGTGGAAAAACAATATTGTTGCTTGCAGTATTAGTTGATATACTTTACACGGCAGTCAGTCTCCTATGTGTTATCCTGCTTGTGGGTCTTACAGTAATGTCTAAAACTGCAGGTGATTACTCATTTATTTTTTTTAAATCACCATCCTTAAAAAAGATGAAGAATTCTAACTGAGGGAAAATAGTAGTTGAGAATTTAAAATTCAAAGAAATAGCACCAACATTTTCAAAATGAATGCTTGACATCGGGTTCTAAATACAGGTTAAGTACCTAATCTGGTGCATAAACATGGATTTAGATGTAGGAGTTTAACCTTAGGTATTCAGAAAGAAAAATTCTAGTCATAACCTTTAAATGCTGAGTATTTAATAGTAACAAATATTAAAAGTTACAGGCATGCTAATTTTAACACCTACATGTTGACAGCTTCAATTTATTTCTAGTAACCATTAGGGTTTTTTTCACATTAAGGTACAAATTTAAAGTCAGCCAGCTCACTTCACTTTTATTTCTTTAGCTCCTTTTACAACAGACTAGTAGCCAATCCACTACAGTAGAATATCTTTAAAGTATCACATATTTTCAAAGAACAGCCTCATCATGATATCCTGCTCACTTGCTTCAATAGCCTAGGGCAATTTAATTATGGCAGACTTCATCTTAACTCCTATCCTTTTCTCCTCTTCCCCTTTTTACACATCTATCACAACCCATTTGGATTAGAATCAAAGATTACAAAATGTTTACAAGACTGTACAAGCTGAACACACCTTTCCTAATCTGAAATGGTCTCAAACCCATTGTAATGTTTGTACAGGTGGGCTTGGAACTTGCCATCTAGAGCTTTGGAAATCAAATGCTGAATAAATTCTTAAACTTACTAAGTGCTTTATGTTATCAATAGCCACAAGAAACAATGTCACTTCATACAGATCAAACATAGTTAAAGACATTTTTAGCAACAACTGCTTAGAGCAGCAAAAAAAGAGAGAAAAAGTAGGCAGAATCACTGAGAGCGGTACTGCTGAACTCTGCAGAAGGCTCCTTCAAATAAATATTTCAAACCTTTATATGAATATTTTAAGCATGACAACTACACATAAACACACAGCCAAAGTGCTCAAATCCACTCAAGGAAGACTATTAAGTCATCAACCTGCTCCTGACAGGATCCACTGAATATGGCAACAGTGAGAAGTCAGGAGACAGTTGGAATCATTTCAAGACTGCTAATTTAACTTGTCTTAAAACCAACCAATGCTCAACGTGTCATCATCAATGTCATCTCATCGCAGTCTGAAAAGCCTTCGACCTAAAGCAAAAAGGTCCCCAAGTGCCACCCTTCTTGTCTACTGGTTGAAAATCTAATTGGTTCTGCTGACAGGCTTGGGAATTGGTAGGAAGGCTGTTCAGTTAATCTCCAAGGGCCAGCAAAGAGCTCAGTATCCATCTCTGAGCTTTGCTCCCTGGCTGTCGTAAAATGACTCTGATGGTAGTGCAAGCTCTTATGCTTCAGCTGTCTTCTGACTTCTGTTAAGTCAAATTCAATAAAGTTTGTCACTCAATAATCTGAGAGCTACCCAACAAAACCGCTTTGATCAATAACAGCTTGCCTGCTTGCACTGAGGAAGGTGACCTATTAAAGATTAAAAACACACCTGCTGCTTGCAGCACAGAACATCCTTTTTTACTTTTAAATAAAAATTCATCCATTAAAATGAGTTTAACTGCTACAACTATATATAAATATTACATGCCAGAAAGCTAAAATAAGATTAAAAGAAACATTTTAGCTATAGTACAGTGCTTTTGTTAAATTTGAGTCATTGCTTTCTTTAGAATCAGAAAGGCCTCATCCAGAAAGGCCCTTTACCACCCACATGTAACTTTTACTTTAGTCTTCTCTGTATGCTCTTTTTGTAAAAATTTTCTGCCTGCTAATAGCATACAGCTCTGCTTTAGTGACAGTCCAGTAATCTAATTTCCTTCTGCCTGTTTGCTTATGCCAAAACACAAATACTCACGTTGCTAGGAAATGAAGGTAAAATTTGAAATACAAATATCTTCCCCTGTGTTTGAGAAATTTTCTTGAACTGCAGATCCAGGCTATGACCAAAGCGTACTTTAAAGACATCCCAAATGAAAAACCATATGCAAATTGAACTGCATTGGGTAAAGATCCATGAGTGGTGCACCTTTATTCGTACGTTCATTTTAAATAGCTCATATGTTTTGAACATGAAAGGCAGAACTACTGCAAGTACCTTAAATTTTACCAATTTAGAAATATTTGATAATTGTACATTTTGAGACATACTCTTTTTGTTTATTCTATAGGTATTACTGCAGTTAAAAGCAGATATCCCTGTTGTTTTCTAAACTGCACAGAACTTTCAGATTAGGTCACCTGGAACCAGCTGCTTTTTCTATTAGATTTCTTCTTAATGATCAAGTACTAGTTGAGATATGTTACCTAGATGTTTTACAAAAAAAAGAAGAAGGATAATGGTAAACACAGCATGTAATTAAGGGTGTAGTACTTATTTATAAATCACTGAAAGGAGAAATTACATGTAAATGAATCTGATTGAACCCCGAGTGCCTGTTCAGAATGGGTTATCAATCTCCCAGAAAAATCACAGAGCCCCTCAAAGCAGTAAATTCAAGAGGTAATGTGAGGTAAGCAGTAGATCTCTTGATTGTCATGCTTTGTTTAACCTAGTGGCCTTCATGCATCCATTCAGAGAAGTAAAAAGCAGCTAGAGGATGACATAACATTTCAAAGCATCTAGGAGGAACAGATCTGTATCTTCAACTGACATTAAATAAATATATGTCCCTAAATTCTCTGGATCGTTTAAAAAAAACAAACCATGACAGCAATTCTGGAAAATATTTGGGTAGGGTTTACACTGTCATTATTTCTTAAGAAAGTAAAATACTAGTCCATGGACACCGAGGCTAGACGAATATAAAACAAGAATTACATGTTAGGTAAAGCTGCTCCAGTATCTGAAGGAAGTCTGAATTTACTTAAACTATCAGACACCAAACAATTACCATAAATAAAACCCCTACTGGGAACATCAGAGACACTCAGTAACGACTATTGGTAATGACTGTGAAGAGTAAAGTGCTTCTGCAGTTCTGCGAGGTTTCTCTCCTTCCTCCTCATGAAGGGTCCCAACAAGTAGGTATCATGCCCCATAGTGCTTTGTTGTCAGTTAAGACACTTGTTTGTAATAAGAAGCCTGCAGGCTTTGAGCTGTCAGGCTTGCCTGTGCAGAAACACTGAATGCACTCTACTAAGGACAATGCCTGGGGTGTGGGTAGAGGATGGCCATAAAACAGCATCTCAAAAAAAAAACAAGGTAAAAGGTCAACACACAGACTAAGTTTCTTTTGAGCAGTAAAATCCCAGCAAACCCAAACCAAAACACCAAAACCCAAAAACTAAGGCACAGATAAAAGCAAGTGACAGCCAACGCAATCTCTTGATCAGTTGTGAAGCCTCTTGTAGAAAAAGAATCTGTTTGAGATATGTTCACATCTTACTGTTACATGTTCTACTGCAGAAAACTAAGACAAAAAATACATAATAAAATGCATGCATTGTATACAGAATATCCTACAAAAATACATATATTAGATTCTAACAAGTACTGCACAGAAAGTTCAGTTCAATCACCTCTGCTAGTTACATGACAATTCAGTGGGTGCAGTCAATGGGACCTGTTCTGCTGGGCTTTCAGCAGAAGATACCGGAGACTCTCTTCACCTTGCCAAACTACTCAAGATTGCCAGCAGTCTACAGAAAAAAAATCACTCTTCTTCTGAATTACCCTTTAATTATCTGAGCGGGAAGGAGTAAGAAGCACCTGAAGACTGATATGTGAAAGATCTAACAAAAGATCTGTGTAACTGTTCCTGTTGCACTGAGGTTTTCCATCTCACACATCTACTTCTAGCAGCCAGAATTGGCCAGCCTGGCTCCTGTCTTTGAGAAACTGTTGATATTTATCAGCTAAACACATACCATTTTCACACTGTTAATTAATCAGTGTTTTCTTTTCCATGTTGAAAAGCCAGAATTGTGTTAGGCCTCTTACATATCACAACACTGGGGAACTTATTTATGCCCTGGGGACTCATCAAGAGTCCGTGCAGAGGATCATTAATGTCCACAAGATCTCCTTCTGAAGAAGTTCAATGGTCTGTAGTTATTGATGAAGAAAACTATAATAAGAAAATGGAAGGTTAAGATAGCTAGATCCCAGTTCTGAACACTGGATGGTATCAGTGCCTGCATGACAGTTGGTAAATGATATGAAATATTCTGCTTCAAAATGAGTAACTGTTATTCATAAAGTACCTGTCTGTGGCCTGATTTGGGAAGTTTCTTGGCGCTTGTATTTAAGTAAGAGGAAGCTAGACAAAGAACAAATAAAGTGTTGTGGAACGCTAAGTAGCTTAAAAAAACACACCTTACAAATTGTCAACTTGGGCATTCAAAATATAGGCTGGCACTTTTCTCTGTGGCTTATTCCTCTTTTAATAATGTCACCTCACCTCACAGGAGCTTTGTGAAAATTAATTAATTACGGTTTGTGAGGCATTCAGATGCTAATGATAGCTACAATGGAAAGAAAGCCTATGGAGAAATTAATAGTTTTGAATTCAATGTAATGATTGAATATGAACACCACATGTGGGTCACATATTGGCCAATAAGAATAACAGAAAACATCAATAGCTGCTCATTCACTGATCTCTGTTAGTATGTACACTGAATGAGAGAGGAGTCCCATGGTAAAAAACATAATATAGGTGTAGATAAAAAAAAACAGTACTCTAACACATAAACCTGAAATGCTGAGATTCTATCTAAAAAGCAGATGGAATTGCCTCATTTCTTAGCTGTTAAACACTTTAAGAAGGGTACACTTCTCAAAAGAAGTATAAATATAAATATAAATATA